>JAABKJ010000755.1:9940079-10150890 GCA_011634705.1 Andricus grossulariae
TTCATAATTTTGGTTTGAAAATTCATCTTTTTTTTTGTAGAAACGTCATCATTTTTCTATTAAAAATTTAACTATTTGGTTGAAAATGAATCTGTTTTTGATGAAGATTTTTTTGTTTTGTTGAAAATTTGTCTTTTCCTTTCGAAAAATCTAGTATTTTACTAGAAAAGTCAATAATTTGGTAAAAAAATTCAAGTGTTTTCTATCAAATTTACCTCCTTCGTTTAAACTTTGTATTTAAGAATTCGGTTAAAAAATTTTGTTTTATTGAAAAATATTTTTTAATCAATAGTGTAACTATTTGGTTGAAAACTAATACAGCTATATGTGGAAATTATTTTTGTTTTGGTTGACTTTAAATGTTTTTTATTAAAAATTAAAATATTTCTTGGTTGAAATGTCAACTATTAAATTTTTCGTTGAGACTTCATCTCTTCGACTAAATTCGACTGTTGCTGATTTGAAATTGAAATCTTTTCTTTCTTGAAGTATGAACTATTATATTTTACGTTTAAATGAAACCTTTTTTATTAATAATTCAACTGCTTGGTTTAAAGTTGAACTGCTTCGTTCAAAATTCATTTTTTGTCTGGAAATATGCACGATTTTTATTGAAAATTCAGATTTCTTCTGAAAAATTGGCCTTTCTGGCATAAAGATTCCAATATTTGGTTGACAATGTAACTGTTTGTAGATGAAGTAAAATCATTTTTGTTTATGAATTCGACCATTTGGTTGAATATTTACATATTTGGTTAGAAGTCGTCTTTCATGGTTGAAAATTCATGTTTTCGTATGTAAAAATTGAACTGTTCTCTAAAAAACTTGACTTTTCAGCTTGACAATTCATCCCTTTTGATAAAAAATCAATCTAATTTGGTTGAAAAATCAACTAATTTTCAAATTAACTATTTCGAATCAAAACCATAATCGTTTCATATTGAATTCAATATGGTACATTACACAGAATTTATTCCCCTATTCTTTTAAAAAATCACCCTATTTTCCCTGTTTTGGGAGCTAGAACTTTGGACTGCGACGAAGAAAAGGAGGGTGAAAATAGTTTTAAAAATAATTGCCCAGGTATAAAACAGTAGAACTTTTTGTTACAAAAAGCTGGAACTTTTTTTTATCAAAATACATAATAAATCAAACAAATTTGGTCTCACCTGATTAATTTCGACTTTAATAGTTAGGCTCTTATGGTTTGCCTCTCTTCAAGTGCCGAGAAAAAACTTTCTCGAATTTCATCTCTAATAGAGAAAAATTTGATTCTCAGGATTGAGTGTCTGCTTAAGATTGTCTCTTAAATGGTCTTAAAGTGCTTAAAGATAAGTTCAAGGGATTGAGAGGTTTCCGGGCATTTAATTGGGCGAATTTCGATGGCGTACCGCGAGAGAAACTTGCCGGCAATTTCCGAGGCCGGTAACAACAACAGGGACGGCTCGGTTGCAAATAAATTCAGGAGGGATGGAGAATTGGAGAACTAGAGTGAGAAGCTGAATCTTAATACTCAGTATGAATTGCATGCACAAGTGCGATAGAAATAGGGGATGAGTGAAGATTCAAGAATACAGGGAGGAAAGGATGTTGAAGGGATGGTAAAGGGAGGCGTTTCTGAGAGACGGAGCGTGGGAGAGGGGAAGGGAGAAGGCAGAGGTAGAGGGTGAGGGAGTATAGGGTGGGATCCTCCCTTGCATCTCGAAATAATTCCAAGCACGAGAATTATACGGAACTCGAGAGGTAATGGGATGCACCTCAGGCAAGGGGTTGTAAGAAAATAGCGCAGGATGGTCAAGTTAAAGTAGTGTGAGTAAGTATGTGTTCCTTTAAAATTCTATTTTCACATTTCTTTTACCTACAAAGAATGCAGATCCAGCTTCTGATTGGCACAATTATGCCCGAACAATGCCTTCCTCATAAATTACTCTCGCATTTACAAAAACGTAGAAGATGCTTCAGCGTAAAAGAGATAATGAGTTGGAAAAATTTATTCTGAGGCGAGGAATAAATTATTTCTTATATAAGTTAGAGGGTATTTTTGTATTATCGACTTTGGAATTAATTCAGTTTTTGCAATTCACTAATAATACTTTATCAAATATTATTCATTCAGTACAATAATTATAATAATTTGATTAATTTTACTACTCTGGTCCTTGGGTGAATACAAAAAAGTTGACAATATCATATCCTTGGAATACGTATTATAGCCGTCTGTTAAGAGGAATAATTGCTTTAATTACAGGATTTTATCAGACCTATTTCTTCACACAATAACCTATTTATAAATTATTTTTACGTTAATCGGAATCTGATTGCTAAATAAATGGATTTGTTCAAAAATAATTTCTAAATAACAAAATCAAGTTTATTCTTTGTTTTTTTTTAAATTATAATTGCAGAGTATTATATACTTTTCGCATAGCCTCGAGATTTTATTTCATCTAAAAAGTTTTCCATTGATTTTATAATTTAAGAGTTTAAGTTCCCTGCTTGAATTGATTAACAGTTGATGATTATTGACTGCGGGAGACCGGGGTGAGATGAGCATACGGGGTTAAATGAGACAATGAATTTTCTTTCTAAAGATGTGGTTTTTGTTGCTGTTCTTTTCGGAAACAACAGGAGCAATGATATTGAATTTATCGGGGGGGAATATATGAAGTAAAAATGAAAATGATTAAAATTTCAACACCTGAATCCTGTCATTCTATGATATCATAGATCGAAACGAAATGATTGAAAATAACAGATAGCATTTTTAAAATAAGGTTTGCCGTGAAGTTTATTTATCGAACTTGAATGTACTAACGCAGTTGTATAAAGAAATTTTAGTGGCAGAGCACCTGCAATTGGGTTTGTTTGTAAATTTTATTTTTTTAGTTGTTTTTTTAGCATATTTAAGACGAAGCTTTTATTTACATTATCACCGACAAGTTGCAGAAGGCTTCTAAAATTTATAATTAAAATGATTTCTACAAGTTTTTCAGAAATGTGTTTTATTAATAAAAAAGTTTATCTAATTATTATATCGAAATAAGAAATATTTTTAATTAATAAAACTAAATATTTGTCATTAGATTAAAAACAAAAATTGTAAATAAGGGCCTACTTCTTCATCTCGCTTACTATTTTTTTCAACAGATATATCAATCATTATAAAAAGAAGAAAAGGGTTTTATATTGTTCAGAAATACTTTTTTTCTTAAAAATTCAAAATTGAATAATTCCAACTTTTTTATTTTCACCCGTATACTTTATTAAAATCTATCATAATTTTGAGAATTTATTTATTTACTTACTTATTAGATTGGCAATATTACAAGCCAAACGTGTACAAAGGTTTTAACATTGAAATAAAAAGATCTGTTGAATGAATAAACAGAATAACTAGGATATTTGAAAAAGAGTTTTTATATTTTTAACAAACTGGAAGTGAGCATTTTATTTTAAATCGGATGCTTTTAGTTCCGGGTTCGTTCTCGGAGTCGTTTTGAAAGTGAAAAGCGAATAGAATTCAATTTGAAGCCACATTGTTTTAAATAAGCTTTTCAAATTGTTCCAACCACGTTATCATATGTTTTTAAATTTGGAAACATTTGGTTTCGAAAAAATGTTTATTTCAAAATGTGGTAGAAGTTTTCAAATCTAAAAGCCTCCGGAAAAAATCTATGTCAGAATTAAATCAAAGTTATAAAAGTTTAGGCTTTTAGAAGTTAAAAATGTTAAAACTGATAATCTCCCAAACTTCAAAAATGTCAAATTTTTCATGTTTTCTAAATACTCGCAAAAAACTATTTTTTCCATTGGACTGCAATTTCAATTTCAATTACATAATAAATTTTTCTTATTTTAATTTCAGCAACTGTTTTTATACGAGTTAATTAGTTTTTCAAATCAAAATGCTTTAAATTTGAAAATCATATTCAAATCCACCTATCTCTTTATATTCCTGTTTATATTGGAAAGATTTTGGTTTCTGTTTAAGGTTAACTGCTTCAGAAGTTTAGAGAAATTGAACTTTGCTTACTTCCTTATATGCATTTTTATGTTGTGAAATAGCAGTATTTGAACAAAAAGTATTGTAAATTAGTATGTTTCTGAAGTTTTTCGTTCTGGAACTAATTGATTTGACAAATGCTTTCATCTTTCAAATTATGATTTTAATAATGATTTATTCAATGATTGAATTTCTTCAAATTTAGAAGCTTTCAAATAAAATCGACTCTAGTTAAAAGCAATGATTTTTTTATAATTTGAAATATTTTATTGAGTTAATAATATTAATTTAGATTTCAGGTTTAATGAGATATAAATTTAATTAGTTTTTAAGCTTTTAAATTTTTATCAAATGAAAAATAATTTAATTAATTTGTTATTGGACCTTAAAGCTAACTTGTATCATAACAGTTGTATACAATTTTGTTATAACGGATTAATACAACCTCTTGCTGACGATTTAAAATATTAGCATTTGAAATTTGTTGAAGTATGGTACTCAATCGTTAAATTTCTCTGAAATAAACAAATTATATAGATTTAAGTTTAAAACTGAATAATAAATACAAATCATCAGAATTGGCATTTCTTTTTAAAAACACCTGCTAAAGGCATTTGCATTTAGGATATGACACTCAAGACGATAAAAATATTGATTTAGTTATAAGAATTGTTAATTCGATAACGATGGAATAACATTCAGCACTATCATAATTATAGGAAAAATGCAAACTGGAGCTCGAAACTACAAATACTGAACAAGTAAAGATTCGTTTCTTCATGTTGAAATGGATTATAAATTTTTACCTTACGTAAGTATAAAATGATGAAGATAATTATGACAGATAGTATAGTATAAGCTATAGTGATGCATCGATTTAAGATGATTTCTTAATAATATGCTGTATCTAATTAGAGACCAACTTGGAAGAAAAATTCATATAGTATCATATAGATGAGACCATCTAACTGAATATTTGATATTTTCGAATTATTGAACCTATTGGCTTTGATTCATCCAGCTTTTATAGCAAATCAAACACCTTAGTGCAAAATACATAAATTTTAATTATATGTTTTAAACGGTACAAAATCTTTGAAGCAAGATTCTAATGAGATATATTCCTTGAGTCATAAAAATTCTTGAACCAGACGTAAATTATTTTATTCAACAAAATTTATTTATCATGTCTCGGTCACTTGATCCTGAAATAAACACTAAAAATGTAATAATAATTGTTATTAGTGCATAAATAATAAATTTCTAAGTTAAAAATATATTTTTATCTCCTATTTGACGTACTTGACCGAATTGTTTGGGAGTGCAATAAAATCCTAGATACATTTGTGTACGCTGTCTCTATCTCTTTTACACTCGATATGGTTGGCCGCTTGCCATAACATTTACATTTCCGCGAGAGAGTTCCATTGTTCCGCGCTTTCATAGGTTAGCCGGGTTACACTCAAGTGCCATTTTTGTGTGTGTACAATGTGCATAAATGTGTAAATTGTTACGAAGATTTGATTGAAGACGATTAATGTTTGTTAAATTCTTGTCGGTATCTAGATTGTATATATAACTTGATTCTCTTGGCTTGGCAAGAATTTATCCTCCTGAATAATGAGTGTTATATGAACGGAAATTCTCACACTGAAAACCTAAACGCAGAAAATTTAATCGTTGGAATATTTGTGGAAGTTTAATCTTATGAGCGGTTTACGAGGCAAACACGTTGAGCTAAACCCGAGGCTGAAATCACTCTAATGCTCACCAGACTGAGAGACTAATAGAATTTTTCTGAGAATTTTTCTGTTGTCTCCGTATATAAAAAAGTATTTATTACACCCTTGTTTTATGAATAAATCCAAAAAATAGAAACTAAAGATTTATATTAAAGTAGACTACAGTTGGTAGTTGTCTACACAGCTAGCGCAAGCAGTACTGAAAATCACTAATAACTTTAAATCACGATAAGTCGGTTGGAAGTAAAGTTAGATATTCTTTTAATGGATAGAAAGATTATAAAATTTTTAGAGTTTTTAAACAAATTTATAGAATTTTGTACCTCGACTTCAACTTGTGTCATGATCTAGATAAGCTGTGAACAAATCTAAAATTTACAGGATGCTATCTTTGAAATTTTATCTTCAATCTGAGCCAATTAAAATCTTTAAAAAAGGACTTCACAATTCCCCAAGATATGATTAAAAATTCAACTACTGCTATAATTGAGGATAAATGTATAAAAAATCGGAAATTTACAAAGCGTAATCTATGAAAATTTATCTTTAATTTCAGCCAATACAATTTAAAAAAACCTGTGGGGTTTCCTAAGGTATGACTAAATATATCGAAAAGGCAAACTTTGTACCAATACATAAACCCGTGGAGATTCTTAAAGTTATATTGGCTTGAATTAAAGTTAAAACTTCCAAGATCACTTCCTGTAAATTTCGAATTATTCCGAGTAGAAATCGAGGTGAAATTTTTTTTTCCATTCTCGAAATTTGTTTTAAAATCTTCTCACCTAGTATATTCTCTTTAAAAAGTTAAACAAATATATACTAGGGGTCATTCTATGCGGAATTTCATAAGTCTTTCAACCGTTAGAAAAATATATAACATTATATCCGACCGTGTTATCGTGTTTCGAAATCATAAGCAATTTTCAGTACCACTCGCGCTTGATGTGTAGATCATTTCCGACGATAGTGTATATATTTAAAAATAGTAGTTTTCATCACTTATGCTAAATTTGAATACATACGTACAGACTTTCAGAAGAAGTCATTAGATTGTGGCGTTCCAGCTTTTTACGAATAGTATTCAATAAATGAATGATTAAAAGTGACAAAATTTGTACAAGCTAAAAGAATTCATATAATGTAAAATTTGTTTTAGCAACGAGCAGAAACTCGAATACTCTGAGTTTTCAGGAACTAGTGTAAAAAAAATATTGGCACTCGAAGCTCTTCATGTTCGATATCTTTGGCTCGCATTCTTTGCAATTGCGGTTGCAATTGCGACTAGGAATCATTGCCATCGTAGAAGACGCGACTTGCTCGTATTTGAAGCACGATCTCACGACGCTCCTGGAATTTATACTCATACCAGTTACGTAAAGCTGCGTTACCTACTGGTATGTTCGCGTTTTATTCCCATATTTATCGAGTGGAACCAGCGAAGGAAACTCCGTAGCATTCAGCGAGATTTTCGTGGATTTTCGATGAATTGGCAAAGTGATATAAAGCTAGGATAGACGGATATAGTAACATATAGAGTTATGTTGTAAGGTCAACTCGTCATGGATATCACTTAATTTAAAAATTGTACAAAATTTCTGCGAACGAAATAAGATACAAGTTGAAAAGGAAGTACAAAACTCAATGAATTCATGAATTTAAAAAAACTACTCACGTGATATTGGGCTCCTGATTTGGAGCAGCACCTAATGGGACAAACTCATATTCAAAGAAATTAAAGCAGTTTGAAAGAATTTAGAACACATAATTGGTATGTCCGGAAAGTATCCGAACTTGTGGTGTACCAGGAGTAACATTCAATTCTGTACAATGACGATGATACCTCCTTCAAATAACACCATTGGAAAGACATAATCCTTTACAGTGATCCTCCCAGTTTCGGAAGCACTCTCTATGGGGACTGCCGATGTTGTATAGGGTCGTGTTTCATAAGAAATTGCTGAATAAGCTGCTAAGAATTTTCAGGCACAATGCCGCGGTGAAGGACCGCCTAGTTGTTGTTTCGATTTTTCGCCAAAGTATGACCACTTCTAAATCACACAGACCACTCTGTAATTCAAGCATTACTCATAGACTCATCACCATACACTTTTCAAATGATAGCGATGGTTTTGGAACAAAAATGACCAAGTTTTTGAAAAAATGTTGTGCGCACTCTTTGTTCGGTGCGTTCCGTCATCCTTCAATGCGACGCGCACGTGTTTAGACGTTTACGCAACTGCGTACACTAGTCGAGTTAAGATTCAATGGTCCGTGATATGCAATAAAGGGCCTCACAGAGGTCCCCTTGGAATAGTAAATACCTATATTTGACAATAGCACATCTAAGAACAAAGTTAGAACAGAAGATGGGATACTTTCCAGACAGACTTCGTATGATTAAATTGTGACAAAAGCAATGAAAAATAAAATATTTTTCGGTAAACTTATGCATTTTGCTTCTCTTATCTACATTCTGAAGTCTTGAGGATGTCTTAGTGTTTGAATCTTATTTAAATTTAATTAAATTTGGCATAAAAAGTACTCATACGCTGTGCACGAGTGCCTATTGTGGCGCACGATACTTAAATTTGTGTACAGTTATAGAAATACATACATAATAATAATTTTTTTTCAGTATTAAAACATTCTTGACGAAATATTTTCCTGATAGTATAATATTATCTTACATTCTTTAGTATGTTCGAAATCTTTATTTTTCCGCTTTTAGCTAGGCTTCGTGTTTTACTGTCTACCACGTGACAAATTATTACATGTTAATATATTCGGCGGCTTTATAATTAGAAAAATGAATATATTATGCTAAAATGTTTGTAAATGATTCAAAATATATAAGAGCACGTTTGTATAGCCCACTTTAGTTTTTAATTTGTTCAAATAATGCAACTGTTTGAGTTAAATTATAGCATGATAGAACGAAAGTTATAAGTTTCTGCGTCTAATAAGTACAAGTTTATGACAAAATGTCCATTTTATGAAACAATACCGAAACAAATTTCATATTTCGATGTTTTGGAAAAATTATGAAAACTCTGGAAATAATGAACATTTTTCAAAGCTCTTGGGCTTATTTTGAAGATGAGTCTCTATAGTATTTTAATACATAATGAAGATATTTTCCGAATTTTTTCCCTGGATCCTAACCTAGGTATATTTTGCATCTACTTTGACCCTGGGACAGAATGTAGGGGGAAAACCTCTAAAAATATCTTAACAATTTAGAAAAGTACTGTTAAAACTTATTTATGAAATGATTATTCCTAAATTTATTCCAATTTTTCGAAAACATTTAAATTTGACATTTGTTTTGCCATATCTTTTTATAAAATTGACGCTTTGCCATCAATTTGGGTACTAAAACGAGACCACTGGTGGGAACCAAGATTGATTTGTTTCACATTGAAAATAACAGCATGAAGTTATTGTATTCAGAAACAGGACCCGCAAAAAATGATACCGTAAAAAAAGAGATCTCTAGTTTTTACAGCGATGGAAAACCTACACCCTTCGGAATTTTGTTTAGAAATTCTATTTAAGATTTATAATCACCGTTTCCAAAAACCCACGTGTACTAAATTTCATTCACATCAAACAGAGTCTAAATTTTTTAAATTTGTATTAAATATTTTCGAAATCAGGGTTTTTAAAAACATTTAAATATGGAAGACCACCCTGCAATAGATAATGATTAATTTAAAATACTGACTGATGTAAAATCAAGGATTTAATTAATAGTTGGGAAGCTGTATGTGTCAATAAATTAAATTTAGAAATAACTGTTTTATGTGCTTTCAATTAAGGATAATCTACTGCAGGTTTATTATCTACTGTAGGATGATGTTCCCTACCTGAATTAAATTTCTTATTGTGAACATATATCTAATAGACGTTGTTGGATTCCTTCTGCATAATTATCTTAAATTGCATCTGAGAATTGGTATTAGGCGTTTTTTGTTCAAATAGTTATTCGAATTTCTCTAATAGCTAATATCTATGAAATTGTGTTCAAACGTACATACATGAAATGTACATACGTCTACTAAAAAGGCTAGATTGACTCGAAATAGAAGTTTAAACTAGAGCTGCTCCCGAAAATAGGATATAATGTTAAGTCGGTTCGAAATAATGTACTCTAGTTATTATTAGCATTTTCGAACAAATATTAAAACATTAATAACGCAATATTAATAATTTTATCCATTCAAATTATGACGGATTTAAATTTATAATTGTTTAAACGGCGTCATTCAGTTTATGTAATTAATGTATATAACAATGCAATGGTTTCATATTCGCTATTATCCAGTGCAGGAATTGCCATCCATTTATTGTTACATATTACATAAAATCTCCATAATCTTGGAATTCCATCCATTGAATGTTATGTATTTAATATCAGTAATATTCTCGATCTCTCTTCCGATAGCTTAAACATATATTGAAAATCAATTTTAATAAATGTGGGAGGACAACAAAATACAAATATCGAGTGTTTGAAAATCACTGATAGTTACATATAAAATCAAGTGAATAAGTTTGCAATCATTTCCAATAATATAATTTCAAAAATATAGAATTTGATAGAAAAAAGAATTCATTCTTGGAGAAATTCACATACAACTTCTAAGAGCAAACAATCTAGTTTTTTTTTTGGTTTTTTGTATAAATAATTAATTTAGTTTTGTCTGCCAAACCTGTGTCTATAACCAATAGATACTGTTATTTAATATATATATATATATATATAAAGGATAGAAATTTTTGTGTCATATAAACTTTTTTCATTTATTTTACTTATTCTTAAAATGACAATAATCATTACAATAGAACCATTTACTCAGTTTGTCACAACTAAACACTGATTGGACGGTTTGAACTTGGTTCGGTACAAAACAATTTTAGCGAGAAAATGAAAAATTGTTTCTTTGGTTCATACCGAAAACATTTGTTCGCAACAATTTACTATGTTTGATTTATTTTTGATTATTAATTATAGGTTTGTAAAAATATTAACCCAAATGGTTATAGACAATTAAAGGAAGACCTTTTTGTTTTCAAATATCAGTGAAAACCTCAATAAAAACAATAATGATAAAAATACTAAATCAAATTTGTTCTATTTATTTCAGTGTGTATACAAAAAATAAACTTTTTGACATCGAAATTGGTTTGAAAATGGCATTTTGTTATGGTGTGAAAACCCAAATATTGATATTGTGATTTGCTATTACTTTCTCCTAGTTCACATTTTTTAAAAGCAAAGAATCTTTTATTGAATATTTACAATCAGTAGTAACTATTTACTTTCATGATTTTATTTTATTTCATAGCTTACCCTGCAAAATCTTTGCAAGGTTTCATGCATGAGATATTGTTTTACACCTCATGAATATAAAAGAATTTATCAGTGCATGTACACTTTTTCTCCGAAGTAAAATGCTGAATTGCAATATTGGAATTCCTTGCAAGTAGATATCGGTTGCAGCCTTGATCCACATTGCACACTCAGACGATCTCAGCCTTGCAGCAATTGTTGTATATGCATCTTTTAAATTGATAGTATAAAATAGAGCAGGAAAAATATCTATTATCAAAAAAGTATTCATACTTTCACTCCATAGGTTGCTGTTTTTCCCCTCTTTATTTCAATGATGAAGGTCTTATCTGGGTACATGCATGTAGAAAGGTTCTATCTCGAGAGTCCGCATGACAAGATTCTATATGAGGGGCAAAATCTGAAAGCTTGCAAATTATGTAAATTGTATGATTCACCTAAAATTGTGTAAAACTGTATGTGTATTTAAGTGCAAAGTAGCGATTTTTCAACAAATATTGTTAAGCTAAGACACTTGAAAATATTACGAGGGATTTCAGAGGACTTCCAAGATTTATAAATATCTGAAAGGATTTCAGTAATTTCAAAAGATTTTGAAGGCTTTCAATAAGGTAATGTAATTAATTTTCCAGGATCTCAAAGGATTTCATAGAGCTTCAAAAATTGTAATGGATTGCAAGGAATATCATCATATTTTATGTCATTTGCCGGGATATCAAGGGTTTTTATAATATTTCAACGATATTTCAAAGAATTTATGCAAAAAAATTAGGAAATTTTAGAGGATTTTACAAATTTGAAGAGCTTTTCAAATATTTCAAGGTATTTTCAAAGATTCCAGGAAATTTCAATAGATTTCATAGGACATTAAATATTTCGAAGGATTTCAAGAAATATAAAGAATTATCATCAGATTTCATGTAACTTCACGATATTTCAAAGAATTTTATAACATTTTCAGGAATTTTCAAGAGTTTTACAAAATTTAGGAATATTTCGAAAAATTTCGAAGTATTTCAAATTTTTTATTCGTCAGCTTACTGATTCAAATAATTTCACTACGAAGCATTCCTATAATTCTTTGAAATATCTCAAATTCTATGAATTTCTTGAAATCCTTAAATTCCTTGACTATCCTGAGTACCTTGAATATTGGGAATTCTCTTAATTCAGAGAGTTTCTCGAATTCTATGCAATTCTTTGAATTCCTTAATTTCTTCTAAATTCATTTTAATTCTCTGCATTATGTGACCGTGCTTGGAATTTATAGAATCTAGGAAATTCAACGAATTTCGTGAATTATACTAATTCAAGGAATTCAGATGATTGAGGGATTTCCACACATTCAGGGAATTCCAGGGATTTTGAAATAATGCAGGGAATTCAGACGATTTAGAGAATTTAGAGGAATTCAGATGTATCAAAGAATCAGGAGGAGTTCAGAAGATGTCAAGAAAGTTGAAAGAATTCAAAAAGTTTTGAAGGAGTTTAAAGGTATTTCAAGCAATTTGAAAGAATATAAAAGAAATTAAACAGTAAAAAAAGATTCAAAGGACTGAAAAAATAAAAATGACTAATTTAATACGCATACATATTTGAAATTTTCCTATTTCACTATATAAATAGCTTTAAATTAAAATCCTCCATGATTGAAAAATTCTGAAAAAGGATTAAAAAATGAATATTGTTGAGGTAACTTACCAATTTTCAAAGTCCCTTTCCACATTATTTGGTGAAAAAGCAAAGCATTCTTGCATAAAAAATTAAACCATGCCTCTGAAATTATTCATTTTTCAAAAGATTGAACTGTAAAATTTAAAATTGGAATCATAATCATCTTGTGTTATATTTGTATATATTATTAGTTATCTAGACATATTATAATACAAGTTATATATAATTAGCGTTTATTATGATTGCATTCGTTTTCTGAAATTTTTTGGGTTACTTCAATTCACATTTAGCTTGTCGAAAAATCTAGAAAAATGAATAACCAATATTAAATATATGCAAGAAATTGAAAAAATAAAATCTCTGATAAATATCTTTGTACTAGATGACACAGCTTTTTATAGAATTCAATTTTCGAAGATTGAATAATTTCTAACTTCTAATTATTTGTTAATTCGTGTGTTTCGGGTACTAACTAAATTGTATTTATTAAGATATGGCTTAAAATATTTGGAAGAATTATCTAACATTGGCGGGGGGTGGAAAGTTAGTTCAAACCACTTTGTTATGACTTGGTGTATGCAGAAGGGGAGAGGTAATAAATTTTCAAAAAATGCGTTGTGTAATTTATGGATGGCCCCTTAGCGTGATTTGTGTATTTCTTTATTTGTTCCAAGTTTGGAGCTCTTTTAAAGAACTATTTAAGGAATCTCACGTCTTTATCGCCACCGATGGGATGCAATTCGTCGATGATGTCTTCGGAACTCAGGGAAGAATTCCTATATTGAGCGGTGTCTAGAAGATTTTCACAATTGATCACGTATTTATTCCGCGTCTCGAATATCCGAGAGGTCATAGCGGAATTTTTGGTACCCTTAATTCCATTTCATGCGCGCAATATAATAAATAATTTAAATCCTAATATAATGCTGAAATGTTTATGTTTCCAAGGTGTGATAGCAGATAAGGTAATGTGCTGTATAACTTTTATTTTGAATAAAATTATTCTTATAGAATGTTACATGCTGTGAGAAATTGGTAATTTCCTCTTGACATCAGCCATTCTTTCTTGAAGATGTCTATGAGAAAGATGAGCTATAGATGTGTATCTAGTCTTGTAAGATAAGAAAAGCCAGCCAAGAGCACTTGACGTATTTGAAACTGCTTTGACCCACCTTCAGTATTCTACATTGTTCCCACTACCATTGTCAATCAACCTTTAATATAACCATGTACCCCAATTGGAACATTTAGAAATATTCTTTTTATAATGTTTCAATTAATTTATACTTTTGTAATGAAACCTTTTGTATTTGAGCTGAAAATTTGAATCCCGAGTGAAATAGAAGTCCAATTGAGATCCCATTAAGATCCCGACCTAATCCCCGCTGAAGTACAGGCTGTGAGGCAAATCAGTACTTAAGTACCAACTTATCTGAACATTTTTCCAATGTTCAAATAAGAACAAAAGTACAAGTTCGATTTTATTTTTTTTTTAACCTTTACAAGTGGTGATAAGATTTATGTTCCAAAGAAGTACTGTTGAAATAGGAATACAGTAGAATAATTTTTGGGACAAAACTGATAGAAAAGTTCAATATAATTTTTATTTAACATTTTTACAAGCCTTGATGGGATTTATGTTCCAAAAAAGTCCTGCTGAAATTGAAATAAATCAGCAACAGAGTTCAGAATACATCGACTTTAAACAGGAATTTTTTAGAAGAAATCGCAGGAAATGTCCTACTTCATTTTTTAAAAATATTTTCACAAGTTCTAAATCATTTTTGGGGCAAAAGTAACTCAAAAGTCCCTTTCAATTCTTTGTTGAGCAGCATTTTTTTAGAACAAAAATACCGGGAAAGCCTAATTTTATTTTTTTCAAAAATTGCAATTTATAAATAATGACAATAGTAATAATAATATTAAAGATTTAAGTAGGACTTTTCCGGCACTTTTGTCATGAAAACGTTTTGCTGAAAGAATAAGTAAGACTTCTTTAGTAAATTTGCACTAAAAATCTCTTGGTGAAAAGGGACATATTTCGAAATTTGATGGTACTTTAGTCCTAATTCGTCAGTACTTTTTTTGGCCCATAAAAATCAGAAACACTTGAAAAAATTTCGAATACACTAAAATGAAACTTATATTTCAACTATTGTCCCAAATATTAGTTCGGACTTCTAAAGATTAAGGAAAAACTAAGTTGAACATTTCTGGTGCTTTTGCTCCAAAAAGTCCTACTCAAAAATAATTAAGTATGACCTTTTGGGTACATTTTTCCTAAAAAAGTCCTACCAACCAAAAAACTTATGCGGGACTTTTTCGCTAATTTTGTCATAAAGAATCCTGGTGAAAAGGGTCATATTTTGAACTTTATTTTTACTTTAGTCCTATTTCAGTATCTTTGTCCTTAAAAAGTCCTACTAACCAACAAAATTAAGTCGGACATTTCCGATACTTTTTTTTGAAAAAGACCTGATTAAACGGGACATATTTTAAACTTGTTTGCTACTATAGTCCTATTTCAGCAGTACGTTTGTGGGGCATGAATATCACGAGCACTTTTAAAAATGTTCAAAACAGTTAAATTCCCTCTAGTTTTATGGTCCCAAAAATTATTTAGAACTTGTAAAGATCAGGTGGGACTTTTCCGGTAATTTTGTTTCATACTAGTCCTGTTTACAAACAAAAGTTATGTACGACTTTTCCGTTACTTTTATTTTTAAAAAGGCTTGGTGAAACTGTCCATATTTTGAATTTGGTGGTAGTTCAGGCGAATTTCAGTAATACTTTTTAGAGATATAAGTCCGATCTGCACTTGTAAAAATTTTGAAGAAATGAAGTAAAACCTTTTTAGAACTTTCGTCCCCATTTGTACTCTTGAAAATTTCAAATAAAGTAATTGCTTCAGTACTGATTTGTCTCATAGCCAGTAATCAAAAACCGTACTTGATCCGGGATAGCAATGAGACTTTTTTTACTCGAGATCAAGAATATTAACAAATATTTTTCATTGTGAAAGTTACTCGTCATTTGATTAGGAAAAAAGGAAGCGTACTTGCAGCACGTAGAGAATTTTATCTCATAAAAATAACAAAATATTTACAAACCTAACAACGAAACTTTCTGAAAATATTATTTTTAATCTATTTTTGTGAGCAAAAAATGTTATTTTCGGCATAAAGAAACGAATTTCGTCTCTTTTATATGCATAGCTTTCATGTAAAAAGAATTTCCCTCTGGTGCTTGTTTATGCACTGCAATCAAAGCGTGATGTAAAGTCGGAATTACGTTGTGGAAGAAGCTTTAAAAATTTCAATTTAGGTATTTACTTCAAAAAAAATTTGAGAGTTCCAAACAAGGTTCTAAATTTGTATACGCAGTGAGGATACTTTATAAATTATAGAAATGTAAAATAATACTGATGAAATATATTAGGTTTTTTGAAAATTCCTTTCCACCTATAATTACATCTTCTGCATTCAGTAAAGACTCATTTCCTCTATTTGAAAATTTTGACTTGAATATACACTACCGACGGAAATAATCTATACGCCTGTTTTTCAGCGGTTACTCCAGTGCACTAATTTTTGTAATATATCATGCATCCAATAAGTTCAGGCTAAAGGCGGACTCTCTCAAATTTATAAAAATCTATTGCAAAAAAAAGTCTTAATATTTTTAGATTTTTTTCCGTGAGTCTACCCTAGTGTGAAACTTGACACAAAAAAGGTCGTAAAATTTTATAAATGTGTATCTATCTCCTTACAACATTGAAGAAAGTCAATATTTAATTATTTACAAAGTTATTAACCTTTTTAAAAAAAATCGAAATTTAATGGCTGCTTCAAATATTATTTCATAAAATTACCCATTTTTCTTCAAAATCGACTTATAAGACATAGCATTTTATTAGCTTTTCCAGAAAAATAACTTATTCTAAATGAAAAGTGTGAAAAACGCGATATTTCAGTGCCTTATGAAAATGGTTTAAATATACCTATAAGTAATGAATTCTATGTTTCGATATTCTGGAAAAAAGTTTCGGTAATTTAGTGAGACACTCCTCAAAAAGCTTCCATTTTGTAAAATAAAACTACTGTCAATTTTTGTCAAAATATTTGTAAAACGAAGTGTAGCCTCTCAAGGCTGTTAAATCACCCCTACATGTAAAAAGACTGTATTATCTTGTGTAAGTTTGTTTCGAAATCGATAAGAAAAAAAAGTGCGATGTTCTTATGAAAATTCTTATTCATTTTGAAAATGAAATAAAACCCGTAAAAAAATGTATTCCAATCATATGAAATCTTGCACTCCCTCATCGAGTTCAAAGCCTAAACCCTAAATATATTCATTGCTTTCTTGCTTACAAAAAAATGTCTTCCACACTATTGACCTAATTTTTTATGAAAAATGTAATGGTGTTGTGTTATTTTATAAAAAAAATTGTAGATACATTTTAGAACATAATTTACTTTCTTTTTTTAATAAATAAGGCTTTTAGTGTATCTAGACTTGCAGATATTTTCGACACAAATTCATTCCTTCTATATAATTTGTTTGTGTGCTTAGTTAGTACTTCTTTATCCATCTTTAAGCATAAAAAATACTATCGAAAATAATTAAAAAATAATTTATAAGATGTCAATGAATTCGTATCGGAAATATTTACAAGTCTAGATACACCAAAATCCTTAATTTTGCGAAGGAAAAGTAAATTATACAAACAAATGTATCCAACTTTTCTCTATAAAATTACACAACATCATTATATACATATATATATATATATATATATATATACGTAATTGTATTATATATACATATATATATATATATCATAAGAAATTAGGCTAATATTGTTCTAAACACTATTTTGTAAACACGAAAGCAACGAAGATATTTAGAGTTTGACCTTTGACCCCGATGAGGGAGTTCAAGATTTCATCCAATTGGTTAAAATTTTGTTAGGGAATTTCTTTTTTTTTAAGGAAGGAACAAGAATTTCCACAAACTTATTGCACTTCTTGAAGTTGACCATTTTGTAGACCACCCTAATGTGATACATATTAAACTAATTTTATTTTTTTCATATATAACCAAACTGCTGTTGGAAAAGATAATAAAACAAAATACAGTTTATCTTATATTCTATACGTTACATGCTATATACTTTCGAAAAATGCACTTATGAATTAAAAGCGTCCCTTTTCAGGAAAAAAAATGAATTTTCAAGCATCTTGAATTTGTCAGAAAAATACCTATAGAAAAGAAATATCCCTTTTAAACTTTAATTCTAGAACCAATTAGGCAAAAATGTTTACACTTTTTTTTTCTGACCAATTAAAAGAATTTTGCTGGTGTTCTATAAAATCAAAGATTTTTACACTCGGTAAGAGAACAGTTCCGCACCAGCTTCCTGTGTACTGTTCCCCCACTACGCGGCTTTCCCTCAAACAGTCAAACTGCTGTCGCCGACCTTGATTAGCGGAAGTCCTTCGTATCTAATCAATTCGTAGATTTTGAATATTATATCCGTAAATTATCAAGTTCTTAATTGAAAATTGGTTATATTCCGCATTTTAGTCTTTATCAGGCACAAAGGACTCCCGCTGGCCAGGGTTTGCGGCAGCAGATCGGCTGCGTGAGGTGAAGTCGCGTAATGGGAGAATAGTGCACAGCTAGATAGTGCGGATTTGACCATCAACCTTAAATTCTATCCACCCTTAATGTATAAGAATCATGGCCTAAAAATTTGAACTGTCTCCTCATCTCAGCGTAAAAGGGCTCTTTTTTATTTTTCAAGTGGAAATTTGGAAAGGGCAAATCCCCTAGAAGATGGGTACGAATGAAAATAAAGAAGAAAACCAAGTCAGCGACCATGAAGGAGATAATAGAGGTCAGAACATCAAGACGATAGGAATCAAAATGGACAAGGGCAGGGTTAACAGGCTGATATTGTCGGGCGGGGTGTGGAACGAGTAGTCATTTCGGCGATGAGATCAGCCTGTCGAACTCGGCACCGTATCTTGCAATCGTCGTTTCTTCAAATTGGCAAAGTGTTTCTGAGGATGAAAGCAGCATCCCTATTCGAATCACTGATTCTACAGCAAATAACAGCGTCCTCGATAATTCAACAATGAAAGGAGGCAAAACAACACACACACACAAATATGTATATATTGCTCTTATCATATCACTTGCTTGCATTACAAAAATTCGTACATGAATGTTGATCTATACCGGGACATCCCCGTGCAGACTGTTAAAAAGATATGTTAACCCTTAATAAAAATGCCTACGACATATTAGACTGTAACCATCTTAAGCTTGAGAGAAAAATGAGCCTCCTCATTTTTTTAATAATAATCTGACCAACAAAAATTCGAGGAAGAAACATCGAACTTCAACAAAAATTCACCAAACTTTTGGTTCTAGTCATGTTATCATTACGAAAAGTAAAAAATGAGAAAGCTCATTTTCGTATCAGGCTTAAGATGTTTACAGATTAATATTATAATTATTATTATATCACTTGTATTAGAAGCTATCCTTTCAGAGGGAGTTTTTTTACTTCTTGTTATTATATTTTAATTGAAGCTTGTTTTAAATAATTTTTTTCATGATATGTTTTTTCGACTTGGCAAAAAAATTAGATTAATAATTAATAATTGAATTAATGATTATTTACTTATAATTATGGCTCTGAAAATATTTGGTAAGACATATATTTGGTTTATCTTGACATTTGTCTAGATTAAATCATTTTTCTTAAGAAAAATGAATTATATTTTATTTTATATACTTTTTTTCTAAATTCAATTTCGTTTTTTATAATTATTATTATGTTTATATTGCAGGACACCTTTCAGAGTTATTTTCCAAAAACAAAATGCTCAAAAAAGTTTGCCGATTTTAAAAATTTGTACAAAAAATAGGCCTTACTCTTTTATAATATTTTGCATCGCTGACGAGAAAAATTGAAAAAATCGATTTGTCGCAAAAAAATACACGTCGCCACAAACGTGATTTGCTCTGCATGAAACAGAATTTATTCTTTATATATAAGCAATAATTTTGGTAAACTTCTGCTTATACATAAAGAAGGCCCTCTGTAGTTTTTGATGAAAGCTAATTTGTTTTGCAGTAATTTATCGAAAAAAATTCTCTTAATTACAAAAACAGTTTAGGCCACATAAAACTTGAAATATTTCTTCAGTACTAATTCCGCAAACAAGTTTTATGAAAAAAAAATCAAGATTTTTAACGGTTTAAAGAAAAAGCTTGTATTTTTTGGAAAACAACACTAAAATTTAAAATACTCACAACTTCCAGAAAATAATTTTTTTGTCAGAATTATTAAATACGTATCGTTTTATTTCCCTTTAAAAAACAACTAACTAAATAAAAATACAAATAAAAAGTTAGAAAAACTATGAACGAGACACTAAATTTTAATTTTGATGCATTTGCTTCAAAAATGATTGAAGATAATTTGCGCGCGGCTCGCTTCGCTCGCAAATTTTAACGCGCCTAGGGCGCACGACTGTCGGTTCTCGCGCTTCACGCTCGATAATATATTTATCTCGCGCTTCGCGCTCGATGATGTGTTTACCTTGCGCTACGCGCTCGGTCTTTGAATTTCCCCCCCCTTTTGGGCCCAGACCTTTTCAAATTAAAGGTCAAATCATCGACAACTGTAATTTAGTGATTGTGACCTCTCTTTTGTTAAAGCTCCACTGGCTTTAACGAACACATTCTCATCACGTATCTTGTGTTTCGCACTCGATTTTTTCCAAAATCTGAACTTTTCTACATTATTTTGAACACTATTATATCAAATGTATATCATATTTATTTCTGTATCTCAAGCTGGTACACCTTATTCAGATTTTGCAAAATAATGTACAATTGTTATTTTTCATGACTACTTCAATATTTCCTCCTTATTTTGCACTAATTTTAATCCTCAGCTACCCTGAAAAATCTTTTACATTTATTATTTGTTGTGGACATTTGACTTACACATTCAATCATTTTAAATAAACACGCCAACGGTAACTAATTAGGTCGGCCCTCCGTGATGGGTCATTTGCTCTTCCGTGGATGGTCGAAATGGGTGAAAACAAGATGATCGTTTTGACCATCCAGAAAGGATACCTTGCTTATCCCTGATAGTGAATCTGGCGTTCTTATAACAGTCAAACTGGTCATAAAATGAGAACCTCTCCGACTATGTCAAAAGAATTCTGGATGGCTCTTTAGGCCATCTAAAGGAAAGGACTGGCTTTTTAAATTTAGACCCTCTAACTTTGACCATCCATTTTTCTCCGTGCACACACAACGTTTTTTTATGGAAACGTTTTCAAGATATCAATGTTAGAATTTTTTTTCTTCAATTTTCAGAGTTGTTCCGACGTTTTTGAGTATATTTCGAGTTCTAATTAACCGATTTCCCTGAACGAGCACTCAAATTGAAGGCAACTGAATTCTGTACGTTCTAAAGTTTTCAGATTGGCCCAGTACTTCAGATGCTAGCGATTTTAATAAGTTGGACAAGTTGTATTTTTTGGCAAAAAACGAGGACGACAATTCACATATCGTCCTGGGAAGAATAGAAATCGAAAATATTAGCCAACTTATTAAAACCGCTAGCATCTGAACTACTGGTCCAATCTAAAAACTTTAGCATAGAAAGTTGTAGAGGATTCAGTTGCCTTCAAATTGAGTGCTCGTTTAGAGAAAGCGGTCAATTAGAACTCGATATATACTCAAAAACGTCGAAAAACTCTGAACATTGACAAAAAAGATTTGAAAATTGATATCTCGAAAACGCTTTCATGAAAAAATTTTTGAATGTGATTTTCGTGATAAGTGGGCCAAAATACATGAAATAATAATAGTGATATATGGTGGGTATAGTGGCTGTAAACTAGTGTTATTGGTTCTTAAGGAGCTCCAACGAAAAAGAACCACTCTTGCTGAAAAGGAATACAAAGCGATGAATTTGTTTCAAATACGACTCCAGTAAGACTTCCAAAGTAACTCAATTTTAATAGAGATTTTTCTCAAAGAACCTATCTTTCGCTTTGCCCACTTCGACATTTTATTTAGTTAATAACACAAGTTTTACGTTGAAGCAAACATTTAATAGAACTCTGACGAACATAATTTAATGAAGAGAATCAAAATACAAAATATTATCACATTCGGAATAGATATAATGACTTGATAAATATAATTTGCAGGTCATGTGGGTCTCCACAGGTTTCCAATGGAGTTTAAGTTCTAAAAGATACCAACTTTTATTCAAGCCGCAAATGTAGTCAAACCCCAATTTTTTCTGTGTACAATTGAATCGAATGAAATCTATCAATGTTAATAAACTGGTACAAAAACTGGGCCACGAACGCAGAGAAACAATAGGATCATTTTTGTTGCATCTCATGTGTTATGTTCTCTAAATAAGATTTTTTTTAATGAAAATAATTCAAGTGTGAAACTATAACATGAACATATCTGTTTTCTCATTTTCCGGTGTCTTATTTTTCTTGCATGCATAGATAGGTACATGCTCCGTAGCCTTCTATATTTAGTTACACATATTTACATATTTAGTTTATTTTTCAACACGGCAAGTAAATTAACAAAAACAGAAAGTAAAAGTCATAAGTTGTGAAAAAATGTCTCTAACTCCACTGGGGTTCGAACACAGGTCTTCAAATTGCTGGTCTAGTGCTTTTATTCACCGGAAACCTAAAGACCTCGTTCAGTGGAGCTAGAGATACGTTTTTTCACACCTCATGATTAAGAATCAATATTTTTTTAAATATTGAAACAAGCCCAGTAAAATGAGAAAACTAAACTCGAATATAATAATTATAAATATCTGGTTAACTGATGTCACATCAAGTGTATTTGCCAGTTTTACTCCAAGAAAAGTTTTTAACAGAAAATGCTCATTTTCCTTCACTTAATTCAACATTTACATTATGGTTATTATAATTTTCATATGAGATAAAAATAAAATGGTCTAAGAATAGAATATAAATAAAAGATGTTTATTATTATTATTATATTCATATTTTGTAATTAGAGTAATGAGTGATGTTTTTTAACAAAAAATTGCATAAGGAATCCGAGTGTTTTAAGGATGTCGCGGCAAAGATTTATCTTTGAAATATTCCCTTCTGAAGGGATAGAGATTAAAAAGCCCAATTCTTTAATATAAAAAAATGGTCAGAAAATGAATTATTTGGCTTGATTTAAAGAAATTTAGTAGCCAATACAAAAAATTTGAATGAAAAAAATGCCAAAAAATTCCGGCAGTAGGAAAAAGCCCAGATTTTAACCATAGAATATCGTTATTATGACAACAAAATATTTGGTTGACCAAACTACATTTTTTGGTGTTTTTAAACAAATGTTTAGGGGTGTTTGGTTGAGCCAACAAAACATTTGTTGGGTCATTCAAATATTTTGTTGAATCAACCAAAATTTGTTTGATGCAAACAATTTTGCATGTATATCTAAGAAAACAGTTTAATTGGTTCAAGAAATGATTTTGCCTGAGTGTGGGAATAGAAAAATGTCTTTTATTTAAATTCTATTCTTATATCATTTTATTTTTAACTCATACAAAAATAATAATAACCATAATATAAATGTTCAAATGAATGAAAAAAAATGAGAATTCCTGCTGGCCGCAAGAATTGAGCCGGAACTTGCTGGTTACAAACCCGTAGCACTACCGCCTGAGCTAGTCGGGAGTTGAAAAACTTTCGCATCGCGGTCTAAGTAACGTGCGCGAAATCATTTAAAGCCTTTTTTTGTCTAGAATGGCTAAAAATCGCATCATATTACTTTACCATATTACAAGTTTAGTAATGATCTATTTCTGGGAAGAGTATGAATTCAAACAAAATTTCGAAAGGTGTAGGATTCCCCTTTAAAGGAAAGCGTGAAAAGGAGATTTGAAATTTGAATTATTCTATTACATTTTTTGAATGCTCATAACAAAAAAAAAAAACGGTAAAGTTATTCAGGAAGGTTGAGGCCTTATAAAGTGCCCGGATACCTAAGAGAAGTTAAAGGCGGTTCTGTTGAGACTCAGAAGTGGGGGGTAAGGACAACGCGGTGGCGAGGGGCATCACACGGAATGGTACTAGAGGGAGGGGATTCATGGATTCAATTGCAATAAAAGCAGTAAGTCGATAATCTTAGACGGAGAGCTAAGAAGGAGAACTGGTAGGTCGAGCCATCGCACGAGTTACGTATCAAGAATCCGCCACGGGCGTGGCCACATCAACGAGTGCGCAGCTTCTTCGTTTTTTTCTTCTTCGTCACAATTTTTTCACCTGGTATCCCTTTACCCGACTACGTTGTGCCCTTTTCATTAAGGGTTACTTTTTTCGAGCCTGTCATTCCCCTAATGACACACGGCAAAATTTCTGATCTGGACAACGCATAATGATGCCCATATGTACAGAAGAATATTAGGGTAGAGCGGGGCAAGTCCGACAGCCGGGGCAAAACAAACTGTCAAAACAATATTGCATCAAATCCTTCAAAGAAATTTTAGATTCTAGGATATTTATATTTCATTAAAAAAAATATATTGTCGGTCTTGCCCCGACATGCGGGGCAAAACCGATGAAATACAGCTTGTTAGGATACAACTAAATTATTAAATCATTTTTCTATTAAGATAATAAGCATAGAAATGTCATATAAAATAATGTTGGACTTGAAAAAAAGAGAAAATGGATCAATTCCACATCTTATTATCTTTGTATAGAGCAATGAATTTTAAGGGGCCGTCCATAACCTATGTTACCAAATTGAGGGGGAGAGGGGGTCACGCCAAAAACAACGATTAGTACCGGGGGGTGGGGGGAGGGCCAGTTGAAATAAATTTACGAACTTGAATAAGATTTAGTACGTTTCCTGAAGATAAAGAAAACAATTTTCGAATCTCTCGAAAGATGGCCCTGCAACAATAGAGTTAATTCTCCTTTTGCTCGTTTTTTCCGCTTAAATGCGAAATAAATTAATAGAACCCAATAAGAAAATCAAACTATTTTCGGATGAAAAGTCTATTATTTTATTTTACGTTCGGAATTCATCTTGTTTGGCTAAAAATGCTACTGTTTGGTTGAAAATTTAATTATTTTGTTAAAAATGCAACTATTTTGTTAAAAAGTCATCTTTCTTAGTCAAAAGCTCAACTAATTAGTTTTTTTTTGTGATAATTGTTTTATCTGAAAATTTAATTATTCCAATTTTGGTTGAAAATTGATATTTTCTAGTTGAAAATTCGTCATTTTTGGTCGAAAAGAATCTTCTTGGTTGAAAAATCATACTTTTTGGTTAAAAATGCAACTGTTTGGTGAAGATTTATTATTTTAGTAGAAAATTGAACTGGTTTGTAGGAAATTCATCTTTTTGGTATAAGGATCCAACAATTTAGTAGAAAAGTAACTTTATTGTAAGAAATTAATATTTTTGATTGAAAATTCAACTACTTGGTTAAAAATTTATTTATTTTTATGAAAACTCATTCCTTTTGGTAGAAATTCAACCTTTTTTTTTTGAAAAATCATATTTTCGGTTGAAAATTTAACTATTTGGTTGAAAATTCATCTTTTTGGCGGAAAATTCAACTATTTGGTTGAAAGTTGAACTACTTAGTAGAAAAATAATTGTTTCAGATTCACCTCTTCAGTTTAAAATTTAACTCTTTTGTTGAAACTTCCGCTTTTTGGGCATAAATGAATTTTTTCATCTGCAAATTTAAGTATTCGATCTTTGGTTGAAAATTTATCCTTCATAAGTTGAAAATTAATCTTTTTTGTTGTTGAAATTTCATCTTTTTCGTTAAGGATTCAACTGTTTGGTCAAAAATGAAATTTTTTGGTTGAACTCAACTGGCTAAAAATTATTTTTTGTGTGTGTTGTGAATTAATTCTTTAAACTGAAAATTTGACGATTCCATTTTTGATTCAGAAAATATATTTTTGATATGAAAATTGAACTATTTGGTTTAAAATTCATATTTCTTGATTGAAAACTCATCGATTTGGTTGAGGATGCAACTATTTTGTTGAAAAATTCGTCTTTTGGCAAAAAATTAATTTTTTATGGTAGAAAAATGTAGAAGTAGAAAATTCAAATCCAAATCGTTTGAAAATCCAACTATTTTGATAAAGTAATCTTTTTTGGTAGAATATTCAACTGTTTTGTTAAAAAATCGTCTTTTTTTGTTAAAAATTCATCTTTTATAGTCGATTAGTCATCTTTGTTGGTTGAAAATTAATCTTTGTTCTTCGAAAATGAACTTTTTTGTTGAAAATTCAACTGTCTTAAAAAGTTCATCTTTTTCGCTTGAAAATTCGACTATGTAGTTGAAAATTTATCTTTATACGTAGAAAACTCAAGCATTTGGTTAAAGATTTAATCATTTTGTTTAAAAGTCATCTTCTTTGTCAAAAATTCAACAGTTTTATAAAAGATTCTTTTATTTGGACAGAAAATTCGTCCATTTAGATTGAAAATTCATCTTCTTTGTTAAAAATTCATCAAAGAAGAAGAATTTTCAACAAAATAGTGACATTTTCAAACACAAAAAAAAGTTTTCTCAACTAAAATGATCAACCATCAACCAAAAAGATGAATTTTCAACAAAAAATCTAACATTTGATATTTAAACCAAAAAATATTTTAATTGTAAAGCAAAAATAGTACAATTCAAAGAAAACAGGTGAATTTTCAAGAAAACATTTCAATCATCGACCAAAACAGATTAATGCCCAACCAAGCAGTTGAATTTATGACCAAAAAATTAAATTTCTAAGATAAGAGATAATTGCTTAAACCAAAATGATGAATTTTCAGCAAAAGAGTTGAACTTTCATGCCAAAAACACAATTTTGTGAAACATTCTTCTATTTGGACAAAAAAATTCTTCCATTTAGATTGGAAATTAATCTTTTATTGTTAAAAATTCAACTATCTTCTAAAAAATTGAACTATTTTTCTCAAGAATTTGGTAACCATTTGGATGAAAATTTATCCCTCAGGTTAAAATTCCAACATTTGATTAAAATTTCAACTATTTTGTTAGTCTCTTTTGCTCAGAAGTTCAATTATTCGGTTGCTAATGCAACCGTTTGTTTGAAAATGATTAATTTCATTCACAAGAATTTATTCCCCTATTTCTCCTGTTTTAAAAGCATTTTGGGCTACGTTACTTTCCGGGATGTAAATCAAGAGTCAGTCACTGACTTGAGCTTCTTGCCGAGTAAATCTATTTGCCAGTAAATAATTTGTCCCCTTATGCCAGAAATTTCTGAAAAAATGTTTAAAAAGGAAGGCAGAGACTCAAAAGTGAGTATCACTGTCGGCGAGATGGTTCTCTTTGAGTCGAGAAAAGGGGAACCTATTGCAATAATTACGATAACTGCAGGAGAACGATTCGATGGAATCGTCAGAAGTATAGTTTTCGAGCCTCGTCGATGAGGTAAGGTAAAGTTAGATCGTCGGGTGCATTTGGAGGGTGTATACCGTAAAAGTCGAGCTAAAAGTGAAACTAAATTTCGAGACCTAGAGCGAAGACTCTTGACGATTTCAAAATACAGGGCATAGTAGATGGCTCGACCGGCGGCTAAAAAGTTTTTCTTTTCCTCTTTAGTTTTTGACTCAACACGAACAAAACTTACTCCGTTTACGCTGTTTCACCTCGTGAATCAGATACAGGTATCTGCAGCATAATATATCACACAAGAACGTTTGACCGTAGGCCCTCGGGACATGCGGGTGTATAATCTTTGCCCGGCCGAGCGGAGCTAAGAGTTTGGGCCCAATTACAGGGCCAGTACCACCGAACGAACGCCTCCACGTTCGAGACTTTCGAGCATCGCGATCTCCTCAACTCTTGCTTGCGGTATTCAAGGTCATAGAAAGAATTCTTAAAACGCAATATCAAATTCGTCGTTCATGGAATTTCAATATCCAGCTGCTGGACTTAAATTTCGCGCTAAAATTTCGTTAGTAGGTCATGTCGCCGCGGCGCTGTTGTCGAAAGTTCAATTTCGGAAAGGCTGGTTTGAATTATAGGGGGAAGGTGTCACGTCTTATGATGGTAACTAATTCTGATTTGAATACTATTACAAAATTCCATTCAAAGCCCTGATCAGAGTTGCTACAATAGTATATTGTGAACCAAGGCAGTGAACTGGTCTTTTTACGGCCGAGCGTGAGTTTGCAAAAACGAGTCGATGCCGAGGCATGTTTTTGCAAACAGGCGAGACCGTAAAAAGACTTCGCTGCCTCGGTATACACGATATTTTATGTAATAAGAGTATGGTTTCCGAGTTTCCTCATAATGTTATGTCTCAGTTTTGAGGTTAGTTTAAAGGAACAAGAACTGCGCAGAACAGTGCGCGTATGTCGCAGTTATGAGTGCACATGCGCGCGCATTTACCGCGGACAGTAACGCGCACTTTAACGGCCTAGGCCGGTAAAGTACCCCACCACCAACAATGACCTCCATTTATCTTGAAGAGTTTTAGTGAAAACAGACATGCAGATTGGAAGATCCTACGTAAGAAAAATTTGCAGTGAAAAAAGTAGTAAATACACATATACTATAACTTAAAGGTATTGCATTTTCAACAAAATAGATGAATTTTTAACTAAAGAATACCAAATAATTGAATTTTCTAGTACAAAAGATAAATTTTCAACTTAAAATAGAATAGTTCAATTTTCTTAACTGAAAATTGAACTATTCTATTGAACAAAATAGTTAAATTTTCAATCAGGCAGATGAATTTTCAACCAAGAAGATTAAATTTCTACCAAAAATGACCAATTTTCAACGAAATAGTGGAATTTTCATCTACGCAAGGTCAATTTTCGACACAAAATGGAATAGTTAAATTTTCAGTTAAAAAACTGGTTTCCAATTATAAAAAACGAATTTGCATTAAAATAGATGAATTATCAATTAAAGAAATGAAATTTCAACCAAAAAGATACATTTCCAACCAAGAGGGTAAATTTTCCACCAAAAACGATGAATTTTTAACAAAATAGATGAATTTTCAACCGGATAACTGAATTTAAAAAAATGGATATTCAAAAAAAAAAATAGAACAGTTAAGTTATCAGTTAGAAAATTTAAAGTTTAATAAGAGAAGGATTTTCCACAAAATAATAAAATTCTCAACCATAGAAATGAATTTTCAACTGAAAAGGATACAATTTCAACCAAAAATGAAATATTTATATTTTCAGTTACGAAAATTATTTTCTAAACAAACAAAAAACGATTTTCAACAAAATAGTTTAATTTGCAACCAAAGACATTAATTTTCATCCAAAAAGATGATTTTTTCACCAAGATCTACCAATATGGAATAATTAAATTTTCAGTTAAAGGAATTAGTTTATAAAAAACAAAAGGGTTTTTAACTAAAATTATGAATCATCAACCAAAAGAATTAATTTTCAACAAAGTATGTAGTTCCACTTTCAACTAAATAGTTAAATTTTCAACCAAAAAATACGAATCTTCTACAAAGCAGTTGATTTTTCCACCAAAAAGAATGACTTTTTAAACAAAATTGTTAAATTTTTCACAAAATAAAATTATGCTTTTGTAAGACTTACTTGTTATTACGACTTTTCTAAATCTGATTTCATTGAAGTTCCACGTTTATTTAATTAACAGAATTTATTTGTATGTTCCTTCCCTAAGTTTATGAAATTTTAGTATCTTACATCAGGAGAGGGAGGGTTGAAAATGACTGAAAAAATGCCTTACACAATTTTGGACTAACCCTTAAGCTTGATCTTCAGTTTATCGAAAATTCCCTGACTCTTTCAGGTTTTTCCTTGCTATCCCTGGCCAGTTTTAAATACCCTGACCCGTAGCAACCGTGCTGATGAAAAGTAACTAGTAACCCACGCAATCAATACTTTAATCTAGATTAGGAACAAATTACTAAATAAACTTCCTCAATTAAGGAAGTGTGATACAATCTTTAATTGAGACACTTGGAAGCCAATCAGTAGTTGATAAACTGGTCATGCAAATGTAGTGTTTTTGACACTTACTTGCTGGTAGAACCTAATCTCAAAATTCAAATGTGAGGATTTATTTGAATTGTTGCGAAAGGTGTGACCGGTTGAATAAAACGGTATCACGTTCCTATTATCGACGCGCACGTGGATCAAATGGTTTATTAATTGTAGGAGGTGGGACTGGGTGCGTTAGTAGTGGTTTTAGGTGGGTTGGGAATATGGTAAACGCTAATTGCAGGGTCGGCTCTGCTGTCTCGTTATGTGTCTTGATAAATGGGACTCAGAGTAAGTGGAATGTCCTAGAAACGTAGTCACGTTGAATTTGCTGCTGAATATCGATCTAATCGACATCGTACGTGCGTGACGCGCATAAGGAGTTGCACGTCGGCGGGCTGTATTGCCTTCCAGCGAAACTTGCGAATACTATACTCATCGTCATCAATGCTCTCTTGCTTCATACGCTCATTAGACACCATTTAGAGTGTGTTTAGTATAGTGTTTTCGTTAATAAATTGCCCTGTCGTTCAATTTAATTCAGTTTAATGGAAAATATTCATTTTTGAAAACCGTTGCACATCATTCTGATTATCTACTTCAGATCAAAATTCAAGATGTTCAGGTGTTGACCAGGGTAGTATCAAGTGATGATGGTGATTAAATAGTAAAAAAAGTGTTGATTACTGGTCAGTGCATTGCTTAAGTAGATGAAACCGTGAGATGTCACAGCATCATTGTTTGACATCACGTGACAAAGGTAAGAAAGTCAAGGCAGTAAGTTAAATAAAAGTTACTTAAAATAAGTGGAATTTTTGTATAGTAAAAGAAAAAATCCAAGTAGAATGAACAAGAGCTTATAAAAGTCAAAAATATTGACGGATTGTTATTCACAATGGTGAAGTGTAAAACTTACCTTATGCTAGTTTCTAAACGATGCTGGTAAATTGTAGGAACAGATGTACAAATTTGTAAAAAAATGTAAAAATTATATAGGAAAAAATCAGTGACATTAACACTTTTTGTTTAAAATTATTCTATTAAAGCAATGCACTAACCATTATGCAACACTGTTTTGATTATTTAATCACCTTCATCATCAGATCAAAATGATCCACTTTTGCGAATCCGAAATCAATTTTCACACAACATCTACTTGGTTGAAAATTCGTTTCTTTAGTAGAAAATTAATCTCCTTGGTTGAAAATCCATGCTTTTGTTTGATAATTCAATAATTAATTGATTGAAAATTCAACCATTTTGTGAAAAAGTAATTTTTTTGGTTGAAAGTTCAACTACTTTGGTAGAAAAATCAACTATTTGATTGAAAATTGAATTTTGTTATTGAAAATGAAATTGTTTTGTTGAATATCCGTCTTTAATAGTAGAAAATCCATCTTTTGGTTGAAAATTTAACTATTTTGTGGAAAAGTCATTGTTTTCTGGGTAAAAGTTGAACTATTTTCCCAAAAGTTCGTTTTTTTGTTGAAAGATTTATTATTTTAGTTGAAAATTCATCTCGTTGGTTGAAAATTCGTTCCTTTTTGGTTAAAAATTATTTTTTTAGCTGAAAATATAACTATTCAATGTTTGGTGGAAAATTGATCTTTTGCAGGTTAAAATGAAACAATTTGGTAGAAAATTCACCTTTTTAAGTTAAAAATTAGACTATTTCGTTGCAAATTTATGTATTTTATTGAAACTTCGTCTGTTTCGGTACAAAAGTAATCTTCTTGGTTGAGAATTCATGTTTTTGGTTGAAAATGTATCATTTTTAGTTGAAAATTCAACCATTTCGTTAAAAATTCATCTTTTCTGATTAAGAATTAGCTTTCTTGTTAAAATTTCTTCTTTTCCGGCTCAAAAGTCAACTGTTTTCTGAAATATTCTACCTTTTAGCATAAAAATGCAACTATTTTGTTAAAAAATCGTCTTTTTTATTGAATTCAATTGGCGGACAATTTGTTTTTGTTGTTGTTGAAAATGAGTATTTTTACCTGAAATGTAACTGTTTTATTCTTGGTTAGTAACATATCTTTTTTCGTTCAAAATTCAACTATTTGGTTGAAAATTCATGTATTTTTTTTTTAAATTCGTCTTTTGGTAGAAAATTATTCTTCTTGGTAGGAAATGATTTTTTTTCGTAAAAACTAAATATTGGTGGTTGACAATTCATCTTTGTAAGTTAGAAATTCAGACATTTGGTAAAAAAATTCTGCAATTTTGTTGAAAGATTAATTATTTGGTTGAAAATTCAACTATTTTGTTAAAAGTCATCTTCTTTGGGCAAAAGTTCAACTTTTTTTTTTAAATTCGTCCCTTCTTGGATTTAAAATTTATCTTTTATGATAGAAAAGTGATCTTTCTTGTTTGAAAATTCATCTCGCTTGTCTAAAGATGAACTTTTTTGTCGGAAAATAAACCTTTCGGGTTGAAAATTCAACTATCAGCTAAAAAAATCGTCTTTTTGTTTTGAAAATTCAACTATTTGATTGGAATTGCAACTGCTAAATTTGTTTGTATCAACACTATTGGTCTTTAATGTATCGACACGGATTTAAATTTAGTTTTTGATCGAAGAAGTGTCCTGTGTTACAAAACCTTTGCGACCCCCCTCCTAAGTGACACTTTGTGACGTTAGGGCAGACCCCCCCCCCCTCCTTAGAGTGTCACGTAATATGTGGACATTCTCTTTTGATCCAATTTCGGGATCAAATTGATCAACTGGCGTTTACAGTGGTTTGATCAAGAAAGCTTCTGTACCTTTGTGTAAAGGTAAAGACGAGGTTTAAGGGGCTGCTAACTATAAAGTTTAATATCAATGGGTGGTCGCTGTGTTCTATATATATATGTATGGTGTATTGCATGGCTAAGGGCGAGACGGCTGCGTGGAAGGGCTGCTCTTCCTGGCCAGTCGAGGCTAAGACTTCTCGGCCACATAATTAGCCAACATCTATCAGCCCGAAGCTATCGGCTCTGTGCTGTATCCAGCTCGACCCACCCTCGAACAGACCGTATCTTCTCGCGCATAAAAGGGTGGTTACTCGCTCGACCTAACTTCAACTGAAGACAAAATTTCTCCTTCAACTTGACTCTTTGACTCGGATTTACGCCCTCTCGGAATTCCTGCGTTTAGAGACTATGGCCCTAGGCCACTTGCACCTCAAAAGTCAACATAAACAATGTAAGTGTGTTGCCACAACAACTTTTTCTGCCATATTCTCCTCAGCATGAAGATACGTTTAATTAACCAGGATAAGACCAAATTCTTTATCTAGGAAATATCAGGGATAAATAATACAGGGTGGCCGAAAAACTTCTTTTTCAAAATTCCCTGATTTTTCACTGATATAATAAAATAATTTAAGAATAAAATTTCAAATGTATTTATTTATTTCAACCAAAAAAGATTACTATTCTACCATGCAAGAATAATTTGACACCAAAAAATTACATTTTTAGCTAAAACAGATGAAATTTCAACTAAAAAAGATGAATTTTTTAACCAAAAAGACGGATTGAAAAAAAAATTAATTTTCAACCAAGAAAGATGTCAGATGAATTTTGAATACCAAAATTTGAATTTTTAACATAAAGTTAATTTTCTACTACAATAGTTGAATTTTTAACCCAAAAAGATCAATTTTCAACAAAACAGTTCAATTTGTAACCAAAAAAGATAACTTCAAAAAAATTGTTAAACTTTCAACCAAATGATAAAATTTTTATCTAAAAATACAATAGTTAGAAGTCAACAACTGCAAACAAAATTGAAATAGAAATACACTGCAATGTTGTAACGTTTTTAACATAGAATTTTTTACAAACGGAATAAAAATATATGAAATAAAAATGTCAAAATAAAAAATGTACTATTCTTGAGAGTTATTTAGATTTTAAAGTGCCTCTTATAGAATATTTTGACTTTTGTGAGTTTTTTTTTAAATCCCTGAAATTTCCCCTGATTTCTGAGGTTTCTTTGACATATGGCTACCCTGTAATAGGTACAGTACTGAAATATTGATAAATATTTCTATAAAAGGATAATAGTCGGTATATGCCTCAGAGTACTTTAGCTGACACTTTCTTCTGTACATAAGACAGCCCGAGGTAATAACAAGCTTATGATTACTGCACATCGGTCTTGCGACAGAAAAATTAGCAACTAATAGCCACTGCACCGGTTCAATTCCCGCGGCATGTAAGGCAAAGTATATTAATGGCAGTAAAGGAAGAGGTCTCGGAAAAGCGATTGCCTGCAGGTAACGTCACCTTGTTCTGTCACGGGATTTAGTTATGGTAACTTAATCTCGAGGGTAGAAAGTTACGGCAGCGAAACGCGTTAACGCTTAAAACTTTAAGCCGTGCCTTAAATCTAATATCAAACAATCGGAAGTACTGTAAGCACTTGCACTGAGAAGAGTTAAGGAAAAAAAGAGTTTAAGATGCGACACAAATAACTTTAGTTCACTTTGACCCGAAAAAAATCAAATTTCCACACAGCAAAGGAAACATTTTTTAAGAGACTGAAGATGTTAATAATGTTACTTCGAAATCGGTATCAGTAACAATATTGTTGAAAGTCATTCTTTTTGGTTGGATATTCATCTTTTTGTGTTTGAAATTCATCTATTTTAGTAGAAATTTCATCTTTTTTGGTTAAAAACAACAACTGTTTAGTTGAAAATTGACATGTTTTGGTTGAAAATTCCGCTATTTTGATGAAAATACGTATTTTTTGACAGAATTCAACTGTTTTTGGTTTGAAATAAAAATATTTTTTGGTTAAAATATCAACTATTACATTTTTTTTTTTGAGAAATAAACTTTTTTGGTTGAAAATTCAACTACTAGTTGAGAGCGGAACTACTTTGATAAAAATTCATTTTTTCGATTGATGATTTATCATTTTAGTTGAAAAACCTTTATTTCTTTTAAGTTTTAGCTATTTTGTGGAAAATTTTATTTGTTGGTTAAAAATTGACTTTTTTAACTGGAAATTTAACTATTCCACGTTTGATTGAAAATGTATCTTCTTCAGTTGAAAATTCAACTATTTGGTTAAAAATTCATTTTTAGGTTGAAGATTCATCATTTTAATTGAAAATTAATTCTTTAACTGAAAATTTAAATATTCCATTTTTCAAAGAATATTTATGTTCTGTAATAGAAATGTAATCTTCTTTGTTGAAAATTCATCTCCTTAATTGAATTTATCCTTTTCAGTTAAAAATTCATGAATTTTGTTGAAAATTTGTCCTTTTTGATAGAAAGTTCATCTTTTGGGTTGAAATTCCACTATTTGGTTGAAAATTCATTTTTCTGGTTGAAGATTCATCATTTTAATTAAAAACACTTTTTTTCAAAATTTAATTATTTTGTTGAATTTTTTTATTGTTGAAAATTAATTTTTCAAACTACAAAATTTGGTTATACCATTTTTCGTTGAAAATGTATTTTCTGCAGTTGAAAATTCAACTATTTGTTTAAAAAAAAACACATTTTTTGGTTGAAACTTTAACTATTCCATTAACTTCATTAAAAATTTATTTTATTTGTTTGATCAATCATCCTTTTGGTGAAAATTAAAATTTTAACTATGTTGTTGAAAATTCTTTTTTTGTTGTTGTTAAAAATTTATTTTTCTAACTGAAAATTTAACTATTCTATTCATAGTTGAAAATTTATCTTTTTTCGATAGAAATTAATGTATTTTGTTGAAAAATGGTCTTCTTTGGTAGAGAATTCATCTTTTGGGTTGAACATGCAACTATCTTGCTAGAAATTCATTTTTTTGGTTGATGATTCATCATTTTAGTTACGAAACCTTTCTTTTGTTCAAAATTAAATTATTTTTTTTAAATGATTGTTTTTTTATCGAAAATTGATTTTTTTAACTGAAGATTTAACTATACTATGTTTGGTTGAAATTATATCTTCTTCGCTTGAAAATTCATATGTTTGGTTAAAAAGTTAACTATTTCGTTACAAATTTATTTTATTTGGTTGAAAATTTATTTTTTACTGAAAATGTAACTATTCTGTTTCTGATCCAAGATAAATTTCTTTGGTTGACCGTTTAAATATTTTGTTGAAAATTAATTTTTTAAGCTGTAAATTTACCTATTCTATTTTTGGTTGAAAATTTATATTTTTCAGTTGAATATTCATTAACTCTGAGAAGAGTTGAGGAAAAAGATTTTAGGATGCGATAGAAAAAAAGATTTGTTTACTTTGAGACGAAAAAAATCAAATTCCCACACAGCAAAAGAAAATTTTTTAAGACATAGAAGCTGTTATTAAATGTACATCGAATTCGGTATCAGTAACAGTATTTATCAATGCCCCCTTTTCCAGACGTTTGAATATTAATTTCAATTAGTTGAATGCATATTAAACCACCAATTAGGGCCTGTCAGCCGTACGCAGAAGAAAATTAAAGATCGTTTTAAATCACGTTGATCGCTTGACACATTGGCTGGTAATCGAGGAGAAAGTGATTGATAACTTGCAAGAGTGAAAAATAGTGCAAGAAACCAGTGACTTGCCTTTCTCAGGGTTGCTAAGAAGTCTCAATTTCAAAATTCCCTGACTTTTCCCTGGACAATTTTTCATCTACCCTGGCATTCTATAATTTTCATTTAGTTATAAAAAAAACCTTAAACCTAGAAAGGATTAAATTTTTGGTTAAAAAAATTAATTTTCAACCCAGAAGAAAGGAATATTTAACAAAATAGTTTAATTTTTAACCAAAGTGATGAATCTTCAATTTAAAAAATTAATTCTTCACGAAACGTGTGATAGTTCATATTTTCCCAAAAAAATATTTTAATTTTCAATTAAAAACGATTGCGTTACATAAAAAAATACGAATTTCTAACAAAGTGTTTAAATCCTTAACCAACACAGACTAATTTTCAAACCAAAAAGTGAAATTTCTAACAAAAGAATTGAATTTTCAACCATTTTTTAACAAGAAAGTTTAATTTTCTACAGAAAATATTGAATTTTTAACCAAAAGAAGACAAGTTAAAAAAAATTAATTAATTTTCAAACAGATATGGAATAGTTACATTTTCAGTTAAAAAAAATAATATTTAATAACAACCAAACTAACGGATTTTCTACCAAGGAAATTAATGTTCACTAATAATTCATTTCTTTGTTTGAAAATTCGTTGTTTAACTAAAATGATCAATCTTAAGAAAATGCATTTTTAACCAAATAGTTGAATGTTCAACTGAAGAAGATAAATTTTGAACCAAGCATGGAATAGTTGATTTCCAGTTTAAAAAAATCAATGTCAACCAAAAAATATCATTTTCAACAAAATAGTTAAATTTGAACGGGGAAAAAAGTATTTTTTTAACTAAAATGATAAATCATCAACTGAAAAAATGAATTTTTATCATAGTTCCATTTTCAAGTAAGTATTTAGTTGAATTTCAATCTAAAAACATGAATCCTCAGCAAAAAATGTAATAGTGGATATTTTACAAAAAAATATTTTTATTTTAAACCAAAAACAGTTGAATTCTACCAAAACAGAAAAAATTTGGTTAAAAATGCAACTGTTTGGTAAAGATTTATAATTTTAGTTGCAAATTGAACTGGTTTGTAGGAAATTCATCTTTTTGGCTTGAGGATCCAACAATTTAGTAGAAACTTAACTATTTAGTTGAAAATTAACTTTATTGTAAAAAATTAATATTTTTGTTTGAAAATTTAACTATTTGGTTAAAAATTTAATTATTTTTATGAAAATTCATCCCTTTTGGTAGAAATTTAACAGATATGGAATAGCTACATTTTTAGTTAAAAAAATTAATATTTAACAACAACAAAAAAAAAGGGATTTTCTACCAAAGAAATTCATGTTTACTAATAATTAATTTCTCCGGTTGAAAATTCGTTATACAAATAAAATGATCAATCTCAAGAAAATGTATTTTTAACCAAATAGTTGAATGTTCGACTTAGGAAGATAAATTTTCAACCAAGCATGAAATAGTTAAATTTCCAGTATAAGAAAATCAATTTCAACCAAAAAATATAATATTCGACAAAATAGTTGAATTTGAACAAAAAAAAAAAGTATTTTTTTAACTAAAATGATAAATCATCTACTACTACTACTACTTTTTTTAGAATACTCTCATTATTAATTCTGCAGGTGGCAAATAATCAGTTTTGGAAAACAATTATGTTAATTATTGCGAAACAGTTTTTTGCCAATGTTTGGGCCACTTAGATGATTGACGAAAAGCAAATTTGAGAGCGAGAAAGAAGGAAACACCTGCTGATTGACGTCGAAAAAAATCTTAGGCATTGAAATCAACAGTCAACACGAATGCTACAGCGTACATTTCGACAGCCCCCAGGGAAGAACCGCCCGGGTTTGGATGATGGCTCGTGGTGGACCTTCTGGCTGCTCCAAAGGCATTTAGTATAATTCATGTTAATCGTCCTCAGCACGCGCACATCTGTCCCAAATCCCACGCGCTATGGTTGCATTTTGCTGCAGGACATGTATTTTGAATAGTTCATTTAGCGCTCTCTACTTAATATAGATACCGGGCGTTTATCCTTTTGTGATGTTTAGCAAAATGCTTCTGTTACTTAATATCAGAGCAATGCTTATGAGAGATAATCAGGTTTAGGGACAGTTGGAACACCTTCGAAGTTAGAATGTCATTTTTGAATAAGGGCAAATCGGCCTTGATTACCTGTATGAATGCCTCTGTGATAATCGGGAAAACCCAGTGTCGAGTAGGGAAACATGTGTTTAGCCAGACACACAATTTTTCCACTACTGGGTATATAATAGGAATTTATAAGATAAGGCTGAGCATAAAGATGCATAGGTGAAGGGTTATATTTCAGAAAGATCTGGGAGTCGCACAATGGCTACTGAAATAACATACTTGTCCTTTAAGCCCCCTGGAAATCGTCAATAAATAGCACTTCATAAGCTGAGGTAAAACGGAGAAGCCATTTTGTGTAGTTTTTTTGTAAACATAGTCTAAAGTGTATAAAAACTCTCGGTAAAGGAAGCTTTTCGAGAAAAAATGCTATTTTTGATGTAACAATCGAAAGAAAAAAATGCGCCTTATTAGCGATACCACGAGAATACCACCATTGCAGCAGTAGAGTACGAGATATGTCCGGAAAGTATCCAATTTTGTGATGTACGAGGAGTAAGAGTTAATTCTTGTCAACGGCGATGATATCCCCTTAAAAGTACTCAACTTTGGAAGCCGCAACCTTCTTCCAACGATCCTCCCAATTTCGTAAGCACTCTTCGATTTGGGAAACAGCCATAAATCGTAAGGAGTTTAGGGACTGTCGAAGTTGTGTACATCGTGCTTCACCAGAAATAGCTGAATATGCTGCAACGAGTGGGAAGGTGCGTTGTCGCAATGAAAGGCACAGTCGCCAGTTTTTCATAAATCAGCTTGCCAGAGCGAGGGTCAGTTTCCACTAAAGCACGACCACTTTAAATCGCCTAAACCACTCTTTAATTTAAATATCATTCATAGACTCATCACCATACACTTTACGAATCACAGCGATTGTTTCCGAACATGAATGACAGAGTTTTTGGCAAAATGTAATGCACACTCTTTGTTCGGTGCATTCCGTCATCCTGAAATGCGACTCGTACGTGGTTAGACGTAGAGTTAGAAAATTCTCGGTAACAGAGATTTGGAGAAGATAACGGAGAACGTTACCGTATGTTACCGATAATGCGAGAATTTATCGAGAAGTTACGAGAACATTCATTTTTTACTATTATTTTTTGTTTTTTAACCTAAATAACGTTTATATTCAATGAAATTATACCTAAATAGCAATAAACATTAGGAATCAAAGTTACTTTGTAGTTTTATATATAATATACTTCATTTTTTCCACAATAGAATATTATTGATCGATTAAATAACAACTTACAAAAATTATTAAACTTTAGTTTCGAACAAGTTTCCAAGTAAAATTTTACATAACTTAAAAATTATAATTTTTTGTATGAGCAAAACTAAGTACCTATGATACTCAGCTGAAAATAAATAGTTAGCGTAAAAAAGTAAGAATTATATAAATCGCATTGCTGTGACTTATCGGTTATAATCCATAACAGTTCGTTGATCAGTCTTGGAGAATTAACACTGTAATTAAACTTACGTAGTCTGATAGCCGTTCCTATAAATATCCTTACTATCTAGTTTTTGGAATGAACAAAACTAAGCTAATTGCTGTGACTTATAACTATTCGTCGTTGCTCAGTCTCGAAAGACTTAATACGGCAATTAGCTTACTCAATCTGATCGATATTCTTAAATAATATTCTTTTTGACTTTCTCGTGGTTGCGGTAATCAATCACCTGAGGAGGAAAGCATCACAAAGTCATACTGCAATTAATACAGTAGAAACCCCCTGCGTTTAGTCAGGCACAAGTTTGATTCTAACTGCAGGGGTCACAGCGGTTCAGTAGTTCAATTTTAGGTAAAAAAGGGAATTTTTTCCAAAAAAGGGGATTAAAAAGAGATTTTATTTATTAGTAGAAGCTTTTCATACCAAATCGATATCTCGTGAATTTCGTTTCTAGTCATTTGTGTCTTTAAACATTTCTTGAGTTAACTTTAAAAAATCTGTTGAACACTTCAACTCTTTCTACTGATGAAAATACATCAGAAACAAGAAGATCAAAGATTGAAAAATAGATAAACAGTATTCTTTTCGGAACAGAACACTGAGTTGTTGAAAGACCTTTAACTTTGTTTCTAATGAAGCCTGTTACTTCTATAAAGATTTTTTTGGATTTGCAACTACAGAATTGATTTAGCTTTTAATTTTAGTTTCTCGATTGAAGTATTAGCGATTTCTTCGCTGTCGACGAAGTCCTTCAAATATAAAAAATTAGCAAGTAAATCTTAAGAAAATATTTTTCAAATTGATATCATCAAAAAGATTTTCGTTTGAAGCTTCTTTTTTTCTCATATCTTGAATTTCTGTTTATGATTCTTAAAAAATGAATTGAAACCTTGTAAAGAAAGGGGGATATTTGGGTCAAAATTCTCAATTTTAGGTCTGTGACCCATGCAACTGATACATTTTCTTAAATGAAACTTTATACTGGTTTGAGCCAATGAACCAATTTTCGGAAGACTATGCCAAATTCTTCTTCTATCAGAAAACTTGGCAATCCTGGAATTTAAACTGAAATATAACAATGAAGGATCAGAGTTCTTTTTAGGGTTTCGTATAGTCCCGGACAGAAGCCCTTATAGTTTTGTTCGTATGACCTTCAGTACCGCGTACTTCTTTCCCCGGAGGGGAAGTGAGGGGAGTTATGAAAATTTGGGGTAAGATGGTAAGAGGGTGGGAGGGGAAAGTAGGAGGATAGAGGGGTGGGACAGGCAGGACAGGGAGGATAAATTAGGGGAGGGATATTAGGGAAGTGGAGAAGAGGGACAAGCAGGGGAAGGGTCGGAAAGTGAAGGGGGAAGTAAGGTTAGAGATAGTAGAGGAACGTAGGGGATGTGAGAGGACGGGAATTATGGTAGGTGTGTGAAAATATATGAAAGGAGGGACAGTATGGGAGGGGGATAAACGACATAATTAACGTCTATAATAGGCTAAGAAACTTTTTTTTTGACGCGCGGTCCCTACTTTGACTCATTTTTTAAAAGATGACTGCTGAACTCAATAACAGATTCTAAGTTACTGAAGATTGAAGGGACATTGGAGGATTCAATTATTTAATCTTCCGGCCGATAATCCGGGACCTTTTGGTCTCGTCAAGACCATACGAGGGCCTTTTATGTGAGCCCTGGCTATCGATAACACTCAGCAACGCGGCCCACGGTGTCGGTTCGTTTCCTTTTTCAGCGGTACCGTGGCGGACGCGTGGCGGCGCGTGGCGCAAACTAAAAAAGACCCTTCGTGCTCTCGTTCATCCAACTTCAGTTGCGGGGCGAATATAATTAACCATCAGTTTTAGGTTTCTTCGGAGGGACTTGCTGGTATCGTGAGCTCTCCGGAGAGAAAAGGAACGCGAGAGGCAAAAGAAGCGGAAAGGTGAACATGGATCGGGCGGGGGGATGTCGAGGAGGTGGGTAAAAGAAAAGAGAGCGGCAGATCGTGCTCAACGAAACGAACACGTTTTACTGATCATAAACAAGGGTGATGGTCAGGATACAGAGGATGCAACGCTTGTAATACCGCAATTCCGACATGAACTGTCAGAACTGCAACCAGGGCGTGGCGATAGTGGCGCTCGCCATTGCATTGTCTAAAGGGCTCACATTATTATGGACAAAGGATACAGAAATTGTGGTATTTCAATGAACATGCAATAAAAGAGCAGTTCGCTCAAAGCTTAAGTGAATTTTGTACTAAGAGTCAAATCATTTTGTTTTCGTCGAATTTTTCAATTTTGGGGCAGTGCATAAATTACATAAATTTTTTTTTCTGAAATTTTGAACCACGTACCCCTTATGATAGGTTCCGTAAGATTTGAAACTCCCCTCCCCCTATCTTACGCCATTTTTGCTGATTAAATTTTGTTCGTGAATTCATTTAGGGCTCATCCAAAAACAACGTGAGATGATTTGGGGGTGTACTGGTTTGGTAACATCTTACTGTTTCTTGTGAATTAACAAAGTAGACCAAATTTCAACCAAGTAGTTGATTTTTTAACCAAAAAAATAATAATTCTCATCAAAAAATATAGTACTTGATATTTTGATCAAGAGAAGATTTTCATTTTAAATCTAAAACAGTAAAATTGAACAAAAAAGACAAATTTTCAACAAAATTGTTAAATACTCAACTCAATCTCGCAGTTGAATTTGCAATCAAATAATTATATTTTCAACCTCAAAGATATATTTCAAATAAAAAAAAAAATAATTTTCTGCTAAAAAAGATGAATTCTCAACAAAATACAAACATTTTAAAACAAATTGTTGAATTTCAAACCAAGAAGATTAATTTTCATCAAAAAAGATGAATATTCAACAAATTACATAGATTTTCAAACCAAATTTCTGCCAGACATTTGAGTTTACTACCAAATAATTAAATTTGCTACCAAAATGTTGAATTTTAAAGTCCAAAAGACGTATTTTCTACACAACATTTTAATTTTCGAAAAAAGTACATTTTCAACCATAAAATTGAATTTTAAACCAAATAATTAAGTTTACAGTTGAAAACGTTAATTTTACACACAGCAAAATAATTTTAAATAAAGTAATTCAGTTCACCTTTAAAAAAAATATATTGAATGATATTTCAATTAAAAAAGATGAATTTTCAACAATCAACATAAATTTTCCACAAAATACATGAATTTTCAACGAAATATTTCAATTTTCTACCAAGAAGATTGATTTTCTACAAAAAAATTAGAATTTTTATTGAAATACATGAATTTTTAACTGAATAGTTGAATTTTAAGCTAAAACCATTGCATTTTTAACCAAAAATAAAAAAGGTGAATTTAAAGTAAAAAAAAAATGTATCCAAGAAAAAAACGAATTTTGAACAAAATGGTTCAAGTTTCAACCAAAGAAATAAATTTTTACCTGAAATGATAAATCTTTAAATAAAAAAATTAATTTTATAAAAAAAGAATTGAACTTTCGGCCAAATAATTGATTTTCTACCAAGTTGATGAATTTGAAAAAAAAAACTTGAATTTTCAACCAAAATCTCAATTTTCGACCAAATGACCTATAATAAGAGATGAATTTTCAAGCAAAAATTGCAAATCTTCCGGAAAAAATATTGAATTTTCAACCAAAAGGGATGACTTTTTAACAAGATTGTTTCATTTTCAACAATACAATCAAAGTTTGAACCAAATAATAAAATTTTTAACCAAAAATAATTGATTTTCCTCAATAGATTCTATTAATTCAGTTCGCATTAAAGTGGAAAAACGAGAATAAGGGAAAAGACTGTGAAGCTTGCGATAAATAAATAGGAACTTTTATCATAAATGAATGAAAGAATAATAGCATAAATAAACATTGAAGTTTCCAAATAATAGTTTATTTATTAAATAAAAATAATAATTTTCTAACTCTATGTCTAACCACGTACGAGTGGCATTTCAGGATGACGGAATGCACCGAACAAAGAGTGTGCATTACATTTTGTCAAAAACTCTGTCATTCATGTTCGGAAACAAACAATAATAAATAATAATATTTATATAAACAAACATTGAAATTCCTCTAAAATATTAGGTTAGAAAACTGGAAATTTTGGTTAGAAAATAAAGTATCGGATTACGTGAAATTTCAGGCCCTGAAGAAATGATAAAATTGTAAGTTCGTAAAACTAAAAGTACTTATTGTTATTAACACATTTTATTTCCTAAGCTGGAAAGATGGGTGGGGGGAGATTTATTAAAAACCTTTACGTTATTTGTGTATGACCTCTTATTTGTTTGTTTATTTATTATTATTTCCTAAATTTATGATTATTACCATTGATATTAACACTAATATTACTAGGCACTACTAATATTACCAGGCACTACTAATATTAGGAGGTAAATTATAAGTTAGACTGTTACAATTATCAATAATGTAACATAATTTTTTTATGTTCAATAGAGTAAGAATTAGATTGCGTTGACAAACAGCTAATTACAATTAAACATTTTTAATTTTTGATTTTTAGTGATTCGCAGACTTCAAAATAATCAAATATCTTACATAAGAAACGGTTTCGACTAAAAATAGTTTACCTTACTTCTTCCCTCCACCCAAAACACTTTACGTAATTCATGTACGACCCCTTTTTGGGTCAGCCATAACAAAAATGTAATTTTAAAACTGCGAGGAAGTCAAAATAGAGGGTAGATCTTGATGCGAATCTTCGATCAGCAAATCTTGTACTGACGCGATATTGATTTAATTAGGAAAGTAATTGCAGGGTCGAATCCTTTGGTATAGCTTAGGGGGACGTCGATGGTCTGATTGAAATGTTACGGCGTAAAAATAATCCAATTTCTTCAGGCCGGTAGTTAGGGCATTAATTACGAATAATCTCAACCCCCAAAGGTATGAATCGGTTAGAGAAGCGGTAGTTTATACTTTCTAAGAAAGAGCCTGTCCTCAATTTGAGTTTCTAATACGGTGGAATATACGCAGGGAAATGTGAAAACTAATATATGAGAAAGAAAAAATTATGAAATTTTTGACACTGTTATCAATTATCTCACAAATCTCTGTGTAGTAATAAAAAAATTTTAATCCGTAGGTACTGGGGTATGAAGACTGGAGTACAATTAATGGTGCCCGATAATAAACAACAGGCATCGAGTGCTCTTCACTTAGCAAGCAAAATAGTCTCGCTGGACACGTGCAAAGCTAAAATCATGATACTGTAAGCTTCACTTTTGTTTGGCTCAAGTATCATAGACTCAAGTACGCTACAGCAACAGAAAAAGGATCTATGGGTTCAACAACTACACCTAAACGGATCGAGACTCGAACTTTCATGCTGGAGCTGGTCGATCAATGAGTTGATTTAATGACTCAAGGATTCAAGGATAAATTTAAAGTCTTCTTTTCATCATCAATCTTTATAAACATTAAAAAACAAGCTCAGCATTGTTTACCCTTAATTCGATTAAAGATTTCAGATCGAATAGAGTGAAAGTTTGGGATGGGCAATCTCGACTTTATTATTTATTAATCGATTAATTCAAGCCGATTGATCGATTTTTGAAGCGATTTTTGTGAATTCGATTAATCCGATTCTTAAAGAAGATTCATTTTTTCTGATTTCAAGTGATTCCAAATGATTTTAAAGGATTTCTTAAGATTTCAAAGAATTCTACGCGGATCACGAAGGGATCACAAGCGACTTTGGGGGATTCTAAAGGCTCTTAAGAGATTCCGAAGAACTTCATAGATTTCCAAAAATTTCTAAGGATTTTACGGGAATTTACAAAATTTTAATGAATTTCGAGAAATTCTGAACGATTTCATTGGAATTCGTAAGATTTCTAAATATTGAGAGATCTTAATAGAATTGAATAGGCTTTAAAAGACTTGTAATTTTTTTACATTGATTTTCAAGGATTTTATGAAATTTCAAGGAGTTTAAAGAGATTTTGAAAGATTCCCAAGGATTTCCAAATGTTTCTCGGGATTTTGCAAAATTGCAGAGTAATTTACGTGATTTTAAGGAATTTAAAGAGACCTTGTTAGATTTTACGGAATTTTACAAGATTTTAGTAGATTTTAAGACATTGGAATTCAAGGGATACCGTGAGATTTCCAAATATTTCGAATCAATTCAAACGATTTTGTAAGATTCCCAAGTATTTCCAAAGGTTGCTCAGAATTTTGAAAGAATTCAGAGTAATTTACGAGATTTAAAAGGATTTTAAGAGATATTATTGGATTTTTAAATATTTCTCTTCTATATTATTCTATATAATTCTATATTATTTCATATTATTCTATATTATTCTATATTACTTTGAAATATTTCTAAAGAAATTTTACAAGACTTTAATAGACTTCAAGAAATTCGATTTCAAGGGATTTCGTGAGATTTCCAAATATTTCAAAGGATTTTACAGGATTATGATTAATTGTAAGAAATTTTGATGGATTAAAAGAGATTCCGAAGGACTTCCAAAGATTCTGAAAAATTTGATAGAATTTTATGAGATTTGCAGGAATGCTAAGATTTTCTGACAGATTTCAATGGTTTTCAATGGATTGACAAAAATTTAAAAGGATTTTAAACAATTTCAAGAGATCGTGGAGAAATTCCAATGATTTGCAAAGGTTTCCCGAAAATTTTAATGGTTTCAGTGTAATTAACGAGATTTTGAGGGATTTGAAGAGATGTTACTGGATTTTTAAGGATGTTTACTAGATTTTAAAGGATTTCAAGGGATTGCTTAAGATTTTGAAGGATTTTACGGAATTTTACCAAATTTAAATGGATTTCAAGAAATTCTATTTTAAGGGTTGCCGTGAGATTTCCAAATATTTAAAAGGATTTTACGGGGCTCGAGGAGTTTTAAGAGATTTGAATAGACTTTAATCTTTTCAATAGATTCCCAAGTATTTCTAAAGATATGCCCGAATTTTGGAAGATTTCAGACTATTTTACTGGATTTTGAGAAATTTTAAGAGATTTTATGGAATTTAAAAGAATTTCAAGGAATTCCTAAGGGTTTTCAAGGATTTTACTGGATTTCAAGAAATGTTGAAGGATTTTGAGCAATTTCGAAGTATTTCAAGGGATTTCTAAGGAGTGAAAAATATTCAAAGAACTACACAAGATTCTGAATAATTCCCTCATATTTTAAGCGTTCAACGTAATTCTCAAATATTTGAAAAGCAATTTTACGATTTTTCTAAGGATTCCAAGCTCTTCTGAATTATCACAGATTTAAAAGAATTTCTAGAAATTTTAAAGGATTTCAAGGGATTCTGAGGTAGTCTAACAAATTTCAAGGAATTTAATAGCATTTCGATAGATTCTATATGATTTCCATAGAATTTAAGAATTTTTACGGAATATCAAACATTTCAACGGATTTTGTAAGATTGGATTGTTGAAGATTACAAAAAATGTGAAGGAATTACAAGAGATTTAAAAGATTTTCAGGAATTTCTTTAGATCTCGAAGTATTTAAGGGATTTCCAAAAAAATTGAAAAGATTTCGCAGGATTAAAAATGTTTTTAACCGATATCGTGGCTTAAAAGATTTTATGATATTTCAAAGAATTGAAAAGCTAAAAGATAATTTATTTTTTACTCGGTTCGAGACGGGGATCGGGGAGTTGGTATGAGAAAAGTCAGAAACGGAAGTATACGAGACGGTAAAGGGCGGGACGGGGTACAGATTTTTAGATTAATCTAGAATTCCGCAACACTGCTCCGACCCAGGTTGCTGATCAATCTCTCTAACAAGCAACCCAGGCAAACAGCTTCACAAAGTCATCACGCAAAGCTCTCCGCTCAGGCTCATTCGTATTAGTTAAATTGGCATAACTTCTTTTGACGTTGCGTCATTGTGAAAAATAGTGTTCTTTTGGCTAAATTTAAAACTATTTCGAGTCAAAGCTCACGAAATCTGTTGAGGAAACTTAGAACTTATTCAAATTAAAAAGATAAAAAACTCTATGACTTTTAAAACTATTCTTTCAACTCGATTAATGCTTGATAAACAAATTCAAGAATGATTCAATTTATTTATTTTTTTTCAAAATAGGAACTCACATTTTGAGTAGGAATATCGATATAGGTTCATTTTGCTAGGAAAATGGAAAACAGTTGGTTTGCATTTTGATCTGCATATAGCGGAAGTCAACAATATGGCACAATGTTTCAGTGCACTGGTTAGGTATTTCACTCTTGTACTTCCGCTTTCCGGATGCCGAGGGCGCCATAGCCGGAGGCACGAAGAGCCAAAAATAACCAATAAGCGGCCAATAAAAGCAGACCGTTTAACGGTCGGACTTGCTCTCTCTCGCGAGTAAAAGAGCTACCGGTTAATTACAGGGTTAACCCTACACCATAGCCAAGAGCCAGAAGGCCTTAATAGATCCGTCTCTCTTCAACGACCGCGCCTTCGCTAAAATTCCGCCCCTCGCGTAATGGTTCCAACCAGCTTAATTTCCGTCTTAAACCCCATTTTTTATCTCACTGTCGATTTTAATCCGTTTTATATTTGGGGGCGTCCACATATTACGTGACGCTATTTTTAGTGATTTTTTACTCATCCCTTCCTCTTGTGACTATTTGTGATATTTCACTGAACCACCCCTCGAAATTTAATTAAATCTAACGGATTTTCTCTTCTTCCTCCGTCTTTACCTTTTTTTTTAATTCTTTTCTTTCCCTTAGTTTCAAGAAACTTCACCTTTTTCTCATTTTTTCGCTTAAATTTGAACTGAATTAATAGAACCCAATAAGAAAATCCAACTATTCTTGCTAAAAGTTAATTTTTTTGGTTGAAAAGTCTACCATTATATTTTTTATTCGGAATTCATCTCGTTTGATTAATAATGCTACTATTTGATTACAAAAATGATTGAACTACTTTTGGTTGAAAATTGATCTTTTTTAGTTTAAACTTCAATCATCTGGTTCAAAATTCATGTATTTTGTTAATAATTCATCTTTTTTGTAGAAATTTAATCTTCTTGGTTAACAAATCAACATTCTGATTGAAAATTCACATCATTGACAGAATGTTGAACTCTTTTCTTCAAAATTAGTTTTTTTTTTGTTTTTTTTTTGGTTAAGAATTAATTTTTTCCCTGAAAATGTAACTTTCATTTTTGGTTGAAAATTAATATTTAAAATTAAAAATTAATCTTTTCTGATTGGAAATTGATGCATTTTGTTGAAAATTGGTCTTTTTTGGTAGAAAGTTAATCTTCTTGGTTGAAACTACATCCACTTTAGTTAAAAATGCAACTGCTTGGTTGAAAATTGATCTGTTTCGGTTGGGGATTCAATTATCTTGTTGAAAATTTGTATGTGTTAGTTGAATTTAACTATTTTTGATTTGAAATTCAAATCTTTTTGCGTTAAAACATTAATTATTACATGTTCCGTTGAGAATTCATTTTTTTGTTGTTGAAAAGTCAACTACTTGGTTTAAAGTTGAACTAATTTGTAAAAAATGCATTTCTTTTTGGTTGAAAAAGCATATTTTCGATTTAAAAATTCAACTGTTTTGTAGAAAATTAATTTTATTTTGTTTAAACTTCATATTTTTGGGTAAAAAAAGGAGCTATTTTGTAGAAAATTATTCTTTTTCAGTTAAATATTCAAATATTTAGTTAAAAATTTATGTATTTTCTTGAGAATTCGTCTTTTGGCAGAAACTTCATTTTCTTGGTTGAAAATTCATTATTCTGGGTTAAAAATTCAGCTATTTGGTAAAAAATTAAACTATTTGGTTAAAAATTAATCTCTCTTGGATGAAATAGACTTTTTATGTCAAAAATTCAACTGTATTCTGAAAAATTCGTCTCTTTGTTTTTAAAATTGAACTGTTTGGTTGAAGATTCAACTCTTTTCTTTATTAAATCTTTTGTGTCCATAACATTGGTTTCTAAAGTATCGACACGGATTTAAATTTTATTTTTTGATCAGAGAAGTGTCACGTGTTACAAAATCTTTTCGACCCCTATCCTATGTGTCACTTTGTGACGTTAAGGCAGACCCCCTTCCCACCTTTAGAGTATAAACTAATATGTGGACGCTCTTTATTTACGGAATATTTTTTGTAGAGAAGAGGGGAAGAGGAAATAGGGAAAGCAATGGGGAGAGGAAGTAGGATACGTGAGGGGGAGTAGGAAAAGTGAGGGGAGAGGAAGGTAAGGAAGGAAGGGGAAATGAGGGAAGTGAGGGTGAGTAGGGGAGAAGAATAATGGGAAGAAAAGTGAGGGATGTGGAAGTAGGAAGGAAGAGAGAGTGGATGAAATGAGAGGAAGGGTACGAGGGGAAGTAAGAAGAGAAGTAGAGGAGGGAGAAGGACGGAGTAAGGAAAGGGGTAGTAGAAGAACGGTTGTGGAATTGAGGGTGAGTAGGGGAGGGGAATAATAGGAAGGAAATTAAGGAGCGGGGAAGTAGAAAGGGAGAGGTAGTAGGGGTGATTAGGAGAGGGAAGTGTAGGAGAAGTAGAGGAGGTAGAAGCAGGGGAACTTCCCTACTACCCCTCCCCGCATTTCTCCTCCATTCCTATCCTTCCCCTCTTTTACTTTGCCTAGTCGCCTCTCACGTCTCCTACTTCCCCTCCCCTTCTTCTTTAAGCTCGAGTCTCGGAAGCTAAAGTGTACAATTTTCGCGAAAAATATAAATAAAAAATTCAATCAAAGAGTCAATAATTTGATAGATTATTAATAATGCTTAAGGTAGTAGAATGTATTGTTTGGCTAATAGGCTTTGAATGAAGATTCATCGTTTGATTCTGCATGAAAGAAACTCTGACCGAGAGGTTTTGACCTTTGACAAGTAAGAAGCGTGATTTCCAAACAGATGCTTATACAGGAGTCGTGTGTTCACCGCAGGGGTCGTATCCCGCGGGGTTCTGCTTCGAGAACACCCTTTTTCTTCTTCTTAACCACATGAAAGATGCCCTAATACGATAGAGCTACATTTCAACTTCTCATATGTAGGAGAATTTTCAACTTCAGTTTTCAAATATCAGGCGAATGCTTTCAAAGGGGAAGAATATGTTAAGGTAAGTTATACAAAAGGAATTAAAATATGGCAATTAGGAAAACTTTTTTTTGAAACTATTCTCGTATATCAATTAAGGTTTAAGAAAACAAAGATTGTAAAAACGAATTTACCCGTGTAATTAACGAATTTTAACAGTAGATTTTGTTTGCTCTGCCCCCCCCCCCCCTGGGAGAAGGAAATTCCACAGACGACAATTCCACGGTGAAAACAGGGATTCATCTTCCCAACTCCTTCTGTTTTCCATATTTGATGTGTCCATACACGATAGAGAAAGGAATCCAATATTTCATCGCCAATGAGCTAATGGAGTTTGCTTTTTGTACCTCATTCATTGCATTTTCCGAAAATTGTCATATACCATCTGCGAAAAAGAAGAAACTTCTGAAAACCCGGGCAAAACGGTCATCCTATTTGCTTTACATGGACCGAAATTTTTGAATAAAAACTGATGCCAAGAGACATAAATACACGATAATCAATAACATTTTTACAATTAAAATGTTGAATTCAACAATGACGCTAGAAAGTAGCATTTTTAGCCTTGGGTAAACAACAGTAAAAAAATTATTAACAACTTTGTTGCACACCAATAATTTGTTTTGTCCAAGCTATTCACTTTGCCCGGACGTCCCCTAGTGGTATGCGTAAAAGGAAATTGTTTTGAAAATGATTTCGAAAATCGGGGGAATTAATATGAAATTAAAAAGACATTAAGTCTTTTGGTGAGGGAGTGAGATTGTGGTCCTAGGTCTCATCATGTGCAGAGAACTCCATGAAAGCTGAACGTATCAAGGACGATTAAAAGAGGTGGTGGTGCGGACAGAAGAGCAGAGGAAAAAGAGAGCGGCGTTAATGATTTGATTAAAAAATAAACTGAACTAGAGTCGCTGAGACCGCCACTAAAAACTCATTAAACAAGAGATTCCCAAGATGATTTATCGTGGATTGTGATATACCTACTACCTGCTGGTATTCAGAAACAATTTTGAACCGAGGACATAAATTCTACTATGGTCAGTATCATCGTAATGAATTTTACGTTCTTGCAGGAATCGTAGATATCAGGGTGACCAAAAAATTTCATTTTCAAAATTCCCTGACTTTTTCCTGACCAATTTTTCATTTTCCCTGACCATTAGTATCCAAAGACCAGCATTTTAATATTTTAACATTTTTAGCATACAATCTTTTATAAAACCGATCAAACAATTTCAGATTAAAAATTGAGATTTTCAAATTTATTTATTTCAACTACGAAAGATTACTTTTCTATCATAAAAAATGCATTTTCAACCAAAGGGTCGGATGTCCAACAAAACAGTTGAATTTTCAACAAAAAAATATGAATTTTTAACAAAATACTGAACTTTCAATTGAATAATCATATTTTCAACAAAATAGTAGACTTTTCAGACAAAAAAAATTCTTCAATCAAAACCAGTGGTATTTCCAACCAAATACGTAGTTGAATTTTCAACAAAAACAAAACTTATTTCTAACCCAACAGTTGCGTCTACGATAGTTGAATTTTTCACCCGAAAAGTTGAATTTTTAAAAACGACATTAATTTTTAACTAAACACAACCAGATGGTTCAACTTTAATGCAAAAGAGACGAATTATCAACAAAATAGTTTAAATTAAAGTTAAACCAAAAAAGTTAAATTTCCAACTAAATAGTTAGATTTCTAAGTTAAAAAGACGATTTTTCTTAGAAGACAGTCGAACTTTTAATATGAAAAGTTGAACTTTCAACAAAAAGTGAATCCACAACAAAAATTTATTAGTTAATATTTCAACCACAGAAAGAAACAGATTTTCAACAAAATAGGTAAATTTTCAACCTAAAGACGAATTTTCATCCACAGATGATTTGTCAGCCCAGAAAGTAAAAATAAAGAGCATCCAAATTGTTTAACTTTTAACCCAAACTTTTCTGTAAAACAGTTTAATTTTCAACCCAAAATTATGAATATTCAACAAAAAATTACTTTTTAATTTAAAAGTTTAATTTTTAACCTAAGAAGAGGACGTTTTAAGCCAAGAAGAATAGTGTTATACAAAAAAAAACTAATTTTTAGCCAGAAAAAAATCAATTTTCAACAAAAAGTAGATAAGTTACTTTTTAAGTTAATAAAATTATTTTTTTTTAAATCAGCCAAAGAGATGAACCTTCAACCAAAAAAATAAAATGTAGTTCAATTTTTACCCCAGTAGTCAAATTTTTAAATCAAAACAATCAATTTTGTACAATATAGTTAACCTTTCAACCAAAAAGACAAACTTTCAACTACAAAAGGTGCCAAAAAGAAAAAAATGTCATTCAAATTGTTGAACGTGTGAGCTCAATATTGAATTTTCTGTGAAACAGTTGAATTTTCAACCTGAAAATATCAATTTTCAGCAAAAAATTAAAAGAAATTTCGGGATGTGAATGTTCTTGATTTAAAGCTACATTTTCATTTCAAAAAATGAATGTTGAACCAAAAAAGAAACGAATTTTCATTCAAAGAGATGAATTTAACACCAAAATGATGAATAAAAAAAATTAGTTTTGAACAAAATGGTTCAACCTTTTACCAAATAGTTCGATTTTCAAGGACAAAAATGAATTTCCAACGTATAATGTGATAATAGATATAGCAATAAAAAAGACTTTAATAATAATAAAAAAAGATTTATTTTCAACCAAACAGTTACATTTTTATCCCAAAAAAGATGAAATTTCTACTAAAACAGATAAACTTCCAAACCAAAAAGATGAATTACAAAAAAAAATAGTTGAATTTTTAATCCAAATGGACGAATTTTCAACAAAACAGTTGAATTTACAACCAAAAAAGATTAATTTTCAACAAAATTGTTGAATTTTGAACCAAAGAATAACATTTTTAACTAAAAATATAATCTCCAGGAGGAAGCAACTGCAAAAAAAGAAATATAAATATAAATATTAGGCAAATAAATTACTAATTAGAATAATATGTCAGGGTGGCCTTGAAACTTCCCTTTCAAAACTCCCTGATTTTTCCCTGCCCAATAACATTCCCAGACGTACGGCCATCCCGATATATTTATGTACGATTGTTCACTACTAAGGATGAAAATCTTGTTTTGGGAGTGAAAAATACAAGGTTCAATTTGTAATTTGAGCCATACTAAAAGTTTCTAGAGCGTCAGATTCGTACCCTATATTATTTTCAAAAAAATTGCCAAAAAGGCTAATTTTCTCAAAAATCTGACGTGATGGAACAAATCTGATTCCAGATTCGGATTCAGTGGCCCCGAAAAGATTTAGATACGTGGTCAACCCTGGCCATACGGCATTTTTTTTGTGTGCCTGTGTTATTATTATTTGATTTCAATGCTAGGTGGTTTAAATTAAATAAATAACTAGACATATCTTGCAAAATCTTGTGTGGGGAAAACCACCTTACATTATATAATTATTTACAGTAGATAATCTTAATTAACTGGAAAACTGACAAAAATGTTCATTATCTTCTTATGGTATAAAATTTCAGCAAGAATACTATATTTTCTAACGAAGTTTCATTGAAATTTTATAATTAATTAAAAGTGCAAAAAATTAATTTTTAACCTCAAAAAAGATTTCGCCACAACAATATTTATTGATACAAAGCGTTCTTTCTTTATTTTTTATAAATATTTGAGGACTTTTTATTGGACATTACATTTTCTAACAGTAGATAACCAACAGTAGATAATCGCAAAATTGCGAAAAATTTCGCTGTCAAAATTGGCAGCTCTGCGACTGTCTTGCAGTTGTTTCAAGTTAAAGATTGAGTTTGTTTATTTATTTTGATTCGTGAAGTTTTTTTATTTAAGTTATTGTAAATAATGTACCAAGAAAATAGTGTAAATTATAAGTTATTAAAAATCACACACATTTTAGTTGTGTTAACGAGTCTTTCGGAAAAGATATTTCTAGGATTAAGGTATGTAAAAATTCTGCACTTTTCTGTCATCTCAAGTCAGATTAAATGGTTTCAATCGTACCAATCTCACGGGATATCAGAGATTAAAAAAATGTTAATTTGGGCTTTTGTGAATGTTGTAAAATAATCATAGTTTCAACTATTATTTACTCAATAAACTGATTTTAATTGTACGTGTACATCCCCAGGAGCAATACCAGAAACGATATTGATGGATAGAGATGTCAAAATCGTACCCTTGCCCGGGTCTAATAAAAATGTTTATTAAAGCTAACTGACTAAGTACGTGATATTTGTTCTCTATCAGAATATTCAATTGAATATGTAAGCTTTATTTCGAAAAGAAATGTTGTCTTTATTTTTGGAAACTGATGCAGTTAAATGCTGTTGAATTTTATTCCTATCTACTATAGGGTGGTTTCCCCTACGGTGTGTAAATAACTTAATGTGTAAAACAAGTATAATTTATTTTTGCGCTGATAGACAATCTTTCGACGATATTGACCTCTTCGGAACCCGTTAAATGACTCGTTAATTGTATTTTTAGGGGCTTCCTGCGAGAGGCCACAGCTCCTAATTTACCGACTCGCCCGTTTGGTTTATAGGGGTCTCGCTCGATATTCCATTTATGGTATAACCGACACCACACCTCGTTAAATCAAAAGAACTGGAGTGCGCTTATATAGTCGCGGTATACTTCATGAATTATAATCGAACTAGGACGGTTTTATGGTATAGACAATATATGGATTTGTTGCGAAGTAGTCCTTCATAGAGAAATTAATCGAGTTTTGTTTTTATGATTAAAGCCTCCTTTATCAGGGTGACCAACAAATTTACCTCTGTATACAGAATTAATCTGCATTACGTAAGATTACTCCGTATTGCATAGAATTACTCTGGATTACATTAAATTATAGTGGATTACTCCGCCTAAACTCGACTTACGCGAATTTTCAACCAAAAAGGATTACACATTTTTTAAATTGTTTAATTTTCGACAAACTGTATGAAATTTTAACTAAATACATGAATTTTCTATGAAACAGTTATATTTTCAACTAAACAAGATAAATTTTAAAATCAAATAGTTAAATTTTTAACCAAAAAAGATCAATTTTTCACCAAAAAATTGAATAATGGAATTTTCAGTTCAAAAATTAAATATCCACCAAAAAAGAAAGCATTTTCAACAAAATAGTTAAATTTTCAATTAAAAGGGGGAAACTCGTTTAGAAGATCAAAAAAATTCATTTTTTGCGGATAATCTCAATCAATTGTAGGCATATCCGAAAATATTATCCTGAAGTTTCAGATCAAAATTCGAAATACTTCGTTATTTAATATCTCTTATAATATACTTAAAAGGTTACTTTATCAATTTAAATGATGTACTCATTCATACAAAAATTTGTAAATATCGTAAATTTCGCCGTTCTAAACGAGACTCCCCCCTTAAATTTTCAACGAAAGAGATGAATTTTCGACTAAAATGATGAATCTTGAAACAGAAAAATGACTTTTTAACAAAATTGTTCAATTTTCCAAAAAGAAATTAATTTTTAATCACAAGAGATGAATTATCATCGATAAATAATATAGCTGATATTTCAACCAAAAAATGATTTAATTTAAAATCAAAAACTGTCGAATTTAACCAAAAAAGGCAAATTTTCAACCAAAAAAATTGACTTTTCAATTAACAAGCATGCTTCTTAACGATACTGTTTAATCTTCTATTACGTAGGTTAAGTTCCAATCAAATAGTTGAATTTTCAACGAAAACCATGAATTTTTAATCAAAAATATTAATTTTCTATCGAAAAAAAACGAAATTCCAACCAAGTAGTTGAATTTTCAATTTAAAAAGATGAATTTTGAACCATTTAATTGAATTTTTAACTAACAAAGAAAAATGTTGACCAAAAATTGAATAGTCAAATTTTCAGTGCAAAAATTAATTGTAAACCAAAAAAGAGCGAATTTTCTACAAAATAGTTGATTTTTTAACGAAAGAGATTAATTTTCGACTAAAATGATGAATCCTAAACCAAAATGTGACTTTTCAACGAAAATGTTGTATTTTATGCAAACAAATTAATTTTTCACCAAAAAAGATGAATTATCAACGAAAAATATAATAATTGATATTTCAACTGACAAATATTTGAATTTGAATTCAAAAACTGTCGAATTTAACCAAAATAGAGGAGTTATTAACAAAAAATTGCTTTTTCAACCAAAAAGGATTCTTTTTAACAAAATTGTTTATTTTCTACAAAGTAGATTAGGTTTCAACCAAAAGCATAAATTTTCAACGAAGAAGATTAATTTTCTACCGAAAAAATTGAAAATATAGCCAAATAGTTGAATTTTCACAAAAAAAAAGAATTTTTATCAAAAAATAGAAGTGACACTTTCAACCAATTAGTTGAATTTCGTACTTGAAGAAATAAATGCTTATTCAAGAAAATTAATTTTCTACCAAAAAAGACGAATTTTCAGCATAACAGCTGAAATTTCAACCAAAAAATTAACTTTTTCACAAAATTTTTAAATTTTTTACAAAGCAGATTAATTCTTAACGAAATAATTAAATTTTTAACCAAAAAGATGAATTTTCGGTTAAGAAGATTAATTTTCTATCGAAAAGGACGAATTCTTAACAAAATACATGAATTTTCAATTGAAAAAGATCAATTTTTTATCCAAAAATAGAACGTTTAAATTTTCAGTAAGGAAAATGAATCTTCGACGACAGAAAAACAATAAATTTCCAACAAAATAGTTGAAAACTATTTGGATTACCTATCTAAATTACTTCGAATCACCTAGATTACTCTGGATGGCAAGTTAATTACTTAGATTACCTAAATTACTTTGAATTACCTGGATTACAAGTAGATTAGCCTGGATTGTAGGTAGATTACTCTATATTGCAAATGGATTATTCTGAATTATCTGGATTGAACATGGATTACACCGGATTAAAAGTGAATCACAATACATTATAAGTGGATTACGCCGGATTACATTAGATTACACCGGATCACCAGTTCGAATAACCTAGCGGTCCAGTGGATTAGCAGAGTTGTTTCCCCCTCGGAGTTGATGAAACCGAGCCGAGTTAAAACGAGTTGCGTTTCTGAGATAGTTTCTAAAAAGAATATAAAAAAATTTAATAAGTTTTTGTTTTACTTTTGTTCTGCAAGAAATAGAAAAAAAAACAAGTCGAGAAAGCCACGGTTGTCTACAACGTAGGGTAGGGGGGTCAAAAAGTGGCCAAAATTGGGCCTCGTGGTTTATGGAAGCTGCCTTATGTCTTGAAGTCCTACTCAAGGCAAGGGCAACATTATCCGAAAAGGCTCCCAAGGCCTCCGAGGGTAATCAATAATCCATTTTAAATGTTACAGAATGTTTATATTATTTATCTCAACAGTATTCATTTCATATGTTTTAATAAGTTTGTTTATCTGCAATAATTATGTTCTTTGGATGGCGAATCTGAAAATGTTGCCCATTTTTTTCTATTCATAACAGTTCCCTGGATATTTGTATAAAATGACGGTTTTCATTCTTTTATAGAAAATTTGATATGCCTGTAGTTGTTGAGATCGACAGGTTCGGAACTTTTAATTTGCAAACCATTTATTACAAAATTGTAAGTGTTATTGGTTGTCAAATTTTAATCCTTGGCAGACGTCAACTGTTTGGTCCCAACCTATCTCCCTATCTACTTCTTGTCTTAAGAAAAGTTCGAATCGACTTGGCAAGTATCCTCATTGAGAATTTCAACTATAAACATAAGAATTTCATCTACGACTTCTAAGTCTCGAATATCTCCGCAAGCAAGACATAGCTGTCTTGATATCGAAATCAAGTCGAACCAAGTCCAAATCAAGTCGAAATATTTTTACTCGAGTATTTTTCAAGCCTTACAATAACATTTCCTGTCTTAAGAAAAGTTTGGATCGACTTGGCAAGTACCCCCCATCAAGAATGTCAACCATAAACGTAAGACTTTCATCTACGACTTCTATAAGTCTCACCCCTGTCCGCGACCGAGACATAGCCGTTTTGCCTTGAAGTCGAAATCAAGCCGAACCAAGTCAAACTGAAGTCAAAATATTTTTACCCGGAGAAGCTTGAATTCCTTGAAAATTTTGGAATGCTCTAAATTAATCTCCAAAATGCGAAATATAGAATTGGTATTTACCGAATTTTTCGGCCAAGGAACTCATTACAACCCTGCCTTAAGCAAACTCGCAAGGTGGACGAACTGGCTGTTAATGTATCTGGTTCATTCGTCGAACACACCCACCCACAAGTCCTTCTGTCCCATCTTGCTCTTTTCGCCTTCATCACTTGTCCCTTTTCCTCCTGATTTTTTCCCCTCCTTCTCTCTTCTTCACTCTCCTAATATCTCGTGGCTCCAATTAGTTCTGAACGTCGGTCTCGTCGCTATGTCCATCCGTTCGTCCGTTTCTGCCGTTGCTTGGCTCGTTCTTAAGGCTCAGCTTCATTAAGAAACGGTAATGCGTTTTGTTTTTCTTCTACCGTTCACCCGAAGAGAGAACGAGCTAGGGACTCTTTTAATAATCCCGCAGCAGAGCCTCAGAGATTTATTATTTTCGGGCTACGTTGCTGGATATGTCCATATGGTTGATGCTCCCGTTGCATTTTTTTTAAACTCTTTCTACATCTTCCACTTTTGGTCCACCAGACTTCTGTTCCTCTTGTGACCAACACTTTGAATAATTTTTCGTCTTAGGAAGTCCAGCATGTTCGCGAAATTCATTTTTTAGTCATTGCAGGCCTCGGTCTCACTTCAGAGATAGAAAATAGTGTAAATAGTGTCACAAATTCAAACAAATAGTGTTAAAATAGTTAAAATTATGAGTAGTCCGAATTTAAAAGTATATAGTTCGAAACCAAAAGTATACAATAGAAAATTATCTATTTTTTTAACAAAATTTCCAGTTTAAATGAGTGCTACCGAAATCAAAACTCCTATTTATTTATCGCAAGCTTCATACGAACTGAATTATAGAACCCGACAACAAAATGTAACTATTTTTGGTTACAAGTTCATTCTCTTCGGATAAAAAGTCTACTATTAAATTTTTTGTTCAGAATTAATCTTTTATGGTTCAAAATCGAATTATTTTGTTTACAATTCAATAATGTTGTTAAAAAGTCATAATTCTTGGTTAGAAATTCAACTATTTTGTAAAAAATTCGTCTCATTGACTTGAAAATTCAACAATTTCATTGATTTTTTTTTCTTTCTTGACTAAATTTTTTCTTAATTCTCATCCCTTTCTGCAGAAATTTCAGCTTTTTTGGTTAAAAATGCAAATTCTGGTTAAAAATTAATCCCGTTCGGTTAGAAAATTAATATTTTTGTCGAAAATTTAACAATTTTGTAAAAAATACGTAAAAATTTTAAAAGTTGATCAATGTTGTTAAAAAGTAATCTTCTCGATTAAAAATTCATCTATTCTGCTGAAAATTCAACTGGTTGGTTAAAAATGACCTCTTTTGTTGAAAATTTATATTCTTTCTCTAAAAATTCAACTTTTTTTTGAAAATTCGTCTTTTTAGCTGAAAAATTCATCAATCTCGTAGAAAATTCAACTTTTTTGTACAAAATTAAACTAATTCGTGGAAAAATCGTTTTTTATTCAAAATTAATTCTCTGAAATAAAAATTTAAGAACTCCATTTTTGGTTAAAAATTGATCTTTTTAGTTTAAAGATTCAACTATTTATTTTTAAAAATTTAGTAACGAAAGAAATACTTATCACTGAAAAATCACTCAAGTAAATTTTGGACTAACACTACATCCATTGTTTAAACTATTTAGTTGAAAATTTATGTAATTATTTTGAAAAATCGTCTTTTTTGGTAGAAAATTAATCTTCTTTGTTGAAATTTCTGATAAATATTAATCGAAACTACATTGCCGATAAAGACTTATCATATGTTGAGGCATTTTGAAAAATATTGCAGACTTTTAAATTTTTAACGGGATTTTACTCGATTTTTTGTGCGATTAATAGGAATTTCACAAGATTCAAGGGATTTGAAAAATTTCAAACGATTTCAAAGGATTTTATTGAGTTAGGGTATATTTCTAAAAGAAGTTTTCAAAGAACTCTAGGATTGAAAAAATTTTTCACATTTTCTCCTTTTTTAACGACAATAGCTACTGCGATAACTGATATTGTTTAATAGTGATTATCAATCGAAAATTCATTATTTTAAATTAAAGCGTTTGGAATTCCGGAATTTCATTTAGTTACATTCGAAAGTGAAAAAAAATAATTGACGACGTTGAAAGTTGAATAATTATAAACAATAAAATACTAAAAATTGTTTAGTTGTGAATTTGAATCATTGAAATTATACAATTTCAAATGGTATCCTAGTTGAAAAATTTAAAGCTGAAACCCTAACAAATTTATATAAAGGATTTTAAGGAGCTTGGGGTATATTTAAAAATAGTCCAAGGAATTTAAGACATTTCCAAATTTCGGAGGGTTCTTAAAGTATTTCAGGAAATTTCAAAGGATTTTATAAAGGAATCCAAGATAGTCGTTTTTACGCATTTCAGGGTTTTCACCATATTTAAGGGTTTCGTAGGATTTCAGAAGAAATTATAAGATTTCACAAGATTGACGAATTTTCCAGAAATTTTTATTTGATCCCACCAGATTTCAGGGGATCAAAAGAATTTCAAAGCTTTTAACACTTTTTTAAATAACTCAAATGAGTCCGCGGTCTGCATTTTATACACTCTATGACGGTGATAGATCGAAGGAATTTTGTGAATGATAAAATCAGTAGTTTTTTTAGTCTCTTACTGAATATGACTATGCAAAACAGGAAAAGAGAAAAAAAATATTTAACCGTGTAGGCGTCACCATGCATGGCCAAGCGTTTCTTCTAGGGTCTGATTATGATCTTCAGCGTACTATAATTTGATACTGATATGAGAGCATAGTTTTTATTATAAATACATGCTAATCATTAGTCGTAACATGAGATGTCTATAATTTAAACAGAGTCAAAAATGGGTATTAAAACATCATGGAAGACGGTTTCCAGGTATCGAGAGGGCGACCACTTTCATTTTAGGTTCTGTCAACTTGAACTTCACCCATGACTTTTACGATCTTTTTTAACATTCTTGATTTTACTCTCCTTCATATGGTAATGTGTAATCGTATTATTTTTAAGTAAGGGTTCGTCATGGATAATGAGATTTTAATTTTTCGGAGGGCTAGAAAAAATAATGTTAATCTAGTTGAGTTAAGCACGAGATTGGAAATTATAGGTTCGCTTACGTGTAGGTGGTATTTTTACACAAAGCTGTGATTTTGAAATAACCTGTTTATGAGTTGCAGACACGACACCATGAAAGCAAAATGACTAGGCTCAAATATTTAGTTTAATATAATAATAATCTCTTAGCAATATGATTATTATAACTGATATTGTTAATAACACAGTCATTAAATTCAATTTTAAGAATACTCTGGTTAAAAAGTTTGTTCTCACGTTCCAATGCTCTGGGATTTTATAATAGTTAGATAATCTGTCGAGTCGAGAGTAGAACATTGTTGTGGGAAAGATTTTCTAAGATTCCAGACGTCGTTTCTGTATTTCGCGAAACAGAGTGACTTGCATTTAGCCTTCGTAAAAGACCCATTGCTGATCCCGAAGAAGATCACCCGCCACACGAACCTAAAAGATTGCACGCTTTGACGAGTCCTAATGGATACTCTGAAATAACTTTGACGACAAAAAATGAGCAGGTGTTTTATCTGTCCTGTTTTGTAAAAACACTGTTAACTCAAAAAAATCGAAAGATGTGTTTTTTATATCAGTGAAATCGTGAAAGAAAGATACATCTAATCATACAAACCAGATTTGAAAATTGTTAATATTATAAAAATAATTATTGCATAATTATCAAAAAACATAGTTAAGTTAAATAAAGTCGAGAATTATTCCGCAAGAGTAGCGTTAAGTCATGAAAATGGACCGAAACTTAACGAACTAGAAAATAGACGGCCGAATACGTCACAGAAAATTTCAGAAGAATACTGTCAACTCGGATATAACGGCATTCTTTAAATTATTTGATGGCTTTTTGAAGCTAAAATAATTTTGAAAAGCACCGTATCGAGTCTACGGCTTCGTTTTTATTTCGAGAACCGCCACAACCAGATTAATAAAAATTATTAATTTAAATATAATTATGAAAACTCTTAACTTCAGGAGGCAAACACGGAGAGACCGTTCAACAGTTTTCGATCCTATCATCTATTTCGAATTATTTTTTCTAAGCATCTATATGTAAAAAAGTAGTATAATCATTGGTATTTTGAATTATAATAAACCTTTCTTACGCTCTTTTAAAATTTTAATTTAAATTTAATTTTAATGTTTATGAGGATGCAGTAAATTAAATAAAATAACTAAATTAATCTCAATCAGATTTATTTAGTTGGCAACTTGTTGAGATGAATTCAGACTGAATTAAAAAATTTAATTTGAACAAAAATGATTGAATTGTCATTATTTAAACAAAAATACCTTTTCAGCTTCAAAGTTTAAAATGTTTTCAATTTGAATATTATCAATATTATTATTTGTACTACGATGATAATTAATGTAATTAGAGAAACAATTAGCAATAATAATGTATTGATATTACTATTATTCGTTTCCAGGCATTCAAATAATTAATCAAAAATATTATTTCAAAATATGTAAACCTTAATTAACATTAATTATTAAACAGAATATTGAATAATACTGAAATCAAAAGTGAGAAAACAAGGTGCAACATTGTCCTGAATGGTGAGAGATTAGAGCAAGTTGACAAATACATATATCTGGGTAGCCTATTCACTAGCGAAAAACCCAAAAATTATACCCCCTCTACTTTGATAAATAATTATCAAAATGAATTAATTTTTGGTGTGAGAAGTACTGTCTAATAGAACTACAATTAGGCCAACTTTTAGCCCGATCGGACAACTTTCATTTTGGAGGTGGGTACACTTAAGAAATTATGCCCCATATGCCCCATATGCCCAGTTTTTCTGTGATTTTAAGAATAAAAAAATGATGACTTTTCTTAGGGAAAACCTTCTACAGAACTCTAATAATTCTAATTTTGGAACGAATTTTTTTTCTTAAAATTCAATCATTTTTTATAATTTCAAAGAAGCGAAAGTAAGAAAAAATTCAATTATAAAAACTGTTGTCAATCAGGAGGATATTCTTCTTTCATAAGGCATGCATGATAATAAAATTTGGATTGTTAAATTAAAAGAAAATGTTCTATTTCAAACAATTTCGTTCTAAGTTGTTTAGTTTTGAATATTTGATTTATAATTCCTCAATGAAACAATATTTAAAAAGGATTTCTAAACTGGTTCAAAAGTCAAATTTTCATTGAAGCGCCCTTCGCAAAAATCGCTCTCATATTCCGAAACTAGCCTCTATTAATTTTTTTATACTTTTTTAAGTGATAAGGCAGTGTTAGTTTGAAGAGTATATCAAAATGTATAATTGTGTAGGTTATCATCAGTAATGCAAAAACATTCATTCTTCAAAAAAAACTTAAAAGCCTGTTTCTTTTTGCAGCGTTAAGTTCACAGTTCGAATGTTTGCCCAATGGCGCGCCTATTCCTGGTATTCCTCGTGCCGGTGTATCTTTTTCTTCTTCCGATATACAAAATGGTCCTTCCAGTTATCTTTCTTCTGCCAGACCTCATTCTCCGATCAGGTCTTCTTCTCCTACCGAACCTCCACTTTATCGAAGGTCCCAGTCTCCTTCTGTCACGTATATAACTCCAACCACCGGGCTTCCTTTTTCTGATAGACATGGATATGAACTTGATCAACTACAATTTATTCGGCTCATTTCCATCAAAAATCCGCACCGGCAATTCGAACTTCGAAGATACAAGTTTCCTACGGATAAACCAATTCAAATACTCGCAATGCCAAAAGTATATGGGCCGATGCCAACCGACGAACAAACTGTATTATCAACTTTCGATGGTGACGTCTTTGCAATATTGGTCAATTCTAAAGTCCTTGGTGGAATATATGCATACACTCCTCGCATTGAAAATAAAGGACGGGCAAAAATCAACATAAAAAGCGGCGAGGTTACTTCATTGACTGCAGATGAAATCAAAGAAACTCCAGTAGGCCCCCATCGCCAAATCTTAAATGGTTATAGAGTAGAGCATGTAAACCAGAGTGGTGGGTAAGTTACTTTTTGAAATAAACTGATTATTGTTAAATCACATTTTTCAGTTAATTTTTTAGTTTAAATAACGATAAATGTACTCTATGCTTATATCCATCAATAGTAATGGCTCCCACACAGTAACTTTTTCCGCTCATTTCCCTTTTTGGTAATTCTTTTTAGGTATTTTATCAAGTTCTTTATATTCCTTTGAATTCTTCTCATTTTCTGCAAAATCACTCAAATTTTAGAAATTAACTTGAGCAACAAATATTTGTATCGTTACTGTTATTAAAGTTAAATCTACAATTAATTCCTTTTAATAAGAAAAATCATAGGTGGCCCCCCTGTTCCTGGTGTTCCTGGTGGTGTCCCATTTTTTTCTTCTTCATCTTATCCTTCTTCTTCTAACGAACAACATTCTCCTGTCAGGTCTCTTACTGCTGCCGAGCCATCAGTTGGTGCGCAGTCCAGATCTCCCCCATCTAGGTGCATGGCTCCACCTACCAGGCTTCTTTGTTCTGACGGATCTGAATATGGACTTGACCAACTTCAATTTATTCAGCTTATTTCCAAAAAGAATCCAAAGAAGCTATTCGTACTTACAAAATACACTTTTCCTGTGGATAAATCAATTTTATTACTCGAAGGGCATAATAACTTTGGGCGCATACCAATGCAAGAATACATTGTATTATCAACATTTGCTGGTGATGTCTCTGCGATATTGGAGAGTAGTAAACATCTTGCTGGAATATATCAATATAATCCTCGCACAGGCCTTAAAGGACGAGCAAAAATAAACATGCGAAATGGCTCGATTAACCCATTGACCGCACTTGAAATGGCGGCAATTCCAGTGGGCCGCCTTCGTCCGATCTTAAATAATTTTACAGTGCAGCATGTTAACAACAATCCTCCACGTCATTCAATCACTTGAAAGAAATTTTGAACATAAAAGAAAATTGTGATCAGAACGTCTCAAAGTCATCCCTGTAGTGTTTGTTGTTTCATCTCTGTAGTGCAAATATTGTTACTCAAACATTGTTATATTCTATTTAGTAATATTTTTTGAATTTTCAATCAAATATCGTTCATATTTAGAAAACTCACATGTATAATTGATAACTTAGAGATTCTTGAATTTTAACGTCTAGAACATGACGTTATTATTTAAAAATTGTCTAAGTACTAAAAACAGTAGGTATCTAATTTATATTGAGAACTTCTAAATGAAACCCTTAGGGATGAAATAATTGTAAATTAGAAGTTTTTAACATTTAAATCTTTTTCAATGTAATAAAGAACCCTCGTTAGTTTAACTTTTATCTGAAATAAAAGTTTAAGTTGAATAAACTTCTTTTATAAATGGAAAATAGAAATCTGCTTTGATAATTCAAGAGAAACCACTTTTTTTAAGGAAACAGCACATTGAGACATTTTTTATGAAAATTGTTATGAACAGTTATACAAGGTATTGTTGAATGATCTGTTTTGTTTTTATTGATGAAAAATAAATGATACAATGATATAATTTAATATATTAATTTTCTTCCTCTTATGAACTATTTTGCAAATGAAAATTCTACTGAATAGAATTACAAAAATATATTTCATTTGTTTTTTAAATCTTGGATGAATTTTAATTACGTAAAAATCTTTCCTAAAAAACGTTTGCCAACGAGCGATTTCATATTTACTCTCTCGACAGTAAATTAGGTTGTCTGTGCTTCTCAAGGTGAAATAATATGAATACATATGTTTGCAAATCAATTTATGCTCAAGAAGGGGAAAACCTAAATACCTCTGAACAGTATGTATGAACGAAATATAAGAGTATTCATTAGTTAAGCTGTTTTTGAAAGTGTCCGTTAATTGGTTTACCTACATCTTCAAAAAATGAGGACCTTTTGTACTCTGGTATTAGCATTGGAGGTTATTCTTGATTTTATTGGTCAGTAAAAATTACTCCAGACATATTCACTACTAATTGTGTTGTAAATCGTATGTGACGGTGCAAGATTTAATTGATTTTAACCCTTGAAGGGTACACGTATTGTTTCAATATCACTCATGATTTTTTTCAGCCAAAAATATCTGAAGGTGTGTTTGGAGGTGTGCTCTTTAAAGTTTAATATATATAGAATGTTTATAGAAACAAATCATTATACCAAAAGTTAAAAAAATACGTCACCTATTGAAATCTAACTTTTTCATGTTTCAAGTATTTTTAAATATGCTGTAATGTGTTTATTCACATTCAAGTAATCACTTGTTGATATGAATAAAATGTTAGACGATAACGTTCCTTAAATAGTAGCTTTCTTTTATAATTACTAAGCAAACTTTGATTTCACAATTGATTTTTCAACTGACTTATACGAAATAAAATGAAATAATAGAATTGCACATCTACTATTCGTAATACATTTTTGACATTACAAATTCCACAATCTTTGTTGCCTTTTTACAGAAATATCATCAGGTATGCAGCCCAAAACAAGGGACTTTCTGGCAAATTTTGGGACCGGTAACGAACATGCGAATAATCAAGGTAGCCATAGTAAAAATTAAAATTATTAGCAGAAACGCTGATCAATATACAGTTTTCTTATTGACATTTTAAAACGTGTAATAATCTCTCGAGTCTGTAAATATTTTACCCACTGGAACCTATTTTCAATTTTTGAAAGAAAAATGCTAGAAAAAGTATACCATACCATAATTTTATTGTTTTATTTAGCACCTTTTTTATAGAATATTCACTGGTTAAAGCATGCTGCTAGCACCTCTACTATAGCGAATATAAAAAATTAAAAACCAAGTGCGCCAGGATTTTGGGCTTTTTTGAGCTCACCAGGAATGCAAAGATTCATTATCAAAAGACAAACCCTATCTCCTAAAAACTACCCTCAAACTAAAATATTCATTTCACCTCTTTTATTTTTTTCACAAATATAGATTTTAAATGGAGATGCTGGCAGCCAGCACCTCCACTACATTAAAAACATCAGTAGCGCCAGAATTTTAGGTTTGTTTCGGGTTCTCCAAGACTGAAAGAATTAATTTTTAAAAACCAACCCCTATCACACCATAACTATGCTTAGATTAAGTACGAGAAAACATATATAATACGTCTAATGTATTTTGTAGCTCACCAAAAATAACGAAACTGAAACAGAGAAACAAATTACAACAAATAGTAACAGTCAACCCGGACACCTTCAAAAGACTCTAGTAAATATCCTTGTCTATACAGTAATATTATGCGACCCCAAAAACAACACCTAGCACATTTAAGGAATCCCGTATTAGCTGCCTTCAATTTGAACAGACACTAGAATATGAAATAATCAATAATAATCAGTAGCATCTTCACAGGTCTCTAGTTAATATCGCTACCGCTGAAGTAATATTCAAAGATATCCAAAAACTACTCCTAGTACAACGAACCCGGTCCAAAATAAAACCTATAGTAGATTTATCTAGCCCCGCCTCAGATGCCTTCCACTCGAACTGTCAACAACTTCAAATACAAAAAAATTACCCCAGGCAGCTTCCCAAGGCAGTAGTTAATATCGATATCTCAAGAGTCATATTCAAAAACCGCCAATATTAACCCTTAGCACATTGAACGGACTCCGTCTTTGTACCCTTCAACTCAACCCGCCAAAGATTTCACTATATATGGGGATGGCCGCATTAGTATTTCACAACCTCAAAAAACTACCCTTAAAACATGTAAGACGGTTTTCTCAGACCCCGCCGAAGCTATCTTCAGCTAAAACCAAAAAAAATTGGAAATAAAAAATCAGCCTAATCACTTTCGCAAGGCACTATTTAATATCGATACCGCCACAATAATATTAAGCAAACGCCAGGAATTGTCCCTATTATATTCAACGAGACACGTTTTAATTACCTTAAACTAAAACCGTCAAAAATTTCGCTATAAAAATAATCACCCTAGGCCCCTTTTTAAGTTCTGTTTCACTTGCGCTCCAAAGTGTTTTTTAGAAAAATTATTTTAGATATATAATCATTTACCTATAATAATTTTATTATGAGCGAGACCACCTGAATGTAAATTAATTTTTTAGCTCTATTTATTGAAAGGAACCAATTATAAAAATTCAAATGGAAAAGCAAAAGCATACCTACGGATAAAAGTTTAGATTGTTCATATATAACTTTCTATTAGAAATAAAATTATTTGTATAAGCTATAAGGCTTTAGAGTTTATAGATGCACATTTTTCGAAGTGGTTCCGTTTTGAGAATATTTCATCTACATTTGCAGACCTGAAATTGAGTAGACGCACCAATATTTTCCATTTGAAAAAAATTATTATCACTTCAACTTGACATGAACTGTCACTTCCTGATAGAATACTCATTTCAAAAGAAAACAATATGGAACGAGAACTCACAGATTATTATCAGTTACCTAAATACATATTTTCTTCTGAAAAATGTAATCATCTGTTTCTTCTTACAGTGTTAAGTTCACAGATCGAATATTTGCCTGATGGCGCACCTAATCCTGGAGTTCCTCGTGCCAGTCCTTCTTCTACTTCTTCATTTTCCGATAGAGTTCATCCTACTGCCCGTTCTCTTCCTTCTACCAAAACTCATTCTCCGATCAGGTCTACTTCTGCTGCCGAACCTTCTCTTCGTCCAAGATCCCGGTCTCCTTCTGCCATGTATATGACTCCACCTACCAGGCTCTCTTCTTCTGACGGACGTGAATATGGACTTGATCAACTTGAATTTATTCGGCTTGTTCCCTACAAAAATCCGCACCGGCAATTCGAACTGAAAAGATACACTTTTCCTGTTGATAAAACAATTGAAATACTCCCATCACCAAGAGTCTATCGGCCAATTCCAACCGAAGAACAAATTGTTTTATCAACATTCGATGGTGAAGTATTTGCAATTTTACACAATGATAATGCTCTTGCTGGAATCTATGCATACAATCCTCGTATTCAATCTAAGGGACGGGCAAAAATCAACATGAATAGCAGCAAGGTTACCCCATTGACCGCAGCTGAAACCAAGGAAACTCCAGTAGGCCACCATCGCCAATTGTTATTAAATTATAGAGTAGAGCATGTAAACCACGGTGATGGGTGAGTTACTCAAAAAAATCAGTCATCGTTAAATCACATTTTTTATTCTATTTGGTAGTTTAGATAACAAGAAATATATACTACGCTTATGTCTATAAATAGTCATGTCTACTACACAGTCACTAACGTAACTTTTGTCACTTTCTTGCCTCATTTCCCTTTTAACTCAATCTCTTCAGATAGTCACTATAGTGGCTTTTTCAAATGAAACTATTACCTAAGTCGCTGATTTTGATAATTTGAAACAGAGAACGCCAAAATTTCTGAATTTTGTTAAATTTGATTGATATAGTGGAGAAGACAATGATATTTTTCATTTGTTTTATATCTTTTTCCCTCTGAAATATGTGAAAAATATCATTGTTCTGTCCACAATATATAAACTGTATATATAACTTTCTACCTGGGATTCGAAATAGACTCCAATTTGCTAAAAGCAATAGAATATTTTAGTTGCTTTGATTTTTTTTTCCATAAAATTTTTCATTTTAAAAATTTTGTCGAATCATATTCTTTCCCATTATCATCAGTGTAGGAACTTATGTTCGAAACTGTTTATTGAAAATATGAAATAGACTACATTAGTGCAAGAACGTCGTTTAAGTTTCAGACTTACGCTTACACTGTCGCAATTGATCCTACCGAATAAATATTTAATAAAAACCTAAAACCTTGCAGTGAAATATATTTCGAAAGAAACTTATACTACAAATATTTGAACAGCTACTGTTATTGGAAATTAAATCTACAATTAATTTCTTTCAATAAAAAAAAATGATAGCAAACCTCATGAAAATTCAGAAACATTTATGCTCAATTAGTGGCGCTCCTATTTCTGGTCTTCCTCATGACGTTCTATTTTCTTCTTCATCTTCTGCTTCTTCTTCATCATCATATTCATCTTCTTCTTTTTCTAATGAACAATATTCTCTTTTCAGGTCTCTTCCTCCTGCCGAGACATCACTTGGTGTACAGTCCAGGTCTCCTCCATCGAGGTGCATGGCTTCACCTACCAGGCTTTCTTCTTTTGACGGATCTGGATATGGACTTGACCAACTTCAATTTATTCGGCTTATTCCGAGAAAAAATCCGTGCCTGCCATTCGAATTTCAAAGATACACTTTTCCTATGGACAAACTAATTTTATTACGCGAGGGGCATAATAGCTTTGGGCGCATTCCAAGACAAGAATACATTGTATTAGCAACATCTGCTGGTGATGTATTTGCCATATTGGAGAGTAGTACACATCTTGCTGGAATATATAAATATAATTCTTTTACTTGCCTGAAAGGACGAGTAAAAATTAACATGCGAAGTGGCTCGATTACCCCACTGACTAAACGTGAAATGACGGAAATTCCAGTAGGCCGCCTTCGTCCGATCCTACTTAATTTTATAATACAGCATGTTAACCACGATCCTCCACGTCATACAATCAATTAAAAGAATTGTTAAACTGTGAAGAAAATTGTGATCCGAAGCCTCCTTAAAATATTACGAGTAACTTGTAATTACAAATAATATTAAAAACTGAAGGTAATATGGTTCCCAACGCTTCAATTTTTTGTCAATCTCCCAGCCAGTCTTTTCCGTGAACAAATAAAAAGATGTTCCATTTCCATCACTCACGAAATATTTTGTGAGGAAAATTATTATAGGTTTATATTGATTTACCTCTAATAATTTGCCTACACCACAACTTCCCAAAAAGTATCATCTCTGCAGTGCATGTGGAACACTCCTCAAATGAACCTCTAGACTTGAGTTGAGTGAACTTTATTTATAAATTGACAATAAAAATCGCCATTGATTATTGCGACAAATTCTTTGAAAAAAAAACCAAGTTTATTATTGTTATTATTTCCTGGGTTAATACGGTAAGAGCCCCTGACACCTGGGTGATCCCGTTGCGTCCCCTTGTGAACCTAAACGTGATCCCAAAGCCCTCTCCATATGGCGAGGACCGCAGCCACTCTATTGCCCGATACTTCTGACTCGCTGATGCAGTCACTGCCCGTGAGTGTAAGTCGTTTCGACGCAATCGCGGGACAGTAACAAAGAATATAAATAGCTGTCTCATAATCCCTACTGCACACACGACAGATGGACTGTCTGCAAGCCCTTTATTATGTCTGTGACGTCCGAGGTTTCCATGCCCTATATACATTTCTGTTAGGACTTTGACTTCGTTCCTTCCGAGCTTGAGTATTTCTTTCGCTCGATTAAGGTTGAGCTTCAAACCCAGGAGTGTTTCGGCCTGTCTGCAGCGAGGGGCCAATTCCCACTCATTCTGATGTTTCTCGGTCAGCCAACTGTTGACTTCTTCAGTGACTAACCTACTGGAAATGTCTACAACTGGCTAGCGTCCAGTAGATTTTTCGCTTTCTGTTAGTTTTGCTAGCCTGTCCGATATCTTATTAACTTTGATGCCGCTGTCTGAGCAGATACGGATGCTTCTTTTTTTGCCATACTCCTGTGACTGACATGTGATAGGCGCAGTGGAGCATGGCCGTAATCTCAGATTGTAGAACTGTGGCGTAGGATCCCATTGGGATTGTGAAGCACATTCCGCTCGTTCTATGATATATACAGGCTCCTGCCTTCTCCTTGTTTATGAAGCCATCTGTAAACCAGTTGTCCTCATAACTGGCCAGGTATGCTTCGCCGTTAATCCAATCCTTCTTCGTGGAAAGGCTAACCCGATACTTCTTGTCGAAGATATAGCGAGTGTGTGCATTGTACCGTATTTTATATCCAGGCCACCTTCGCAGTCACGGCCTTGATGGTGAGATGGAGGGGCTCTAATTCTGTTAGTGCCCGCAATGACATTGTGTCGACTTTGAGGCATCAGTGACGCCTCTTAGAAACAGTCTTCTGATTCTTCCCAGTTGAGACTTCACAGTGGACAGTTCAACCCTGCTCCACCAGATCTCCTGCAGAGCCATAGAGTTGCTCCTAGCTCTTTGCAATTGTTTTCCAGGTGCTAATTCCATGGCAGTTTCTTATCTAGGATAAATCCCAGATATTTAGCTCATTCGTTGTATTCCAATTGTTGTCCTCTCAATTTCGGCCTACTCGCGGTTCCCCACTTATACCGTCTGGTGAATACAACAGCGTCTATCTTACTCGGATTGACGTTGAGGATAACATTTTTTATTTAAATGTAGTTATTTGAATTTTTTTCTCGCGCTTTAGACTTCTATTGTTTGCAAAATTCTTATCAATTCTATTTGTCACGTTTCTTTTAAAAATAATTCAATTTAGAAACAATATAAGTCATTATTTTCAAAAGCAAATAACCTAACGTTAATAAAAAATTTGTATACGGAGCTAATTATCAGCCGCCAGCTGACACCTTTCGGTAAATGTTCATTAAACGTTCGCTTTTCAAGAGGCGTTATAGGCATATACATCCAAAAATGACACCAACTCCTAGCAGAACCGCGGTAAATCACACTTATGGCCACGCCTCATGACCGCGAGATGAGTGACCATAGGAGACTATAAAAACACAACGACAGGCAGGTGAAACCCTCGTGTTTTTCAAGGACACGAAGCGACCCAAGCATGACCGCTTTCTGCATCCGTCTCGCAAGTGCCTTGGCATATTTTTGGCACACTGACTAATACGAATATTTCTAGGACAATCGTTGCAGCTTCCTTTTAAGGTCTTGATAATTCTCCCCATTTTCCTTCTTCTTGGCAGTGATGTAGTCTGCCGGAACCAAAAATTCGATCACGAATATAGTTAGCTTCTCGAAGTCTTGGAGAACGATGTCAGGCCTCGAGTGTGTAACGGAGACTGCTACCCGAAAATCGTAGTTCCAGAAAAATTGGCACTTCTCGTTTTTGAAAATTGACTCTATCTCACTCAGAGTGTTCTGCATGGCAGGCTCGCGGCAAACACCAAAAGAGCGATAAAGATGGTGATAGAGCACTCTTTGTGCCGCATTATGTATGTAGATATACGTTGTTTCCGCGGAAGTGTGACACCTGGATAGTATATTTTCTAAGTATTCAGCGTATGCATGACACGCTCTGCATGTATCGCTGGGGACTTCTTGAAATAGAATGCGGTCACGGTATACTAATTGTAAGCTGGAAATGACACCGTCAATGACAAGGACTGTTTTTCTACATTTCTGTGAAAGTTTCCATGCATTCTCTTCTCCAGTAGCTGTTGGCTAGTATTGCACTTTCCTCACAAGTTGCCTTTTTTTGGTAAGAGTATTGTGCCTTCTTACACCAGCAACTGCATAATGCGCGTTTCCGACTCTAAATATGAGGTGAATATGCGGGCCAGATGTGAGTGTGTAGAAGTAAACTTCTTCCACTAGAAGTTCTTGATACTATCTGGTCCTGCAGCGGGAAAGTTCTTCGTACCCCTAAGTTCTTTTTAATCTTTCCTTGAAGCGGATGATATTATCAGTATCTTTTTTTCAATCTAAAGTTATTGGGATCTTGTATACTTCACTTCAAAAAGTCTCTACCTCGTTGGGCTTTGGTAGATTTTTGACAGAAATAGGGAGATCGCTCAAGAGGCGCGAAGGGTCAGCGAGAAACTGTTGATTCTCCCTGATCTATATCTCACTCTTCTATATTCTCCTCCTTACGTCAGATAACACCCTTATTTTGTCAACAATATGCTGCTTGATTGTCAGCAGCTTTGACTTGTTCAGTGTGTGATTGTAGATCCTCAGTTCTTGGGCGAACTTTTGAACCCTTTCCGTGAACAATCTACGAGATGTTATGTAATCAATCAGACACTAAACACGGGACGCATTCTGTCTTGCCCATCCCATCATCTTGTTCAGTTGATGCAAGCGTCTTTTGGTCTTTTGATCCATCGTTGGTATTAGCCTCCTTTGTAGCCAGATCTTGGGGCTTATGAGGAACCTGCAGGTTAATGTTCATCTTTGTGCTGAAATCGCGGTCTTCTCTCCGAAGCAGTCTGCTTTCGGCGGTTGGTCGTAATGTCGCATCTACATCTTCGTCTACAGCTTATTCAAGCAGCATTTGCAGATTCACGGTTGCTGATACTGGATTTTTGAATTTTTGAGAGTAATATTAAGCCTCAAGATCGAGATATTAGGCTTTACTTATTAAATCTGAACCAAGGTGTTCATTTGTTATCCTAATCATACGCTGAAAAAATAAATATTTAAATTTCATGATTGAAGATCAACTCTAAATTTCATTTTTTTAGAATCTCAATCTGTAGAATATAAATTTACTAAGCACAAGAAACACTTTTTGGTTTCATTTTTGTCTCAAAAAAAAACTTAGGTTTCTTTATTTAGTAAAGTTTTGATCAAAAATGAGATTCCCACTTTTTATTTTGGAATTTTAATTCATATTAAGAACTTAGAAAGATCATAAGAATTGAAGACGCGATTCTTTCAATCCAAAATTGAATAAAAGTGTGCCTCAAACAAACAAAATTTCTTTCTGAATTTTCTCTGAAGCGAATGACATTTTCCTATCAAACTTTCTAGGATTCAATTCAGCACATGCTATTCAAAAAAACTTTTACTATTTATCTGTACCTACTACAATGTATTAAAGAAAACTTCCACGGTTTTTTTGGGGTCTCCAAAACTGTGAAAATTAATTTTCAAAAAACAACCCCTGTCTCCTAAAAACTACCCTTGAAATAAAATATACACTCAACCTAAATGTAAGCGTATCATTATTTTGTGCTATTTTCAGGCTCTTTTTTAACACCAATTTCGATTTTCGTGCTCTTATATTTTTCTCAAAAAACCGGATTTCGGTTATAGGTACTGGCAGCCAGCACAACCAGTCCAGCAAATTTTATGAATTATATGAATCAACAGTGTATTTTTATTGAAAATAATTTTTGTAATAAAATTTAACTATTATATTTTTTGCATGTGTGGGTTATTGTTTGTTAGTTGTTACTTATTTAAAACTACTATAAAGAAAGATCATTACTAAATTTTGCACTGTATCTTTTATGATTGAGCTATGTAACACCTAAAATATTTGAAGAAGAAATAATTTTTTCCCAAAGTAACGGCTCATTGAGACATTTTTTATGAAAATTGTGATAAAGAGTTAAACAAGATGTTATTGAATTATATTTATATTATATTTAGTTTTAGAATCACTTTTAGCTGACTAGGATGATTTTAGTAAGAAAAGCGTTTCTTTCTTTCTTTTTTTCTAAGAAATGATAAATCTATGATATAATCATCTCGTTCTTCATATTACTTTTCTTCATTTGATGAACTATTCTGCAGATAAGAATCCCGCTAAATAGAATTGAAAAAATATTTTGCTTCAGTTTTTTAAATCTACGTGACACATCAATAATGTCTTTAAAGAAAGAGGCCTCATCTAACCTATGATCTTGGATAAATTTTAATTACGTAAAAAACTTTCCTGAAAAATGTTTGTCAAAGAGCGATTTTATATTTACCCTCTCGACACTAAACTGGGTTCTCTATGATTACCAAGGTGAGATAATGTAAATACACACGTTTACAACAATTTTCCACATTCGCGATTTATGCTCGGGAAGAGGGAAACGTAAATATCACAGAATAATATGTATACACGAAATATAAGATTATTCATTAGTTATTCCGTTTTGGAAATTCTCCGTTAATCTGCTTTCCTATATCTTCAAAAAATGAAGACCTTTAATGCTCTGGTCTTAGCATTAAACTTTATTCTTAATTGCATTGGTAAGTAAAGATTTTAGAGAGTGTAATGTAACGACGAAAAATTACTCCTGACATATTCAACACTAATTTTGTTATGAGCCGTATGTGAATATTTGTGATAAATTGTTTACATTACAAATTCCACAATATTCTTTGCCTCTTCACAGAAATATCATCGGGTTTGCTGCCCAAGACGAGGGACTTCCTGGCATATTTTGGGACAAGTAACGAACACGCGAATATCCAAGGTAGCTATAGTACAAATAAAAATTAATACCAAAAATTTTTATCAATGAACAGTTTTTTTTATTTACATTTTCAAACTTCTAATAATCTCTTAAGCCAGTAAATATTTTTTACCCGCATAGAACCTTATTTCCAATGTTTGAAAGAAAAATGCAAGAAAAAGTATACCATACCGGAAGTTTATTTTTTTATTGATCACCTTTTGTGTAGACCATTCACTATTTGTAGCATGCTGTTCCATTATGTATTCCTGTATAATAAGAAAAGAATCATAACTATTTTCTTCATGCCATAAGATTGGGCTATTTTTGGGCTCTTTTGTTTTCTTAAAGAACCGAACTTTGGGAAAAGGTGGCCGCTAGCATCTCAACTACAGCAAATATACAAAATTAAAAACAAACTGCACTAGGATTTTTGGCTTTTTTGGGCCCACCGAAACTGCAAAGATTCAGTTTCAAAAGACAACCCCTATCTACTAAAATCTACACAAATATGCTGATAAGTATACTGGAATAAACAAATATGACCACAGCTTTATTCCGATTATTAACGTTTGGGTTTCTCTTCGCAAATTTTTTGCAATAATCAATGAAAATTTCATAATACTTTCAAAGGTATGAATAAAGCTGAAGAATAGGTACAGTAATCGGTACAATATTTGCCCACCCCCTGTAAATCCTAAGACAAAATTTTAACTATCTTTTTAAAAACAGTAATTGTAAGCTTGTGGTCTCAATAACTGAACGACTGTAGAACTATGCATTTGAAACTTAATAATTTTTAATCGGCAGAGTATAAATTGTTTTCAAGAAAGATCATTTTTACTCGAAAAAATAACCTTCTAGGTACTTATTCTACGTTTTTTACTCAAGTGATAAGAATAATAAATAAAAGCGATAAGAATCAAATGTTCGGTAATATTTCTGTTTGAGACTCAGATTTTCAACGAAGCGCTCTTCGCAGAAATCGCTTCAAAATTCCCAAACTAGCCTTTACTAGTATAACCAAATAAATCAGTTTTCCTTTTAATTGGTTAATTAGGAAACATGAGGATCGCTTATAATGTGGTCTTTACTTTGTTGGTGATCCTTAATTCTACTGGTGAATATAATACGATACTATCTATCTGCATTATATTTCAATTGCTATTATTTGACCAAAATATTTTAAGCTGTGGTAGGACCCAACTACATTTTATAAACCTTTATGTCAAATTTTATCCGTCTAGAAATCCTACACTTTTCTATCTACATATTTCTATTGGAATTCTATCATAACTTATTAGTAAAGGACTTGGGGAAAAGAACAATTTTTAGTGAGAAGTTTCTAAAATAAAAAAATTTTTAAATCAGGTACAGAAGACTTTCTGGTCATATTTTAATCTCATAGAAAAGCCTTGATTTCTTTATTTAGGAAATATGCAGATCGTCCAAGCATACTTAGTTTTGAACTAAATCTGAATTTTAGTTGCTATTAAAGAAGTTATGAAATCCTAAGAAATGATATCCTCAAAAAATCCACTCAACGTTTCTTTTCATAACAAAAATAATTTACCACGTTTTGAGATAAAAAAAATCAAAAGTAAATAAATAAATGTCAAATAATATTATTTGTTTCTCTTTCTTTTCAAATTTTGTTATTAATGATTTGAGGCATCAAACAAATAGTTTTCAGCAATTGGTAGTGGCAAATTTGTAGAAAATTTTTTTTTTCAAGGAAATGAGCTTCTAGTTATTTATTTAAATCTTATCAGTTGAGTGATAAGAATAAAAAATGAAGGCGATAAGAATTGAATATGTGGATAAATTTCTGCTTCATTACTCCCAAATTAGTCTCTGCTGATTCGACTGAATTATGAAATATAAACATGAATATCTCATAAGGACAAACTCAACGCCTATAACCCACGACATTTCGATCAAGATACCATGTATGATGAATAGTCGATAGAATACAGGAATATTGATTATATACATTGGTGACCAAATTTTTTATTAGCGTACAAATCAGTTTTCCCCATAATTGCAAAAAATAAAGGCCGTTTATACTCTGGTCTTTACCGCCATGGTCATCCTTAATTCTATTTGTGAACAGAATACTACAACATATCTCTAATTTTTAAAAAATTTTGAGCTTTCCTCAAATAACAATTTCTGCGTTCTAATTTGCATTCTATCATTTTTAATTCAACCAAGAGAATTTTTCAAATTGAAATCTATTAATACAGTTGATCGTATACTTTTATATCAACAGTTTCGAATTGAAACTCTGTCCAATATTATCCACATAAGATTTTTATCAAATCCTATGTTTCGGAATGCCGAAAAGCTTATCAAATTCTCTTCATATAGGAATAGTATATTTTTCCATAACAAGTTTCTTATTGAAACTCTATACAATCTTTTCTTTCCAGAACTTATATCAAATTTTATGTTGAGAATTTCGTATATTTCTATCAAATTCTATCGGTTGAGAAATCTTACATTTTTGTATCAAGTTTCTCATTAAAATGTTACCAAATGTTGTACACTCCAAACATTTATCAAATACATTGTTAATGTTACAAATTCCACAGTACTTCTTGTCTTTCCACAGAAATATCTTCAGGTATGCCGCCCAAAACAATGGACCTTCTGGCAAATTTTGGGATGTGTAACGAACATGCGCATAATCAAGGTATTTATAGTTTAAGTCAAAACTGATAACAGATATGTTAATCAAGAGACAGTTTTTATTGAAATTTTAAAACTTGTATTTTGATCAATTTCTTTCCAACCAAATTATATGAAATCTTACCAGTACAAGAATTGTATGAAATTGTATATTGTTTTTAATTTCGTGAATCTATTTTTCAATTACACATCTATGTTAAGCGAATTAGTTTATTCAATAATTTTCACTGTTTTTAATTTGATACATTAATGTTTATTTATATACAACATTATGTATTTTTTCGATTACTATTCAATCTGATGAGGAAACTAGCGATGTTGGGAAACGACGTAATTTTTGATACCTTTAAATTTATGCAATAAAAAACAATTGTCTGGAAGTTATCGTTAACTCTTGTCGCTACATTGATGTATATCATATTCACGTACGTTAATTACGCAAAAAATCAACCATCACATCTATCCTTCAATTCAAATACGCTTTAAAAGAACTGGATCAAAAAAGCGTACGCGATGAAATTGTGTGATCGAAATTGTGTCTATAACTTGAAAGGATTTACATTTTACACATGCAGAGAATTCCAAACGTTTTAATCTTGAGCATGTTATTTAATTAAACTTATTAGCAAACAAAAAAATATCCACGATGTAAATTCACAAAATGTTCGTACTTTTAAAAGTGGAATTAGCTTTGATTCAATTCAATTAATCATTTGAAACTAAAAATGTATAATTACTATCGGAATGAGCAGAATAATATTATGCATGAAAAAAATTACTCTCAAAGTCTATTCATAAAACATTTGTGCTTCGAAAAAATGTAATCACCTCTTTCTTCATGCAGAGATAAGTTCACAGTTTGAATGTTTTCCTAATGGCGACCCTATTTCTGGTGATACATATGATGGACCATCTTCTTCTGATAGACAGCATCCTCCTGTCAGTTGTCTTCCTTCTGCCAGACCCCATTCTCCGATCAGGTCATCTTCTCCTGCCGAACCTCCTCTTGATTTAAGGCCCCGGTCTCCTCCAGCTGTGTATATAACTCCACCTACTAGGCTTCCTTCTTCTGATAGACATGGATATGGACTTGATCAACTTGAATTTATTCGGCTCATTCCCTATAAAAATCCGAACCGGCAATTCGAACTTCGAAGATACAATTTTCATGCGGATGAACGAATCGAAATACTCCCAATGCCAAGAGTCTATCGGCCGATGCCCACCGAAGAACAAATTGTATTATCAACATTCGATGGTGACGTCTTTGCAATATTGGTCACTTCTAATGTACTTGCTGGAATATATAAATATAATCCTCGTATTCACTGTAAAGGGCGGGCAAAAATCAACATGGAAAGTGGCATGATTACCTCATTGACCCCAGATGAAATCGTCGAAGTTCCAGTTGGCCGCCATCGTCCAATCATGGATACGTTCATAGTAGAGCATGTAAACTACAGTCACGAGTGAGTTACTTTTCATAAGAAACTAGTTTGTCGTTGAATCACATTTTTAGTTGAATTTGTAGTTGGAAACACGGGAAATATATACTACGCTGGGATCTAGCAATAGTTATGTCTATCACACAGACACTAACGTAACTTTCAGTCACTGTTTTCCCCTATTTCCCTTTTTGGTCACTCTTTTCAGATAAAGTAACTATAGTAGCTTTTTCGAATGCAAATATTATCTTAGTAGCTTCTTTTGATAAATTAAAACAGAGAAGCCAAGTAATTCTGAATATTCTTGAATTCTTTTCAATCTAACTATGAATTCTTTTCAATTCAACTCTGAATCTTTGCCGTGACGAAACACGACCCTCCCATCCCACTTTAATATTATGTAATATGTCAACGGTCTCTTAAGGAGAAAATATTTTATAGTTACAGTTATTGAAAATTGAATCCACAATGAAATCCTTCTATTAAAATAACCTAGAAAACCTTTTGAAAATTCAGAAACATTTGTGCTTGTTTAATGGAGCCCCAATCCTGTTATTACTCATGGCAGCCCATTTTTTCCTTCTGTTCCTTCTGACAATCAACATTTTTCTCCCAGGCGCATGGCTCCACCTACCAGGCTTTCTTCTTCTGATGGATCTGGATATGGACTTGACCGCCTTCAATTTATTCGGCTTATTCCGAAGAAAAATCCAAATCTGCTATTCGAACTGCGAAGATACACTTTTCCTGCCTATAAACCACTTGTATTGCTCGAAGGACAGAATCAGTATGTTCCTATGCCAACCCGAGAACAAATTGTATTAACAACACTTGCCGGCGACGTCTTTGCAATATTGGAGAGTAGTAATTATCTTTCTGGAATATATACATATAATGCTCGCACTCGCGCTAAAGGACGGGTAAAAATAAACATGCGAAGAGGCACGATTACCCCAATGACCACACATGAAATGGGGGAAATTCCAGTAGGCCGCCTTCGTCCGATCTTAAACAATTTTATAGTACAGCATGTTAACCAAAATCCTCCACGTCATCCAATCAATTGAAATAAATCTTGTAATTACAAATAATAATAAAAACTGAATGTACTATGGTTCTCAAGGCTACAATTTTTTCTCAATGTGCTCGCCAGTCTTCTTCAGAAATAAATAAAAACAGGTTCCGTTGTCATCATTCACAGAATCGTTTTTGAGGAAAATTATTATAGGTTTATAATGATTTTCATAAAATTTTTCAATGCCACAAGGTCCCAAAAAAGTATCTTCCCTGTAGTGCATGTGGAACCCTTCTCAAATGAACCTCTCAACTTAAGGGGTTGATTTCTGATACCAGTGATGTTACAGAATTTTGTCTTCTAAATTCCAGGTCTTGTTCAGGTTATCTTAAAGGTAGTTTAATGAAAATTGTTAACTTCACGCCGACGGAGTTATTTCATTGCCGTTTGTTATTCAAATATTGTTAGTCAGATAATGTTATATTCTGATTAGTAATATATTTTAAATCTTCAATCAAACATCGTTTATATTCATGGACCCGTCCGAAATCTTATGTTTTCTTTTCCTTTCATTTTTACAGATTGGAACAAAATTAAAAGAAAAATTGTTATAACTTCATATTTTATCTGTCCGCGTTTTATTATTTACAGAATGTGCACAAGGAGTCGAATAAACTATTGTTTATAATTACCCGTAATTTGAATATATTGTTACAATTTTGGTATTGTTTCGGTCAAATCCCCGTTTATATTCAAGAAAATTACATGTGAAATTGATAATTGAGAAACTGTGTCATTTTAAGCCTATTGACATATAAGTTGTTGATCCGAAATAGTCTAAGCACTAAAAACGGTAGGTGTTCTTGGTAAAATAAAGGACACATATTGCTTTTATTTTTATTTTAAAGAAATAAAAACTTGAGACTTTCAGAGGAAGAGGAACATCGTGAAAGAAAAATAGTCGCATAAAGTGAAACTAATTAAACTCTGGTTAAAAAAATTTATATATATATATATATCTTGTTAATTATTCTTAAATTCATTCACGTTAAAATGTTGGTAAATTTGTAACTAATTTATTCTAAAACTACAACACAATGCACGTACGCTAAACGGACGTGCACGTACCTGAATTTTCATTTTCTAATATTAAAATGGTCAGCTATTTGAAAATCTATAATGAGAAATTTTAGGTACTAAGATCTCTAAACATTGTTGAAACGAGTCAAATAATTTATTGAATGATTAATCCTTGTCAGTAAAAAATGTTTTGAAAAAATCGTATTGTCTTAGTTTTAATACCTTGAAGAAGGAAAAGGTTTTTACGTATCTGGAGATTTTAACTATATCAATACATTCTTAGAGCTTTTTATTTGCTGATTCGTAGCAGATTACTCTTGTCTATCAGGTGCTTGTCATTCAAACATGGTTAGTCAAATACTGTGAAATTTTGATTAGTAATATTATTCCAATCATTCATTGAAAACTGTTCATATTTGAGAAAGTTACATATGCAAGTTTGCGCCTATAATCAATAAGATAACGATTCAGATAACATATACAAACATCAATAAAACACCTGCATATTCGTTAGATACACTTTCAACCAAATTCTTCATAAACACATTATTCAGTTTTCCCTTAGTTGCAAGAAAATGGGGATCGTTTATACTATAGTCTACAGTTTGATGGTTATCCTTAATTCCATTGGTGATTATAATACTATATAATATATCTATGATTTCAGAAAGTTGTTGAGGCTTCCCACAAATAACAATTTCTCAAATTTCTTCTTCAAATTGCTTAATACTCTGAATTTTTACCATTGAGAATGAAATCTAAATGTTATTCCTTTTGATAAAAAATCATAAGAACCTCATACTAATAAACAATTGAATTATTGTAAATATTGTAGATGTTCTATATTACAGTAGTTCACTGGAAATTAGTATTTTTTCAAAAGAATTTTAATATAAAATCAAAGAGTTTCAGAAGAGACTTCCAACTATTGTAGCTTGTATTAGTTTTTTCAATGAAAATTAGCATTCATAAGAAAAAATCATGACCAAGATTCCCAGTTTTCAACACTTTTAGGTAGATGAAGTAGTTACGTTACAAGACACGTGAAAAAATGTTAATTCATTACTTACGATCATAATTAGCGATACACATATGCGTGAATTTTAATATGAGATCTGAAAATCTGGGTACTCACCTGAAACAGTAAACAATAAATCAAGGTTGGTGTCAGAAATCAGATCGCTGAAAGAACAGTTTTTCTGTGATTCTCAGAATAAAAAAATGATGGCTTCTTTTTTGACAAGAACATTCTCCATTGCTCTACAATTATTAATTTTAAAAGTAAACTTTTCTGTTAAAATTCAATCACTTTTTTTTTTAATTGCTTAGAAGGGAAAGTAAGAAAAACTTCAATTATAAAAGCTGTTGTCCAAATAATCATTTTTCGTAATTCTAAAACATTTGCCATCAAAAAGAATTTTCTCCTTTTTTAAGACAGGACTGATGATACAATTTCGATTATTAAATTGGAAGAAAACTTTTTTCTCGATTGCTCTGATTTCCGGCGGACAAATACTTCAATTTAGATGATAAGTTCAGCTTAAAAAAAGTTTAATTCCGAAATTTCTAATTCAAGCGCCTAACATTTAGCTTGTATGAAATGTGAGCTTCCAAGTTATATAATATAAAGCAATTTTGAGTTAGAAACGTTAAAAATTGAAAGATTTTGTATTTTCTTCAAGACTGAACGCTCTTTAAATTAGAAATTAAAATATTTTAGTTTTACGTCGATCTAAATTAAAGAGTTTAATAAGAAGAGAAAAAACATCATTAAAGAAGAATGATCGCAAACTAATTTAAAAAACTCAACTGTGTTGAGTTGTAAGCTAATTAGCCACTGATTTGAGGTGCATTTAACTTCTAATTTACTTTTGACGCCGTTCACGTTTAAATATTGTTAAATTTGGAACTTATTTATATTAAAAGTAATATTTTTCAAATCTTTCATTACATATTATTTGTATTTTATGAACTAACATCTACAACTCACATGTACACTAAAAACAGTGAATATCCATGTTATATTCAGCATTTTCAAATTAAACCCTAAAGTATGAAACTATTTTGAATTGGAAGTTTCTAAAATCTTTTAATTTTCAAATAAAATACGGAAAATTCTTTCGCTTTGTTTTTATCTGATGAAAAAGCTCAGGTTTCTTCATTTAGGAAACTTGAGGATGTTCCATTGATTATTGCAAGAAATTTTGGAACAGAAACTCAAGCGTTAATAATAATAAACTAGTTGAGGCTATAATTATTCACTTCTGTTTAATTATTTACAAATTCATATTTTTTCATGCAATTATTATTCATTTTGCTTTAAAATTTTTTTATGATTTTAGGCATCAGGAAAATAAATTTCAGCAATCAGTTGTGGCAAATTGGTAGAGAGAGTCTTTTATGAAGGAAATGAGTTTTTATTGAAACTATGAAAAATCTTATCTTACCAGAACTTACATCTAATTCTATCTGAAGAATTTCGTAAAATTCGATCAAATTACACAATATATTTTTTTTACAGCAATATCATCAAGCGTGCCGCCCAAGACAATGGACCTTCTGGCAAATTTTGGAAAGAGTAACGAATATTCGCATAATCAAGGTATTTATAGTTCAAATAAAAACTGATTATAGAGATATTAATCAATAAACGGTTTATTATTGACATTTAAGAACTTTTAATTATCTTTTGAATGAGTACATATCTTGAATTCAATTTTACATATCATATCATTTCATTAATCAATATATTTTCAATCAAATTCTGTTAAATTTTACCAGTGCAAGAATTGTATGCAATTCTATATTTCGGAATCTCGGATATCTCTATAAAATCCTATCTGTCAAAAAAACTTCTACTTTTTCATCAACATCTTCTCTCTCTTTGAGTTACTTTTCAAAAAATACTTAACTTTCGGATTCTGATCGGATTATTGCTAAAAATATTAAACATACTAACTGCTTCATTGAGAAACAATAAAAATAACATGATAACTGGGGCTGATAACGGGAACGTCACAGTGTTGATGTATAATAACGGTTATAAGCATAAAATGGCAATGTTACTTGCCGAATCCAATACATGTATCAAATCAGATTCTGATCCGATAAGGATTTTAAAGAAACTACAGAACAAAACGTTTAATCTGATTAATCGCTGAAGAATTGAGAAGTTTTCAATTCTAATATTGCTCGAAAAGACATTATTCCAACCAATTCAAATCTAGCTAGAATTTATGGTTTGCCAAAAATACATAAACAAGATTTTTCACTTAGACCTGTAGTTTCTTCTATTAATACTCCTACTTACGTCTTAGCAAAAAATCTTAGAAAAATAATCTGCGATTCTATAAAATTACTTTACCTTTTGAAGACCGTATTTGTAATATTGATATTTCCGATAATTATATCATGGCTTCTCTCGATGTCAAACATCATTATTTACTAAAATTCCTTCTGAATTGGTTTTGAGGAGTATAGAAGACAGATGGTGCTTTATCAGTCGTTATACTGACATCGCCTTGGATGAATTTTAAAAAGGCATTCTACATCTAATAGATTTTACCATTTTCAAATTTAACGATGTTAATTACAAACAATCTTTGGTAGCTCCTATGGGATCTCCCATATCGGCTATATTATTTGAAATAGTATTGATACAAGATTCAGAATCTGATGCCTTCTCGAAAATTAATTTTGAAATTCTAGACTATACACTTTATGTTGATGACTCATTTTTAATTATTCCATGTGATAAACTCGAATTTATACTTTCTGTTTTTAACTCATACCATCCAAGATTAAAATTTACTTCTGAAACCGAAGAGAATAATTCCATAGGCTTTTTAAACCGCAAAGAGCATATTCAAGCAGATTTCCAAGTTTTCTATCAGACCACCATGTCCAGCACAAGACTGGTGTTTTCAAGAGTCTAATTGAAATGGTTATTCTCTTATCTCATTCTAGTTTTTATTCTAACAACTCAAATATAGTCAGGATGTATTTATTTTATAATAACTCTGCCAACAATTTTGTTGACAAACATATTATTAGGATGTTAAGAGAATTGGAAGCTAGAGAATACGTTCACGTTGATACGGAGAATAATGGTAAGGTTATTAATGTGAATAAAGAAATCATATCTATACCTTTTTTAGGCACAATATCGAATAATATTAATAGATTTCTAAAAAATTATAACATCAAAACTATTTTTGGAACTGAACATAAACTTGATAAATATATTATATTAGGAAAGGATGAACCAAGCTTATTAAACCGCTGTAATGTGATTCATAGAATTACTTCTTCTTCCGGTATTACTCATGTTGTTCAAACTAGTCGCCCACTTAGAATAAGATTAAGAAAACATAAAGACAATGTCAGAATAGCTGAAAAAGATCATAGAGATATCAATCAGCATTTCAAACAAAAACATTCAGGTTATTTTAATGCTATGAAAAGGGATGATATTAAGGTTTTACCTTATTTCGGATTTGGATTTTTTCAACGAATCTTATATGATGATAGTTGACTATTCATGCTAGATTTTTCTTTAATGACGAATTGTTCTCGATGATTTCATAAAATTTGTACAGATGTTTTTCCCCCATACTTTATCATTATACTTTCATATATTTCACTTCGTAAGGACCGTATCGTCAAAATTTTAACATTTTATTATAAGCAATTCTATATATCTACAGGCTAGTTCAAAAATAATCACTGAAAATCACGGATTTTTATATAATCATTTTTTGGTAAAATATTTTTCTTCTTTGCACATTTATACGAGCACTCATAACACAATCACAACACAGTTAATTTTCTGCTGTTGTTGTTAATTCCGTCAGTCTATTTTTTTACCTAAATATGAATGATGAGCAAATTAGCTTATTTAATCATTTTTATTGTTTCTAATTGTACACATTACTGTTTATTTATATACAAAATTATGTAATATTTAAATTACTATTTATTCTGATGAGGAAACAAGCAAGGTTTCGAAAAATCATAATTTTTAATACCTTTTAATTTATACAATAGAAAAACAATTTTCTGGAAGTTTTCGTTGACTTTTGTCACCACATTCTTATGTTTCATATTCCCAGATGTTAATTACACGAAAGATTCATAATCACATCTATTCTTGAATTAAAATACACTTCAAAAGAACTGGAATAAAAAAAAATACGCGATGAAATTGTGTGATCGAAATTGGGACTATAACATGAAAGGATTTACATTTTACACATGCACAGAAATTGAAATGTTTTAATTTTGAGCATATCGTTCAATTAAAATTATTAGCAAACAAAAGAATATCCATGGTGTAAATTTATAAGATTTTTATACTTTTATAAGTGAAATTACTTTTGAGTCAATCTAGTTCTTCATTCATAAAATTTTGATTCTTACTGACCAAAAATTACAGACGCAGTAAATATAGAAATTTTTCATAGTTTTATAATTGATATGATTCTTGTGTCAATCTAAACAGTTCATTAAAGTGTATTATTCCTACTTACATTTGCATAATTAAAGTGGATTATGTGCACTAATATTTTTAATTTGTTGATTATTATGATTGAAACGTCAATATAAGATCAACTGTCACTTTCTGAAAGAAAACCAATCTCAATATAAAAAAATGAAATTCAAAAGCATTACTACGAACAAATTTATTCTGCGAAAAGAATGCATAGTTGTAGATTATTATCAGTAATGCAAAAATATTGGTTCTCCAAATAAATGCAATTACCTCTTTCTTCTTGCAGAGATAAGTTCACAGTTCGAATGTTTTCCAAATGGCGCCCCTATTCCTGGTGACTCACGTGCCGGACCATCTTCTTCTCATAGACAACATCCTTCTACTAATTCTCGTCCTCCTACCATACCTCATTCTTCTACCATGTCTTCTTCTCCTGCCAAACCTCCTCTTCGTTCAAGGTCCCGGTCTCCTCAAGCCGAGTATATAACTCCACCTACCAGGCTTCCTTCTTCTGATGGCCATGGATATGGACTTGATCAACTTGAATTTATTCGGCTTATTTCCTATAAAAATCCGCACCAGCAATTCGAACTTCGAAGATACACTTTTCCAGCGGAAACACCAACTGAAATACAAGTGAGACGGAGAATCTTTCGGCCCATGCCAACCGGAGAACAAATTGTATTAACAACATTCGATGGTGATGTCTTTGCAATTTTAGACAGTGATAATGCTCTTGCTGGAATCTATACATACAATCCTCGCATTCAATCCAAAGGGCGGGCAAAAATCAACACGGAGAGCGGCAAGGTTACCTCATTGACCGCAGATGAAATCAAGGAAACTCCAGTAGGCCACCATCGCCAATTCTTATATGGTTATAGAGTAGAGCATGTAAACCACGGTGATGGGTGAGTTACTTAAAAAACTATTTATCGTTGAATCATATTTCTTATTTAATTTTGTAGTTTATATAACGAGAAATATATACTACGCTTATATCTATAAATAGCCATGACAACCACACAGTCAATAACGTAACTTTTAGGCACTCTTCTCAGATAAAGTCAATACAGTTGCTTATTCAAATAAAAATATAACTTTAGTCGCTTCTTTCACTAAATCGAAATAAAGAACACAAGAAATTCTGAATACTCGTGAATTCTTATAAATTATATCTCATCTTGTAAATTGTCCGGAATTAATTTAATTCTACTCATTGCCGTCTTAGAAATTTTATCCAGTTCTTTTGAATTCCTTTGAATTCTGCACATTTCCTGCAACTTTACTCGAATTTTAGGTAACTTCTTGGTTTTCCTTTTCTAAATTTTAGACTTCTGAACCATTTATCGGAAGTAACTTTAAAAATAAATATTTTTATAGATGAAAATGTCATCCACAATGAATTCCTGTTGATAAATCAAATCAGAGGAAACCTTAGGAAAATTCAAAAACATTTATGCTTTTTTAATGGCGCCCCTATCTTGGTGTTCCTCATGGCGACTCATTTTCTCCTTCTTCTTTTTCTTCAGACAATCAATATCTTCTGCCGGGTCTTTTCCTCCTGCCAGGCCACGACTTGGTTCCAGGCCCAGTTCTCCTTCTAGGTTCATGGCTCTACCAACCAGGCTTCCTTCTTCTGACGGATGTGTATATGGACTTGACCAACTTCAGTTTATTCGGCTGATACCCAAAAAGAATCCGAACGAGCTATTCGAACTTGAAAGATACACTTTTCCTGCGGATAAACCAATTGTATTGCTCGAAGGACAGAATCAGTATGGGCCTATGCCAACCCAAGAACAAATTGTATTATCAACATTTTCTGGTGACGTCTTTGCAATATTGGAGAGTAGTAAATATCTTGCTGGAATATACGGGTACAAATATAATTCTCGCAATGGCAATAAAGGCCGAGTAAAAATAAACATGCGAAGCGGCAGGATTACCACATTGACCAAACGTGAAATAGAGGAAACTCCGATAGGCCGCCTTCGTCCAATCTTAAATAATTTTATAGTACGGCATGTTAACAACAATCCTCCACTTCATCTAATCAATTAAAAGAAATGTTAAACTAAAAAAAATTGTGATCCGAAGCCATCTTGAAATATGACGAGTAACTTGTTATTACAAATAATAATGAAAACGGAATGCATTGTGGTTCCGAAGGTTTTAATTTGTTGTCAATGTCCTAGCCAGTTTTATCCAGAAACAAATGAAAACAAATTCCGTTTTTGTCACTCACGAAATAGTTTTTGAGGTAGTTTGAAGAAAAATCTAAACTTTAGGCTGACAGACCTATTTCATTGGCGTTTCTTATTCAAATATTATTATTCAGATTCTGTTATAGCCTAATCAGGTATATTTTCTTGAATATGCAATCAAATACCGTTTATATTTAAGGACCCAGCTGAAACTATCTTTTCGTTACGTTTCATTATCCAAAAAGTACCGCATCTTTTGTTTCCTTTTCGTTACGTCTTGACAGATTGTAACAAAGTTAAGAACGAAATTTTTTTCTAATATTAAAAGGATAAGCCAAGTCAAGTAAGATAAGTCAAATAATTTATTAAATGATTAATTCTTTTCAGTAAAAGATGTTTCGAAAAAATCGTATTGTCTTCGTTTTAATATGTTCATGAAGGACAAGTTCTTTATGTATCTGGAGATTTGAACTATATCCATACATTTACACATCTTTTTATTTACTGATTCGTAGCAGATAAGTCTCGTCTAATAGGTGCTTTTTATTCAAGCATGATTTAGAATTTAGAAACAGTGAAATATTACATGTATAGGCATTGTCTAATATTACAAAATCAAAATTGTTTAATTTTAAACAATATTAATTTTAACTTATCTAAGCACCAAAGACAATAAGTGTCTATATTTACATTTTCAAATGTACGAATTAAGACTAAGAGACTCAACTGGGAGCATTTTTAAGTTGAACTCTGTAAAAGGGTTCAACAATTTCTGGTTTAGACTCCGATTTTTATCGAAAAGCTAAATGACAAATCGCTTTATTTTCGCCACAGTAGACGCGATTGAGGCAATAAAATTTATTTCTTAGGACAGATTTATGAAATATAAATATCAGTATCTGAAAGGATAAGTTTGATGCCTCGAATCAATGAGACAACGATTCAGATAACATATACAAACATCAATAAAACTCCAGAATATTCTTTAGATACACGTTTCACCAAATTCTTCATTGAGGAATTATTCAGTTCTTCCTTACTTTCAAAAAATGGGGATCGTTCATACTCTAGTCTGCACCTGGATGGTCATCCTTAATTCTATTGGTGAATATAATACTATGTATATGGTTTTAGATATGTGATATAATCTTGAAAAGTTCACAATCATTGTTTTCCAAAACCTGACTGGCTTCTTATTACTTCAAGTTGCTTAATACTTCAAATTTTTTACTTTAAAAATTGAATCTACAAGCTATTTCTTTAATAAAAAAATCATAAGTAAATATTATAGATGTTGTATGTTACTGCTTTTCGCTGGAAATTAGTATTTTTTCAAAAGAGTTTTAATATAATTCAAAGAGTTTCAAAGAAGACTTAAACTTTCAAGATTCCTAGTTTTCAACAATTTTAGGTATGCTAAGTAAGGTAGTTACGTTATAAAAATAATAAAAAAATTGGAAATGGTTACTTACGACCATAATTAGCGATGAACATATGCATGTATTTCAATATGAGATCTCAATATCTGAGTACTCACCTGAAACAGTAAACAATAAATAAAGGTTAGTCATATTGTAATACATAATAACGATAAAATGCGCAAATATTCAAATCAACATGCAAAATCTTCATTTGATTCTTAATTAATTAGAGATAAAGGTAGAGGTAGTTGTCTTGTCAAAAATTATATCTCTGTTAAAGTTCATTTTTGTTCGTATTGCTAATAAGCGAAAGTAAGAAAAAATTCAATCATGAAAACTGTTCTCAAATTAATTTTTTTTTACAATTCTAAAACTCTTGTCATTAAAAAGCATGCTCTTCTTTTATAAGACATGACTGATAATACAATTTCTTCTTTTTATTTAAAGAATTTGTTGTCTATGATCATAGGAATAAAAAAATAGTTTTCAGCAATTGGTTGAGGCAAATTTTAGGAGAATTTTTTTTTCAAAAAAGTGTGTTTCTAGGTAATAATTTGAATCTTATCACTTAAGCGATAAGAATGAAAAAGAAACGCGATAATAATGAATGTTCTGACAAATGTCTGCTTTGTTATTCTCAAACAAGCCTCTATTGAAGTAAGCTTATAACCCATGGGATTTGATTCAAGATACCGTATATGATGAATAGTCTAATAAAAAACAGGTATATTGATCAGATACATTGGTGACCAAATTCTTTATCAGCGTACAAATCAGTTTCCCCCATAATTGCAGAAAATGAGGTTCATTCTTAGTCTGCTCTTTACCGTGGTAGTCATCCTTAATTTTGTTGATGAATATAATACTATAAAATATCTCTAATTATTTTTTTTTTTCAATCTGTCCACAAATGACAATTTCTGCGTCGTGATCTTCATTCTATCCTATCTGATTCAACCAAGCAAATGTTTCAAATTAACATCTTTTAGTAAATTTAATCCTAGACTAGTCTATCAAAAGTTTCGTATTGAAACTCTACGAAATCTTATCCGCACAAGATTTTCATCAAATCCTATGTTTCGGAATGCCGACAATTTTATCCAATTCTACTAATACAGAAATATTATACTTGTCTATTACCAGTTTCTTATCAAAACTCCATGAAATGTTATCATTCCATAACTTGTATCAAATTATGTCTTAAAAATTTCATAAATTTCTATTAAATTCTATGTGCCGAGGAATCTTAAATTTGTATATCCTTTTTTTCATAAAATTCTACCAAATCTTATGTACTCCAGGCATTTATAAAGTTAGCATCACAAATTCTACAGTATTTTTTGTTTTTTCGCAGAAATATCATCAGGTATGCCGCCCAAAACAATGGACCTTCTCGCAAATTTTGGAAAGAGTAACGAAAATTCGCATAATCAAGGTACCTGTAGTTTAAATGAAAATTTATAACAGGAATTTTGATAAAGAAACAGTTTTTTATTGCAATTTTGGAATTTTCAATAATCTCTTGAACCAGTACATAATTTAAATTACATTTTACATAGCAAGACATTTGATAGATCTTTCTATGAAAGTCTGTCCATGTGGAAATTTCAATGTTACTCAACGATTCCAATACGAAATCTTAATATTGCTAGAGAAGACCTTATTACAACCAATTTCAAATCTAGCTAGAATTTATGGTCTGTCCAAAATACATAAACCAGATTGTCCACTTAGACCTGTAGTTTCTTCTATTAACACTCCTACTTATGTCTTAGGAAAAACTCGAAGCAAAATAATCTCCGATTCCTTACCCACATATAGATATGCTATAAGAAATTCTTTAGCTTATGAAGACCGTATTTGCAATATTAAAATTCTCGATAATTATACCATGGCTTCTCTTGGTGTCACAAAATTATTCAATAAAATTCCTTCTGAATTGGTTTTTATGAGTATAGAGGACAGATGGTGCATTATTAGTCGTCATACTGAGACACCATTAGATGAATTCAAAAAAGGCATTTTACATCAATCAGAATCAACAATTTTGAAATTTGATGATCTTCTTTATAAACAATCTTTTGGAGCTCCTATAAATCTCCCATATCGGCCATATTATATGAAATGATAATGCAAGATTTAGAATCTAATGCCTTGCCTAAAAGTGACTTTGAAATTCTAGCTTATACACGTTATGTGGATGACTCCTTAACAATTATTCCATATGATAAACTTGAACTTTTACTTTTTGTTTTCAACTCATACTATCCAGGATTAAGAATTAATTTTTAATCCGAAGAGAATAATTTCATAACCTTTTTAAACCTTGAAAAAAATAGAGATTCCATCACAAGATTAGGGTTTTTGAAAATCTAGTTGATGTGACTATTCTCTTATCCAATTCTATTTTTGATTCTAATAACTTGAATTTAGTCAGGCACAATATCGAATAATTTTATTAGACTGAACCTTATTTCAGATTTGGATTTTTCAACTAATTTTACATTATGATAATTAACTATTCATGCTATATTTTTCCTTATTGATGAATTGCTCTTAATGATCTCATAAAACATTTACAGTTTTTCCCCTCATAAAAATATTTTTATATACCATGTTTCTAACAATATTATAATACTTTAGTTTCGCGTAATCCCTATTTGAATTCTGATATGCACGCCCCTGATTTCTCAAAAACTGCGTACACCTTCTGTCACTTTCTGACAGAACGCCAATATCAATATAAAAGAATGAAATACAAAAACATCACTGCGAACCATATTATTCTGTGAACAGCATGTTCAATTGTACAATTGTCGATTATTATCAGTAGTGCAAAAACATTTGTTCTTAAAAAAAATGTAATCGCCTCTTTCTTCTTGCAGAGATAGGTACAAAGTTCGAATGTTTGCCTAAGGACGCTCCTGTTCCTGGTGATACACATGTCGGACCATCTTCTTCTTCTGATAGACAGCATCCTCCTACCGGTTTTCTTCCTCCTGCCAGTTTTCTTCCTCCTGCCAGGCATCATTGTCCGATGACGCCTTCTTCTTCTACCGAACCTTCTTTTCGTCCATGGTACCAGTCTCCATCTCCCACGTATATAAGTCCACCTACCAGGCTTCCTTCTTCTGATGGACATGGATATGGACTTGATCAACTTAAATTTATTCGGCTTATTTCCTATAAAAATCCGCACCGGCAATTTGAACTTCGGAGATACAAGTTTCCTGCGGATAAACCAATTGAAATACTCCCATTACCAAAAGTCTATCGGCCGATGCCAACCGAAGAACAAATTGTAGTATCAACATTCGATGGTGAAATATTTGCAATATTAGATAGTAATTATATTCTTATTGGAATATATACATACAATCCTCGCATTCAATCTAAAGGACGGGCAAAAATCAACATGAACAGCGGCAAGGTTACTCCATTGACCGCAGATGAAACCAAGGAAACTCCTGTAGGCCGTCATCGCCAATTCTTATATGGTTATAGAGTAGAGCATGTAAACCACACTGATGGGTGAGTTACTTAAAGAAAAAAGTTATCGTTGAATCACATAGCCACGACTACCACACAGTCAATAACGTAACTTTGAGTCACTTTTGCCTCTCATTTCCCTTTTTAGTCACTCTTTTCAGATAAAGTCACTATAGTGACTTTAAAAAAAAAATTACACTTTAGTCGCTTCTTTTAATAAATCAAAAAAGAGAACCCAAGAAATTTGTAATATTCGTAAATTCTTTTCAATTCACCTCTGAATTGTTGGCAACTCTATTGCAATCCGCTGAATTCAATAGATCTTTTTCTGAATTTCAGCTATTTTTAAATTCTCCCTGAGGGCTTTCAAATTCACCTTGAATTCTTATGGATTTATTGATATTATTTTTCACTAATTCTATTCAATTCCGTTTATCTGAATTCAATGCACTTTATTCTAATTTGTTCTATCTACTTGAATCATTTTTAAATTTTCTTGATTTCGTATGAATTTCATCTCAGGTGAAAGAGTTATGTATAGTTTATATATAGTGAACCTTACGAAAATTAAGTAACAGTTATGCTTATTTAATGGCGCCCGTATTCCTGGTTTTTCTCATGACGGCCCATTTTCTCCTTCTTTTTTGTCTGACAATCAACATTCTTCTGCCAGGTCTCTTCCTCCTGCCGAGCCACCACTCTGTGTCAAGTCCAGGGCTCCTCTTTCTAGGTGCATGGCTCCACCTATCAGGCTTCCTTCTTCTGACGGATCTGCATATGGACTCGACCAGCTTCAGTTTATTCGGCTTATTCCCAAAAGGAATCCAAACCAGCTATTCGAACTGAAAAGATACACTTTTCCTGCCGATAAGTCAATTTTATTGCACGAAGGACGGGATTACTATGGGTCTATGCCAACCCAAGAACAAATTGTATTATCAACATTTGCTGGTGACGTCTTTGCAATATTGCAGAGTAGTAAATATCTTGCCGGAATATATCAATATAATTCTCGCACTGGCATTAAAGCACGGGTGAAAATAAACATGGGAAGCGGCACGATTACCCCATTGACCACACATGAAGTGGGTGAAATTCCAGTAGGCCGCCGTCGTCCGATCTTATATAATTTTAGAGTACAGCATGTTAACCACAATACTACGCATCACCCAATCGATTAGAAGAAATGTTAAACTGAAAGAAATTTGATCCGAAATTATCTTAAAATATTACGAATGACTTGTAATTACAAATAATGATAAAAACTGAATGTATTATGTTTCCCAAGGTTTATGATTTTCCTATACCACAAGGTCCCAAAAAGTATCATGCCTGTAGCGGACGTGGAACCCTCTCAAAATGAACCTATAAACTGCAGGGATTGATTTCATGTACGAGTGATGCTACATAATTTTGACTTCTAAATTCCAGGTGGTTTTCAGGTTATTTTAAAGGAAGTTTACAGAAAATTCCAAATTTCACGCTGACAGACCTATTACATTGACGTTTGTTATTCAAATATTGTTAGTCGTACACTGTTGTATCCTGATGAATAATATTTCTTTAATCTTAAATAAAATATCTTTTATATTTAGGAAACTTACATGTATAATTGATGATATAGAAATTCTTGCATTTCAAAATATGTATTGTCATATAATCGTACTTTTATATTGACATCTGTACATCACACGCGTCCAAGATAGCTTTTCGCATTCATAATTATACATCAGATTTATTGAAAATATAGTACAAGTCAATTGTTCTTCATTAGAACATTATAATGTATGTAAAGATTCTTTTCAAATCTATCTATCTACCTATTTATCTATCTATAACTTTCTATCTTAGAAATCGTTTTTACTAGGCGTAATGAAGCTGGCCTACCTGAAGCTTCCATAATTGATGATACTCGACCATGTCTCAATTGTAATATGGGCATACTCAGAGAAATATATGTGTTGCAACAATGTAATATTTATTTAAATACGAGAGGATTACTTCCAGAGAATATAATTCATGAGTTGAGGTATGTAAATAGACCGTACAATATTAAAGGACCTGAATTGTATGCATTTTTTTCAAGCAATGAGACAAGCAGTAAGTCTCATTGCAAGGCGTAGATATGAAGATGAAAATGGCGTATCAGATGAAGAATTTATAGCAATATCTCTTATTTTAAAGGGTGACTTTAACAATCTCTGCGCATATTGTGATCCTATTCCTGTGCCAGATGGTCATCGTTACGTAACTAAAAAAGATCTTTCATGCTTTTTATGTAAGTTAAAGCAAGTCTTAAGTGAAGAATTTTTATGGGTAATGTTTCATTACTCTTCGAGACAAGCTGCAAGTCTTGAAATAGCTGCAGTCCGACAATCACTGATATTAAGATTTGGACCTGAAAAGATTGGTCTTCAGTCAATAACAGGAGAAGATTACGTAAAAGACCAGGTAACAGATTTCTTGAATCGCTTGCACAATGAAACTCCGGAAGAACCAAAAGAAATTGTTTAAAATGATTGTACTTATCTATATATTGAGAAAAGTTCATGTCTTGGAGGATTAAGACAATAATTTTGTGTACACAAAGGTCGTCATGTGGTGAAACCTTCCATGTTAGTTGCTCCAAATTGTCGTATCCTTGATATTCAAGAGCCGTATTTTTAAAATGCTGCGAATAGTGATGGGAGAATTCTCTTCAGTCAATTTCAATTAGATATTGATGGTATGGATGAGTAGTATAGAAGAGGTGATATTTTCGTTGTCGATTGTGGTTACCGTGAAATCATTGCAATCTTATAAAGACTAGGTATAATTCCAAAGTGCGATCTCTTTTAACACGAAACCAGAGTCAGTTATCTACTGATGAAACAAATAATTCTCGAATTGTTACTGAAATAAGATGGATAGTGGAAGCACGCAACGGTCACTTGAAAAGTATCTTCAAGTTCTTTACGAACATCATAAAAACAGATCATATTCCAAACTTAAATGATTTTCTACGCATAGCAGGATGCAGATGGGCATTTAGCTCAAGAGATGCTAGATCGATGTAAACACGTGAACCTATTTCAAGCTAGAGTAGAAGCTGAAAATCGCGGACAAAGCCCTTGACGATGGGTTCAGTTGAATGCCAACCAGTTACCTTTATTTTCTGTATTGATATTGGGATTTTCACATGAATTAACTATAGGAACTTACCAAGATCAGTGTTCTCCATCATACATTCAGGATAGCACTTTGAGAGCTCCCGATGAAGATGATAATGAAGAATATCAAGTGTTTGAGATCGACCAAAGGACTGACGAACCAGGATTTATAAGATTAATGATTTCATCTCGTTTCAGGAATGCTACTCAGTACAATGTCTGTATTGCCTTTGATCAGGGGTATAATTAACTTGAAGATGAAAAGAAACCTCTTTTTGGTTAAGAAAGAAAGCGAACACAAAAAAATAATAGAAAAATAAGAGTCAAAAACCCGTCACGTCCATCTCGCTGACTCTGGGTAACGCTAAGAACGGGTTACATTGAACCTAATAAAATAAATCATACTACAGCAACAACGTAATCTTGAAACTATTGATTAAGTTTATAGTCAATATAATTCTAAAGATAAAAAAATCATTCAATAATAGCAATTATTATTCGCGCGTCTAGCGCGCGAGAAGTTTAGTCTCAGCAGTCCAATTATGAATATGTTTAAATGTATATCATGTTAGCTTCTTGTATTATATATTCAATATACTTTCCAGAATTGCAATATTATTTTTGGAAATAAATAATGTCCAATATTATTATTGGTTAAATATTTGGTTCCTCTTTTTATTTTTAAAATTATTTGTATATGATTTTCAGCATTATTTTAAAAATTGGATGCGGCGAATTTGTAGAGAATTGTTTTTCTGAAGAAAGAAAACTTGTTTGGTTTTATTTGAATCTCAACACTTTAGGCATAAGAATAAAAATCAAAGGTGATAAGAATAAAGCAATAAGATTCAATCGTTGGGTGACTAAATTTATTTCCTTGAAATTATTTATGAAATATAAACATGCATATCTCGGAAGGAATTATCGGTATTAACATATCACATATATAATAATAACAATAATATAACAGAATATTGATTACATACACATTTAACCATATTCTCCGTCAACCTAAGATTAATTTTTCCATTTAATTGAAAAAATTGAGGATCTTTTAGACTTTGGTCTTTACCATAATGGTCATCCTTATTTCTATTGTTATATATAATACGATAATATATCGTAATTTCAAAAACATAACATATAAAAACATTTTGAAGCTTTCTGTAAATATTGATTTCTATTCCAAACTCTGTTTGCGTTTTTTCGAAATGAATACGTAATTAATCTCAAGGGTAAACAATGCTAGAGTGGGTCACACAACATTTGAAACAAAATTTCTGAATGTTTTATATGATTTATAGCAAATTATTAAAAATAGTAATTTACGCTTTGGGAAGACTTAACTATTCAGTTAACTGTTTTGGCGAATCTGGTTGATAAAATCCATTATTTATTTGCTTTTAATTTTTTTTTTAATTTCGAGGTACGCTTCCTAATCCCAAGTTTTTTTTGTATATGTAAATCTTAACAGTCTCAACAAATTTTTACAACTTTTTATTTGCTGGTCCGTCGGAGAAGTTTTGTCTAATAGGCGCTTCTCATTCAAATATTGTTAGTCAAATACTGTTATATTTTAATTACTCATACTTCTGAATCGTCAATTACATATCGTTCATATATATTCAAGAAACTTATATGTATCGTTGATAATTTACAAATTGTTAAATTTCAAACTTCTAGAAATTATCTCATGTTACGAAATTAAAATTTTTTAGTTTGAAACTGTATTAATTTAAAATGGTCTGAGTAGCAAGAACGGTAGGTGTCTGTTTTGTATTGAAAATTATTAAATGAATCAAATGTCCGTATATATTTTTTGTTTGAAATTCATATTTTTATTGTAGCGCTAGATTTATGAAATATAAACATAAATATCTCAGAAGGACAAGCTAATATTCTGATGAAACACCAGAGTATTAGTTAGATAAAATATTAACCACATTCTTCATTAACGAATCATTCAGTTTTCCCTCTAATTGTAAGAAATGACGATCGTTTATACTCCGGTCTTTATCTTGACTGTGATGCTCAATTTTATTGGTAAATGAAATGCTATTCGATATCATTAACTTTAAATTTTTTTTTAATTTTTTGCTAAATAAAAATACACGTTTCTTTATTTCTCTTAATTTTCAAATATGTAATACGTCTTCATAAAGTTCATATGGATAAGAGTTCAGAAAATGATCATAAAGTAATAAATGTTGATGTACAACACTTGTATCAAATTCTGTCTGTTGAAATTCAGGATATTTCTATAAAATCATATGTGTTAAAAAATCGTATCCTTTTCTATCCACGGTTGTATAATTAAAATTAATAGAGTGCATAAATATTTTTAATTAAAAAATTATTATTAGATTGTCAACATGACATCAACTGTTACTTTTTAATAGAGCACTAATTCCAAAATAAAAAAATGAAAACAACAAAAGCATCACTACGAACCAACTTCATGCTGCGAACAGATATTAGATGGGTACTCCTGTAGATTATAATAATTAATAATGCAAAAATATTCGTTCTTCAAAAAATGTAATCGTCTGTTTCTTCTTACAGAGTTAAGTTCACAGTTTGAATGTTTGCCTAATGGTGCCCCTATTCCTGGTATTGCTCGTGGCGGCCTATCTAACTCTTTTGACACTCAACATTCTCCTGACAGTCTTTTTCCTCATGTCAAAACTCATTCTCCGATCAGGTCATCTTCTCCTGCCGGACCGTCTCTTCGTCAGAGGAGTCGGTCTCCTCCTGCCAACTTCATAGGTCGACCTATCGGGCTTCCTTTTTCTAACGTACTTGGCTATGGACTCGACCAACTTCAATTTATTCGGCTCACTCCTAAAAATAAGCCGCATCAGCAATTCGAACTTCGAAGATACACTTTTCCTGCGGAAATACCAACTGAAATGCAAGTAAGACGGAAAGTCTTTCGGCCCATGCCAACCGGAGAACAAATTGTATTATCAACATGCGATGGTGACGTCTTCGCAATTTTGGACAGTGATAATATTCTTGCTGGAATATATAAATATAATCCTCGCATTCAATGTAAAGCACGGGCGAAAATAAATATGGAGAGCGGGACGATTACCTTGTTGACCCCAGCAGAAATCAAGGAAACTCCAGTAGGCCCCAATCGCTGCATCCTACATGCTTTTAAATTAGAGCATTTAAACCATAGTGATCGGTAAGTTACTCTTTAAAAGAAACTAGTTATCTTTACACCAGATTTTTTAGTGAATTACGTAGATTATATATACGAGATATACATGGGGCCAAGTTACTTAAGTGTACCCGCCTAAAAACTTGTTGTTTCTCGGTCTTCTTGAAAGTCCACAAAAATTTTTGGAAAAGAATGTGCGGCCTCTCTTAGTGACAAACTCCTTTCGCAAAGTTAAAAAAGGTTCAAAAAAGGGTCCATTAGTATCTAAGTTCTTTCGTTTTAGGCGTCTCTTACTCCACTGATACTCTTCATCATCCTGCCCTGGAAAACCTCTTCAGCTTTCTTTACGTTCATATATTTTCAAATGCCAGCTCTTGTGTTTCTGTGGCTTTTTATATATTCTCGATTTAGGGTCTCATTCACACATACTCTCATCGTCTAAGGAAATGCTACATACTGTTTTCTCACCCTTTTCTTCAAATATTTTACTTTTGGTTTTATTCACGTTAATGTTAAGACCCATGTTCTTTATGCTAATATTCAGTTTGCACACATTGTTCGTAAAAGAGGACCATTCTACGGCACTTATCCATAAATATAATAAACAACCAAAAAGACACAACGCATCCTTGACTAAGAATTTGCCCTATAATGAACCAGTCACTCAGTTATCTGTTTACACTCAAGCTCGTTTTACTATCTGTGTGTGATCTGCAAAATTTTTTCTCTGTTCTGTATCAAGATAAATATCTAATCCGCGCAAGATGTCTGCATGTGTGATGATCTGTGTCTATCGTTTTTGCACCAGGTGTTCAAGCATATCATTTTATGCCCAAATCGACGTCTCATGAACTATTCTAAATTCACTCCAAATTTACTAATATTAGTGGAATATTTCCTGTTTGAATAATTTTTTTGCAAAACATTTGAATTCACCCTGAAGTCTTATTATTTATTTTATTATCTTATTCTTTCTTTGAATCTCGCTAAAATCTTTTTAGTTCTTCTGAATTAACTTAATTCTAATCTATCACATGGATTTAAACAGTTATGTTAAGTTTTAGTTTTTGTTTAATTCATTCTACTTTCTTATAAACTCACCTAGGAGCCTTAAGTATTTTATCAAATTCTTATTAATTCCCTTGAATTTTTATAAATTGAAAAAATGTAACTACCGATACCAATTCGTTAGTTATTTACAAAAATAACTTGGTTTCCGCTATCTTTATAAAAATAATTAGCTATTCAACTCGCATCTCTGGTAGAAACCACAATGCTTCACAACACAAACTCAATTACAGAAAAATTCGAAAATAAAATATAAATATGTTTATTATTCGAAGTCGTCTTGAAATGTTACAAATGACTTGTAATTAGAAATACTAATACCAACTAAATGCACTCTGGTTTCTTTAGCTTCAATATTTCGTAAATGCCCCTGCCAGTCTTTTTCGCAAAGAAATACAAAAAGTTTCGTCTCATTTCATCTTTAGATGAAAAAATCTAATGAATTTTGTATCTTAATGTTCCTCGAAGCGGCTGATATTTTTCTATTTCTGACCAACAACATTCTCCTGCCAGGTGTCTTCCTTCCAGGTGCATGGCTTCACCTACCAGGCTTCCTTCTTCCGACGGATCTGGATATGGAATTGACCAACTTCAATTTATTCGGCTTATCCCCAAAAGTAATCCGAACCAGATATTCGAATTACGAAGATACACTTTTCCTGCAGATAAACCAATTTTATTGCTGGAAGGAGCGAATCGCTATGGACCCATACCAATTCATGAACTCATTGTATTATCGACATTTACTGGTGATGTCTTCGCAATATTAGAGAGTATGAACTATCTTGCTGGAATATATACATATAGTATTCGCAATGGCGGTAGAATGCGGTCAAAAATAAACATTCAAACCGACACGATTACGGAAATGACCACGAAAGAAGTAGGGGAAACCCCAGTAGGCCGCCTTCGCCCAATCTTGACTCATTTTAGAGTACAGAATGTCAATCATAATCATCCACGTCATCTAATCAATTAATAAAATGTTGAACTAAAGAAAACTGTTTGTAATCCGAACCCATCTTGTAATATTACGAGTAACTCGTGATTACGGAAACAAATAAAACAAAGTTCTATTTCATTTCCCAGCGGAAATATTTGTTTGAACAATTATTATAGGTTCATAATGATTTGACTATGATAATTTTCCTTTGGTATAAGGTACCAAGAAAGTATAATCCTCTAGAACATGTGCAATCTACTCCTAATCGATCTCTAAAGTTTAGGGATTGATTTTTCATACCAGGTATGTTACAGAATTTTGGTTTCTAAATTCCTAGTGTTTTTCAGGTTATTTCAAAGTTAGTTTTGAGGAAATTCAAAACTTCACGCAGGCACATCCATTACAAAAAATTAGAGTTTTATAGGAAGAGAAAAACATTATTAATGAAGAATGATCGCATACAATAAAAATTAATTAAACTCGGATTTGAAATATAACTATCCTGTTATTTATCTTTGAAGCTCTTCACGTTCAAGTATTGTCACACGTGGAACTTATTTATTTTAAAATTAGCAGTAAAGACAAGTGCGCAATACTTGCCTTCACGTCACCAGCTTCTTATTATCTAATATTAAAGACATGAATGATTTGTAATATTAATAATAAACATTTTTTAAATACTAAGGCTTCTAAAGATTTATGAAACGTGTATGTAAATCTTAACTGTCTCCAGACATTTTTACAACTTTTTATTTGCTGGTCGGTAGGAGATAAGTCTTGTCTAATAGGCGCTTGTTATTCGAATATTCTTACTCGAATGCTGTTACATTTTAATTAGTAATTTTTGTTAAATCTATAACCTGGAAAAGCAGCTGGATAAGGGGTTATTTGTACTCATTTCTCTGTACAATTAGTCGGACACTATTGATTTGAAATTTCCCAAGCACTAAAAAAGTTAGGTGTCTATCTTATATTAGGAATTGTTCAATCTAATTAATATTTGGAAAACGTTATTACCATTCAAAGATGTTGACAACCGAGTTTTAAAATTTTTTAAATTAATAGAAATGTTGGTGCTCATACGATTACTTCGGACAAATTAAATTTGAGAAACACTCATTGATAGTGGCGTTCCCGGTTAAAATTCGGGCTGAGGCAGATTTTTCCTTGTTTCTCAAATTTTTGTTTGTCCTTAGATTTCTTCATTTATGAAACTTCAGGATATTCTAGGTGTACTGTCAAGTTCAAAATTACTTAATCTTGAACTTGTGTTATAAAGTTAAGAACAAGAACCCATTGATTGTTGAAAAAATGTGCAAGACAAACCCAAGCGTAAATAATGAATTGTTTGAGTTTCCGAGTACTAATAATAGCCGTACATATATTTTTTAATTTGGGAAAAATTTTCTGAAAAATTTTGAAAATGCTCTAACTTTTCGAAATTTTGTCCAAAATAGCTGGCTGACAAACTCGTCGTTTCTTTTCACATCCTTATAAAGTGTGCCCAAGGAAAATTCAATCGCATAATTCCTTCAAATACTGTCGTGTTTACAGACTACAACAACAAAATGGTCGGAATTCGTGAATATCTTAGAAAATTATTTGCACATTAGTGTATCTGCTCTCAAAAGTAGAAAAATCAAATTTGAATGAAAATAACGTAATAAAACATGTAACATATATTCAACAATAATATGTTATACAAACTTGTGATTGCAACCACTTATTGAAAATGCACATTGAGCGGACATTATTGCTTTTTATACGAATATGTTACTTTGAGACATGAATAATTGAAATATTATAATGTAGTAATGATAAAAATGTTTCATTCAATAATAGTATTTGGGGAACCTTAATGGTATCACAATATTGTCTTGTAAAATTGGTATTCCATCATATAACATCAGGTCAACCTTGAGGTCGTAGAGTTTCTTTTTATTGCAATTTGTGATGTAATGGTATGTTATGTGATTTCTAAACTTATAAAAAACCGCTTTCAGTTGCTCTAGGTTTTAGGTTCATCGGCGTAACAAATGTCTTTAATGAAATCCCACAGAAAAAAGTCGGATGGATTGAGACCTGGTGAGCAGGGGGGCCATTCTATGCCACCACCAGCAAATTTGGCGTATCCTAGGCAAAAAATAGTGATTCTTCACTAAACCCTTTTTCTTCGCATGAGGGAAGAATTTTTTCTCCAGAAGTTGCTGATAACTTTCGCCAGTGACGGGACCTTCGAGCAATCGCAAAGAAATTCCCTTGGAAGAAACAGCTGCCATACAGTGACCATCAGAGGGTGAAGCGGTTTCACAAGGGCTACATGTGGATTTTTTCTTCCCCATAAACGAAAATTTTGCTTATTCACGTCGCCATTTAGCTAGAAATGTGCTTTGTCAATGAAATCCATGCGATCTGGATCGATCTCTTTATCATTGAACATTTCAAGCATCTGCTTGGAAAACTCTACCCGCTTGGCCATCGCAGCTTGTGTAAGCGTTTGATTTCTAGAGATTTTGATAGGATGAAGTTTTAAAAAGTTCTTCAGGATTAATCTCAATCGCTCTTGTATAATGGTCCTAGCAAATCATGTTTGCGATCTTCTGATGTTGATGTCTGCCACGGGTTTGGTAGGTGACTTGATCAGTGCGGGGGCGTTTCGCTCCACAAGCATAACTTTTAAAACTTGTGATTATCTAGATCATCTAGATATTATTTTTATCATTTGTATTTAAAAAATATGAGCACGAGCAGAGGCTGTAACTCAAAACATGATAGCTACAGTGAATTATAATAGCTTTCATGTTTAAAAAAAAATTTTTAAATGTGGCGAAGTGCAAGGGTTGCCACAAAGTACAAATTTTTCCAAAATTGAACATAAAAACATATGAACAGCTTTCCTGCTATCAAATATTAAATTGATCAATATTTTATAATAATAATATGTATATGAATGTGAAAAATAACTACAAATTACGAAGGCTTTTTAGGTTAGAATAATTCACTGGTATTTCTAAAAAAATTATATTAGAATACACATCAATTACGAATATTTGAATGAACAAAAATAACAATATTTCACAATTATTTACATATCGGTGTCCTAGAAGGCGCTTATAAGCAACATTCCTCAATATTATGTTGTAAAATAAACATCGCGCTTGCATCGCACTATACATTTGGATGATTTTAATTATTTTTATTCACTTTTACACGTGTAAAATCAAGCTTATTCCATGGAATGTATGAAAGCACAAAGTGTTTTTTTTTATTCTGTTTCCCTTTAGTTGACATTATTTTTTAATTAACAATATAGACATTAAAAAGACTCTCACGAATGCCGATAACAGAAATGATAAACTGTGAGGTTATGCACAGTTCTGCAGGTCCGCCATCTTGGTAGGTAATTTACTAGGTATTTTACCTGTTTTCTACGTCAAATACTTCTCTTAGGTATTTTACGTCAAAAACCTCCAGTTACGCGTAACTGCACATCCCTGCCCCGGGTGCAATCTTTTTATTGACTCATTTTTTAAATTTCATACAAAATAATTCATTCAATCTCGCAATTAATGCATTCCGGAATAAGTAAGGTTATATTATGCTCATTTCCCTCACTCGCCACCGCTGCCCACTTTTCAAGTCCGCCATTTTTTACGTTTGTTACATTTTTTACGTATATAAAAGTTCGAGTTCGCGTAACCGTGCAACCCTGGCGAGGAGGCATCTTGCGAGTGACGTCACTACCTAATTGTACTTGACTATCACTGATCTTGTGAACCAACCATTCGTTGACGCGAAATCGCGTAAAGTGTCTACTCTTGCTTAATCTTTGTTCATGGCTTTTCATGGTTGCTCATGGCTCGTTCTAGGTTGGTGTGTAATGCTTCGGAAAGTATAATTTTTTAAATAAATAAATGCGGAGCTGAATTCTAAGAAAATTAAAAACTAATTAATAACAGTGTTTGTTAATTATAAAGCTAACTATAACGTGATCAGTGTATGAGAGGAACTATTGTCTCGAATATCGGCGATTTCTAACGTCCGGACGATTCACGATGGACTCCATTCCACGGACGCATGAAGGTAAGTTTTAATAGTTTTATACGTTATTTAACTTGACGTTTATAACATTCAAGTTATTTTGATGTTGTTAGATTGATACGTGTCGAGCTTGTTTTGTAATTAACAGGCGCGCATTGTGCACAAGCAAATGTTTCCTGATGATTAGCATCTTGTATTACGAAAACGGTTATATTTAAAACTGAGAAGTCAAAAATCTACACAATGTTTTTCTCATTTAATGATTGTATGAGTCTTTATTGTTTTTGTACAGTTGGTTTACATAAAATACAACAAATTGCTAAGAAAGTGAAGGTCTCTAAATGTAAAAAGTGGGTCCTATACGTTGCAAAATGAAACGCTTCTGTATAAAAGTAGGTCATAAATATAAAAAAATTTACATAAAACGTGACACTTGTATATTTACAGGCGAACAGTTTGGTTTCTATGTTAGAAAGAGTAAAATCCTATCAATCGTCGCGAATAGAGAAATGGTTGACACATTTTTCTGGATGAAAAGGAAAACATTTGAAACCTGCTGAAAACAATCGAAGAACATTAATATTATTGCAGTTTCAGCACATAGTATAAAATTTTGTCATGATTTTATTGTTTTTTCAGACATCGAGGCCCAAATCCGTGAACTTCAGACAAAGCGAAGAGAACAAAAAGAACAAGACAATGAACATTCAGGAGAACTTGATCAAGTCGGATTGGGACAGACTGGGTATTATGATCCAGAAATTTACGACAAGAATAAATTTGGAAATATATACACGTATATTCCAGCCGATGATGAGTTAGATGTAAGTATCGTTACTAAAGTTTTAAGGATTTTTATCAGACTAGAAAACATATACGTGCGCGATTTTTTTTTGTCTCACGCAATTTTCAAATTAAAGTATAAAATTAATATTAACATAAGGTTTTTTTTATTTCATAGTATCTATTGTCTAAAATAATAGAAAGGATATGCCAGGACAATATTTGTAATAATTGATGAAAATTGATATCTTAACTTCAGAATTAATATATATTTTTGTGCAATAAATAAACAATCAAACCGTTTGCTTTTTTGTTAAAAAATACAAATTTTGGATGTAAAACACTAACATAACATAACAAAAAATCGTTTTATTATTATTTTATGTTCGGAAAAATCGACTCCATTTTGTTATGGATTGAAATTTTTTGTATTAAATTATGTAAATATTACACTTTTAAAACTTGTTTTTAATACAAAATTCGCTTTCTGCTCAAGTTTCACTTTGAAAGATTAAATTTCAATCTTGCATTTTCAATTTTCGGCTATTTTTAATTGTTGAAAATTCAATTATTGCCGATGAGAAATACTAGCATAATCCAAAATTGTTAAAAGATTCTAAATCCTGTTCAAACTGTAATGATTTTTGTTTAAAAATACCAATTTTCGGTTAAAAACGCCAATGTAGCTAAAAATTGTTAAAAAGCTAACGATTTTGTAAGAAAAATGTACATTTCTAACCGAAAATACTATCATAATCTGAAATTGCTCAAGCTTGTAAATTTTATTATTCTAAGCATAAATGATTGGATTTAATTCTAATGATTTTTCTTTAAAAATACCGATTTCAAGTTAAACACATAAAAATAACCTGAAGTTTTTAAAAATTGTAACTATTCTTTGAAATCTAATTTTTTTAAATAAGAATAATTCCTGATGAAAAGGTCTAATATAGCGTAAGAATCAATTGTTCCGAATTGTAAATATTCTTTGAAATTTAATCATTTTTGTTCTAAATAACCGATTTCATATGAAAAACGTTAACATAAACTTGTAAATCTTCTTCGAAATGTGTATTAAAAATCGCTAGCTTACCCTACAATTGTACAAAAAAAATATTTTTTTGAAACCTAATAATTTGTTACTAAAATTTAATTTAAAAAAATTAAAATACTAATTTCCGACCAAAAATACTAACATAAAATTGTTGAAAGCTTCTAAATCTTGTTCAAATTATAATGATTTTTGTTCAAAAATGCCAATTTTCCATGTAAAACGCCAATCTAACTTGAAATTGTTTTTAAAAAAACTATGAATCTTCTTTGAATTCTAATGATTTTTTAAATAAAAATGTGTATTTCCGACGATAAATAGTAACAGAATCCGAAATTGTTCAATCTTGTAAATTCTATTATATTTATTCAAAATCATTGGATTGAAAGATAATTACTTTTGTTTAAAAATATCAATTTCATGTAAAACACGCCAACATAACCTACATTTGTTGAGGAATTGTAAAAATTGTTTTAAATCTAATATTTTTTTTTATTAAAATAACTAATAATTTTTTAAAAAACTCACAACATAACATTGTTTATAATAGTAAATCGTCTTTGAAATCTAACTATTTTTGTTTAAAATACCCAATTTCATGTGAAAAACGGTAATATAACCTAAAACTGTTAAAAACTTGTTAATTTTATTTGAAATGTGTATTGAAAACCGCTATCTTAACCTAAATTGTACCAAAGATTATTAACTTTTCTGAAATCTCATGATTCTTCAACTAAAAGTGCCGCCTTCTAACATAGGACAAAATTGTTAAAAGATTCTAAATCTTGTTCAAAATATAATGATTTTTGTTTTAAAATATAAATTTTCGATGTAAAACGCCAGTGTAAACTAAAATTGTTAAAAAAATATGAACCTTCAAAATATGATTTTTGTTTAGAAATGTCCATTTTCTGTAACAAACGCTGCAAGAATATTAAAAAAGCACGAATATTTCTAAATTCGCATAAGGTTTCCTACGATTTTTCTTAATAAAAGGGATTATTTGTATATATAATTTTCAACATTTCAAATTTAATATGTAAATAACTTTAAGTAATAAAAAGCCAATCAGGTTTTCAACTACAATGGTTGCGAGATTTTCGATAAATTTCGCCACACCACTTTTTTTAGATAGATATCTTGATAATCCATAGGCAGTTAGAACCCTTGTTTTTTATTTGCAGGAGGAAGAACCAGAAGTTAACACTTTCAGCAGAAACAGACCAGGTTACACTGCTCCTGCTTCTGCACTCAATGATGTCGCTCAGGTAATTTTCATATTATTAACAAACAACATTCTTTCTTCTTTTTAAAAGAATTTATTTTTTTTCTCCTGTTTTCACGAAATTTCCATATCTTTTTTTCGTTGAAAATTTAACTGCATGGTTAAAAACTGAAGTACTTTGTTGAAAATTCGATTTTTGTTAATTGAAAACTCATTTTTCGAACTGAAAATTTAACTATATAATTTTTGGTTGAAAATTGATTGTTTCTAGATGCGAACTTAATGATTTGGTTGAAACTACACTTTTTTGTTGAAATTTCATATTTTCGGGTTGAAAATGATAAAATTCGCCTATTTCTCTAGAAAATTCAACAATTTGGTAAATAATACAAGTGTTTGGTTAAAAATGAATCTTTTTTGTGTGATGATTTAATTAATGTATTGAAAATTTGTCTTTTGGTTGAACTCAACTGTTTTTTATTTAACATTAAAATCTTTTTTGGTTGAAATGTCAACTATTACATTTTTTGTTGAGAATTCATCTTTTTCATTGAAAGTTTAACTATTTTGTTGCAAATTTGTTTGTTTGAAAATTAATTTTTTAACTGAAAATGTAACTATTATAATGTTTGGTTGATAATTTACCTTTTTTATTTGGAAATTCAACTATTTGGTTAAAAATTCAACTATTCTATTGAAATTTTAATTATTTGATTGAAAATGTAATTATTTTTTTTAATAGGTGAGTGGTCAAAAATTTAATTGTGTTTTTGAGCATTCGTCTTTTTGGTTAAAAATTCAACTAATTGGATACAAATTCAATTATTTTCTTGAAAGTCCGTCTATTTTGCTGGAAAATTGAACTATCCGATTGTTAAAAAATAATTTTTCTTGGTGGAAAGTTAACTTTTTTGTTGAAAATTCGAACTATTTTGTTGAAAGTTCAATATATTTCGACTTGAAATCTTAGCGTTTCATATTAAATTCAATATAGTACCTATATATTAATTTTATTTAAAAGAATTTATTTCCCTACTTTCTTGAAAAATCACCCTATTTCCCCTGTTTTGAAAACATTTTGGGCTGTGAAATCTGTATTGAAATAGTAAAAATATGTGCAAAATGTTGAGATTTTTCTGTTACTTAACATTTATTTATTTTTCAGAGTCAAAAGGATTATGATCCTTTTGGCGACAGAAGACCAGCCAAAATTATCGACAGAGAAGACGATTATAGGGCGAAGAAGCGTCTCATGGTCATCTCTCCAGACCGAATTGATCCTTTCGCTGAAGGTTGGTATTATTTTTGAAACTTTTTTTTCACATAAGAAGGTAAATTTACGTTCTTACGTATTTTATGGTTACATAAATTGAGCTCTCTGGTTTAAAAGCCTACAATCTTCAAAACCTAAAGCTAATTTCGGGTTTCCTTTCCATTTATAAGTCTTCATCTTAATCATTTTACAAATGTTATATTTTTTTGATGCAGGAGCTCAATTTTGCTTAGCCGAAATGTTCCGAGTAATGAGTACCAATAGACATTCATTGTTTATTATTTCATAAAATTGTTTTAGTTGCGCATTGCAAGTGAAGTAAAAATGAAAATTGTTTGCAATGGAAATTAAATCATTAAATATATTTGGCTATTCCCTACGCTCCGGAAGTGACGGTACTCGTCAATTTTACTATATGAATGGGGAATAGCCAATTCAATTGGTAAATGCAATTCCAATCAGTTCTATAATTTCACTGTGTTCAAAGTATCATGCATTCTAAAATAACCAGGGTGTCTACTTGACCGGGAATTTCGTTTGCCGGGAAATGACCGGGAATTTCATTGAGTAACCGGGATTTTTAATAACAATATTAAAACTGTAAGTATGATTTGGAAAAGAAGATTTTGGCAGAGGTATCTGTAATTCTTTATTGGAAAAGGGTATTATCTAAAAGAATTATTGTATTTCTTACTTTGAACAGGGAATTTTTTCAAAGAATAATAATGTTGAGTTGGTTAAAGGAATTTCGAACAAGAATTATAATTTTGAGTTATACCTGGATTTAAAAAAGAAGTTTAATGTAGTATAATTCTGAGTTGGAACAGCGAATTTTCCCAATAATTACAATTTTGTCTTGGAACGGGGAATTTCCGAAAAGAAGTGTGTTTCTGTTTTGGAACAGAGAACTTTCGAAAAGAACTATATAATTCTGACATGGTTAGTTAGGACATGGAGATTTGCAAAAGAAGTATAATTCTCGGATCGGGAAAATGAAAAGTTGACCTGGAATTTAAAATCATCCGTAGGGTAGACACTCTGATAACGTCATATATAACGTATTAAAATAGGAATTTATGATAGATTATAAATCAAGTATTTGTATAAAATAGTGTAAATTAAATCAAATTGTTGCTGTCATAGCCTAACTTTCACCTGAAAATCACGAACTATACATTTTCACTCCATGCTTTTCACACACACATTCACGTGTTGCATATATTTTGTCTACATAATTTATTTTACTTCTGGTATACCCTTTTCCAATGAAGTTCATTTTCAGTGAGATGCCTACGTGATGCAGACAACATAGAGTTAAAAATCACTTTTCACATTTACTTCGTTTGAAAGATATCATTGAATCTAATTTAAAATACAAGTGAAATTTGTATTTGCCATGACTGTTTGCTGAAAAATTGATTCACACCTTTATTCTCGATATAGCGCTTTATTAAAAATCATCCGCATGTTAATTTTAATACTGAATCAAATGCTTTCAACCAATCGAAAATCCTCATTTGTCCTACATTACGTGCGCCTAGAATAAAATTGGTTTTGGTCATAAATTTGCCAATTATTTCTAGAGTTTTATGCAGCTCAGGTTATTTTTTATATGTAGAAAGACATACGTCCTCATTCGTTAGTTTTTAAGAATGATAATTTAGCAACAGGCTTTTTTTCTTTTTTTTTCTTCTCTGTCGGTTAACTTTCTATGATTGTAAATCATTGTAAATATTATTTTTCATTGCGGTTATGAAAATATTAAGTAGAACCACAAATAGCTAATGATAGCTGGATTTTTTGTTGTTGTAAAACTGGATTGAATGAAGTGAATGAATGCGTTTGTTCGAGCTCATACTAATTTTACCGTTTTTTTCCAATCTTAGTGGCGGTCTGCACATTTGGAATCATCAGTTTACCCAGGATACTATATCAAAGGTCAAGCGATACTGAGATGTAAAACTCTATTCTAAAAATCTGTTAACTAAATGATGAGATGAACTTTTAAAGTCCTTTTTCTTCTGCAATATTTCAACATTTACAAGTTTTGAAAAGTTTACTTTTTAAATAGATTGAAAATCAAATTTAATCGATATTAAATTGTCATAATTGGAAAGGTTCTATCCTATCAGACAGGTTTTTCAGAACGTGTTTTTTCAAATGAATAGTATGAGTGGTTTGAATGCAAATATTATTAATAACGAGAATGAGTTGATTTTTAGATGGCTAAAGTATTTTTCGATGTGGATGACATGAGCAGGACAATGCTCCCTGTGGCAACCAATCTTCACGTACGTATCATATATGCTAGCTACTGGTGCAACACTCCTACCTGCATCTCTCCATTTTTCCTTTTTCTTGCTCTAAATAAATAAAAAAACTACCTTATTTTTTCATGCGGGTAGGAAACCGGAGTGAATTCAGTAGCTTTCTCGGAATATGTTCGAATATTCTGAGAGCATAATATAAATATTACTTGAAATCGATTAGGTCATCAACAGTTCAATAGAATCGTAATACTTTCTAAACAAATAACTAACAGTTGCGCTTTGCGTGACGTTTGATTCCTGGTTGCAGGTGGCAAAACTCCGGATGTTGGCTCCAGGACTTACACGGAGATTATGAGAGAGCAGCAGCTCAAAGGAGAAGAAAAGGAAGTACGTGTATATGTTTTATTTACTGTATTCTGTATGATAACGGTAAAAATAAATACATTTTCCTGATATTTTCCTTCATTTTTCAGATAAGAAGAAAATTGATAGAAAAGGCAAGGGATGGTACTTTAAAATCAAATGGAGAAACCAAGCCACCACCGAAAAAGCGAGGAAGATGGGATCAGACGGATGACACTCCTACTCCGAAGAAACCTTCCAGCACTGTAGCAACCCCTACTTCGTGGGATAATGCAGATGTAAGACATAAAACTGCCTTTTGTATTTCTAGGGATTACATCAACTGTTGATTTCAGCAGGGTATAAATTAAATATGTACTTTTATTTTAGGTTACGCCAGCCGCTATTAGGTGGGACGAGACTCCAGGACATGGTAAAGGCGGAGAAACTCCTGGAGCAACTCCAGGTGTCAGTACGAGGATGTGGGAAGCCACACCTGGACACGCAACTCCCGGTGCCGTTACTCCTGGAAGGGAAACTCCCTCTCACGACAAGAATATGTCCAGTCGTAGAAATCGTTGGGATGAAACACCTAAAACCGAAAGAGGTATGCATCATTATCTAATAATAAATCAGTTGAATTGTTACATACAAATCGTATTACTTAACAAAAATTTGTTAATGTTTCCGCAGAAACACCTGGTCACGGCAGCGGGTGGGCAGAAACTCCCAGAGCAGACCGAGTTTCCGGCGATTTGATCCAAGAAACACCTACCCCATCAGCCAGTAAACGTCGTAGTCGATGGGACGAAACTCCATCTAATCAAACTCCTGGATCGATGACACCACAAACGCCAGCAACTCCACTTGGAACTCCTCACCAGTCCTCGATGATGACACCTAGTGGAGTAACTCCGACGGGTCCTAAAGCTATGGGTATGGCAACTCCGACTCCCGGACATCTGATGTCCATGACTCCAGAGCAACTGCAAGCCTATCGTTGGGAACGAGAGATTGATGAACGCAATAGGATTTTGGGAGACGAGGAATTGGACTCGATGTTCCCTCCTGGGTATAAAGTGCTTACAGCACCCGCTAGTTACCAGCCAATCCGAACTCCTGCGAGGAAATTGACCGCGACCCCAACACCTATCTCCGGAACTCCTCAGGGCTTCTTCATGCAACAGGAAGACAGAAACGCCAAGTACATTGAAAACCAACCCAAGGGCAATCTGCCTTTCATGAAACCAGAAGATGCACAGTACTTCGATAAATTGTTAGTGGACGTTGACGAAGAAACCCTTAGTCCGGAAGATCAGAAGGAACGGAAGATTATGAAGCTGCTTTTGAAAATCAAGAACGGCACGCCACCAATGCGAAAAGCCGCACTCAGACAAATCACTGATAAGGCAAGAGAGTTTGGAGCAGGACCACTTTTTAATCAAATTCTCCCACTTTTAATGTCTCCCACACTGGAAGATCAGGAGAGGCATCTTCTCGTAAAAGTTATTGATCGCATTCTTTACAAGTTAGACGATCTAGTAAGGCCTTATGTCCACAAGATCTTGGTCGTCATTGAACCACTGCTGATCGACGAAGACTATTATGCCAGAGTGGAGGGCAGAGAAATCATTTCCAATTTGGCAAAAGCTGCTGGTTTGGCCACTATGATTTCGACGATGAGACCCGATATCGACAACATCGACGAATACGTGCGTAACACGACAGCGAGAGCCTTCGCGGTGGTAGCTTCAGCTTTAGGAATCCCTTCACTTTTGCCCTTCTTAAAAGCTGTCTGTCGGAGCAAAAAATCTTGGCAAGCGCGACATACTGGTATTAAAATTGTCCAGCAAATCGCCATTCTCATGGGATGTGCAATCCTGCCGCATTTGAAGAGCTTGGTGGAAATTATCGAACATGGTCTAGTCGATGAGCAGCAGAAAGTTCGAACCATTACTGCCTTGGCAATTGCCGCCCTAGCTGAAGCTGCGACGCCTTACGGTATCGAAAGCTTCGATTCTGTTCTCAAACCTCTTTGGAAAGGTATTCGAACTCACAGGGGAAAAGGTCTTGCCGCCTTTTTGAAAGCTATTGGTTATCTCATTCCTTTGATGGATGCTGAATATGCTAATTATTATACTCGAGAAGTAATGTTGATTCTTATTCGTGAATTCCAATCTCCTGATGAAGAAATGAAAAAGATTGTATTAAAGGTAAGTCTAGAAAATATAACTTTAATAGTATTATGAGGGGTTAATGACTCTTGAAATCTGGTGTACAAGCCTTCGTGAAATCGTTCAATCATCTGAAATATTTTTTAATATTTTGGAATGTTCAAAATCATTGTAACCATTGCAGGGTTGTTACAGATCAGGGAATTCAAAACTGGTCAGGGAACTTTTGGTAAAAAAAATCAACTTTTCGGTTGAAAATTGACTTTTTTGTTGAAAAAATATCTTTTTTAGTTGAAAATTTTACTAATTGGTTAAAAATTCGTCCTTTTTAGTAGAAAAATAATTTCATTAGGTGAAACTTTACCTTTGTGGTTTAAAATGTATCCTTTTTAGCTAAAAATTCATGTGTTTTGTTGAAAATTTGTCTTTTTGGATAGAACCTTTATCTCTTTAGTTGATGATTTCACTATTTGGTTAAATATTAATGTTTTGGTTAAAGATTCATCATTTTGGTTAAAAATTAATCTTTTTGGCTTGAAAATTTAATTATTTTTGTAGAGAATTCGTTGTTTTTTTGCTTTAATATTCAACAATTATGTTTGAAATAAATTTTTTTTGTCTGTTAAAAATTTATATTTTTGGGTTGAAAACTTAACTGTGTTGGTTAGGTAGGGAAATCGTTTTTTGTTGTTGAAAATTCAACAATTTTGTAACATTTTTTTTTGTTAAAAATTCTTATTTTAGTGTAGAGAACTTGGCTGTTTTGTAGAAAATTCGTGTTGTTGGCTTGAAAATTTAACATTTTTTTAGATTTTTTTCTTTATTGTCTGGAAAATATTTTTTGGTTAAAAATTTAACTCTTTTGGAACAAAACCTCTTTTTTGTTCCAAAATTAATTTGTTTTGTTTGAGGATTCAACTAGTTTGTTGAAGATTCGTATTTTTTGGTTGAATTCAACTGGTTTTGAATAAAAATTATAATATTTTTTTATGGAAATATCAACTATTACAGTTTTCGTTGAGAATTAATTTTTTTGGTTGAAGATTCATCTCTTTGGTTGAAAATTTAACTATTTTGTTGAAAATTCCTGTTTTTTTGTTGAAAATTAGTTTTTTTAACTGAAAATTGAATTATTCCATTTTTGGTTCAAAATTGATCTTTTTCAGTTCAAAGCTCAACTATGTGGTTAAAAATTCTTGTATTTTGTTGAAAATTTCTCTTTTTTTGGCAGAAAATTAATCTTCTTGGTCAAAAATTCATTTCTTCGGTTGAAAATTCAACTATTTTTCTGAAAATGCATTTTTTTTTAATTATTTTTTTAAATTCTGTCTTTCTTGGTAGAAAATAAACTATTTTTTTTTTTTTTGAAAATTCATCTTTTTGGTCAGAGAAGATGAAAAATGAGTCAGGGAATTTCCAAATTAAGACTCAAAAGTCTATAGGTAAAGCCCTGGTAATATTATGGTCGAATATTTAATATCGAAGTTTGTAATTTATCTCACTTATGTGTTAACAGGTCGTTAAACAATGTTGTGGAACGGATGGTGTAGAATCGCAATACATCAAGGACGAAATCCTTCCCCACTTCTTCAAGAACTTCTGGAACCACAGGATGGCTCTCGATAGACGAAATTACAGACAGGTAAAATTAGTTTCACTGATCAGTAATTGTTATTTTATAACATTTAATAATGTTAAGAACGGATTTGATTAAAACTGAGTTTGTTTCCAGTTAGTCGATACGACTGTCGAAATCGCAAATAAAGTAGGCGCCCAGGAAATCATCAACCGAGTGGTGGACGATTTGAAGGATGAAAATGAGCAGTACAGGAAAATGGTTATGGAAACCATTGAGAAAATTATGGGTAACTTGGGAGCAGCGGATGTTGATTCTCGTCTGGAGGAACAACTCATTGATGGTATTCTTTACGCTTTCCAAGAACAAACCACGGAGGTAAATTAATTTTCAAACCTATTCGTTAATAATAATTAATATTCGTAAGCAGTATGTTTGGCAAGCTGTAATATTGTTAATTACAAATTGAGTTTATGAATCACTACAGTTTATTAATTTATTATCTATTTCATAGGACGTAGTTATGCTTAATGGATTTGGCACGATCGTCAACACACTGAGCAAAAGAGTCAAGCCCTACCTTCCTCAAATTTGCGGTACTATCTTGTGGCGATTAAACAACAAGTCTGCCAAAGTTCGACAACAAGCTGCTGATCTCATTTCCCGTATCGCCGTCGTGATGAAGACGTGTCAAGAGGTAATTTTATCATTTTATCTTCGAGTTATTTAAGGAGCCTCAAGCGTTAGTAAAATTCAAATTTTTAATAATATTGAGGAAAACGATCGTTATATATTATCAATATTCTCACAAGAATAACTTGAAAATCACGGCAGCAGAAGCCGTTTTCCTTTAATGGCAAGGTTGCTACAAGACCTGGAAGACCTAGAAAAGTCATGGAATTTTGAAAAAATGACAGGATTTTTTTTTATTTGCACCTACTTTAAAGTCTCAATAATTACTTTAGTACTTCTCGGCAAACATTCTCCGGTGGAAATATATTCTGTGAATTTCTTCAAAAACTTTGATAAATTTCTATGAAAATATCTATTCGGATCATCTGCTCACCTGGGCAACCTGGAATTGTCAGTGAATTTTTATATACCTGGAGAAATCTGGAAATGTCAGCATTTTTTTTGAAGTCCGGGGATTTTTTGTTTAAATTTCAATTGTTACTGGATTTAAAAATGTAGCTGCAATTTTTGTTTTAGTTGAAAATTTAATTATTAGATTAAAAATTCATGTATGTTGGGGGCCATTCACAAAATACGTGAAACATTTTTCAGTAACTTCTGCCCCCCCTTCCCCCCTCGCGTCATACTTTTTCATTGTTCCTAATATGGAGAATGATACTTCGACAGACTTCCCCACACCCCTAAACATACAGCGTATTTTGTGAATGACCCCTTGTTGAAAATTCGTTCTTTTTGCTAATGAAAAATTGTCAACTACATGATTTCAGCCCTTTTCGACGCCTACGAAGCGGGGCTAAAGCCCTACTTTTTACTCCCTAGGGGCTGAAAAGTGACATCAGATGTGAATAATGAAAATTATACATCTCTGAGCTCGCATTTTACGATTATCAGCCCACTCAGAGTACAAACTGTGAGGAAATTTTGGCTGCAGATAATAGAATTTTGCGGTTATTTATGGAAAGTTATCATATAGAACTGATCAAATTACCGAAAATTTGCATAAATTTCTGAAAATTTAAAAAAATGATTTTTGAATAATTTATGGTAAGTTACCATATATACCGGTAAAATTACCATGAATGACCGAACATTTTTGGAAATTTATGGAAATTTTGAAAAATTAATTTTGGGTAATTTATGGTAAGTTATCATATTTACCTGTAAATTTGCCATAAGTTACCGGAAATTTATTTAAAAATTAAATTGAATTTTGGGTAATTTATCTCAAGATACCATAAATTACCTGTAAGATGACCATAAATTACCGAGCATTTCCGGAAATTTTTTAAATTGAATTTCGGGTAATTTAAGATTAGTTACCATATTTGCCTGTAAAATGACCATAACTGACCAGAAATTAATAGACATTTCCAAATTGAATTTTTGGCAATTTATGGCACTTTTTCCCCTAGGTGCATAATATACTATTTTATCTGAAAATGTAACTATTAAATTTTTGGTTGACAGTTTATCTTTTTAGTTGTAAATTCATGGATTTTCTTGGAAATTCGTAATTTTTAGTAGAAATTAATCTTCTTGGTTAAAAATTAATATTTTTTGTTGAAAATTTAACTACTCCAGTTAAAAATCTTTCTTAGTTGAAAAAGCAACTCTCGTTGAAAATTCGTATTTTGGTTGAAATTTGAAATATTACATTTTTTGTTGAGAATTAATTTTTTGTTGTTATAAATTTAACTACTTGGTTGAAAGTTAAGCTCTTTTATTAATAATTCATTATCTTGGTTTAAAATAATTTTTAAAATTAAAGATTTAACTAATCATGTTGAATATTCCATAATTTTGATTTCAAATGGCTGTTTTTGTTGGAAATTCCTTTTTCTTTGTAGAAAATTACTCTTCGTGGTTGAAACTTCAATTTTTTGATTGAAAATTCAACTTTTTTTAGAGTTCATCTTTTTAATTGAAGATTTAACTACTCGGTTGAAATTTTTTGTTTGAAAATTCATCTTTCTGGTTTAAAGTTTAACTATTACAGTTGAAGATTCATAATTTCAGTTCGAAATTCATCTCTTTGGTTGGAAATTCATCTTTTTGGTCGAAAATTAATCTTTTTGGTTAAAATTTTAACAATTCCAATTAAAGATTCATCATTTCAGTTGAAAATTCTTTTTATTGGTTTATAATTCAACTACTTCAGTCGAAGATTCATCATTATGGTTAAAAATTATTCTCTTTGGTTGAAAATCAATTTGTTTTAACTCCTGATTTATCTTTTTCAATCAATAATTCATGTATTTTTTTGAAAATTCGTCTTTTTTGGTTGAAAATTAATTTTCTTGGTTAAAGATTCATCTTTTTGGTTGAGAATTCAACTATTCCAATTAGAGATTCATTATTTTAGTTGAAAAATGATCTTAATTGTTTTAAATGAAAATTAAATTATTCCATATTTGGTCGAAAATTGATCCTTTGTAGTTTTTCATTCATCGATCTTGATAAAAATGCAATATTTTTACTTGAAATGTTAGGTATTTGAAGCTTTTTAAATTGAATTTATTATAGTATTCACATTAATTTTACTCAAATGAATTTTTTTCTCCTCTTTTCCTCGAAAATCTTTTTATTTACCCTACTTTGACAGGCTTTCTACTCTCCTAAAAAATATCTGTCATTCAAAATATTCATATGTTAAATATGCACTGAATTTTAAGTATAAGAAGATAAAATAAAAATTCCTTTTAATTATTATACAAATTCATTCGCTTTAGGAACAAATCAACTATTTTTAAAATTGAGATATTTACAGGAACTGAAAAAAACATTATTTATAATAAACTCGTGAAATTGTATACATATTCCCTATCGACTGTTTTAAAAAATTGGAAATACTTCAATGGCTTCATACTGTGAAAAATTATAGCTGGAAAAATCTTGAGATACCTGGAAATAACTTCTACTTTTCGTGCTTTTTTTTAGAAATTTCTGTACTTGTCTGTAGAATGCCTTACACTTTAAAGAATTAATTTTTCGTAGGAAGGATTACGGCATAATTTTTTGTAATGTGTCTTAATTTTATTTAATTCACACAATACATCAAAACTTTTTTAAAACCCGTAATGATCTGTTTTTAAATTTGCATTATCTAAAATTTTGCAAATATTGGAGGCGTATATTTCTCTCTTTTCTTTCTTATAATAGTATATTATGCATCTAGGGGGAGAAAAAGTACCTCCCCCCCTTGGTGCATACGATATTTTTTATAACAAATGGATGATTTCAGACATTTCTCGAAATACAGTCATGATTGTTGTCCATATTAGATTTTGAATAAAGAAACATGAAATTTATGGTAATTTCACAGGGCAATATGGTAACATACCAAAAATGACCCAATATTCATTTTTAAAAATTTCCCTAAATTTTCGGAAGTTCATACAAATTTTCGGTCATTTATGAAAATTTTACCGGTAAATATGGAAAATTACCATCAATTACCCAATATTCATTTTTTTTTTAGTTTCATAAATTTCCGGAAATTTTCGTTAATTTATGATAATTTTACCGGGAATTACGGTAAATTACCATAAATTACCCCAAATTTATTTTTCAAAATTTCCATCCATTTCGGGAAATTTATGCAAAAATTCAGTCATCTATGGTAATTTTACCGGTACATATGGTAAATTACCAAAATTTACGCAATATTAGTTAGAAAAATGTTAATTAATTTCCGACAATTCATGAAATTTTTGGTCATTTATGGTAATTTTACCGGTAAATATGATAAATTACCCAAATTTCATTTATTTAAATTTCCGGAAATTTATGAACATTTTCGGTCATTTTACAAGTAAATATGGTAACTTCATATAAATTACGCGACATTTATTTTTATAAATTTCCGGAAATTTATGAAAATTTTCGGCAATTGAAGGTAATTTGATCAGTTGTATATGGTAACTTTCCATAAATAACCGCAAAATTCTATTATCTGCAACAAAAATCTCCTCTCAGTTTTTACGGTGAGTGGGCTGATAATAGTAAAATGCTAGCTCATAGACGTGTAAGTTTCATTGTTCACCTCTGACGTCAGTTTTCAGTCCCTAGGGAGTAAAAAGTACTTTTCAGTCACTAGGGAGTAAAAAGTACTTTTCAGTCCCTAGGGAGTAAAAAGTAGAGCTCTAGCTCCGCTTCATAGGCGTCGAAAAGGGCTGAAATCATGCATGTGTCATGAAAAATAGAATCTATTCATAATCGTGTGTAGAAATCTGTAATCTTTTTAAAAAAGCTCTGAAAAACTACAAATATAGATTTTGAAAATTTTCCTTATTTTGTATAAATTCGTAATTTTCTACAAAAACACCTTCTAATAATGATGAAAAACCACAAGTAGCTTTTTCATCTCGTAAATTTTCGTTATTTTTGGTAAAAGTTCATAATTTTGCATGATAACCTATTAAAAATTATGAAAAACTAAACCTTTATTATGGCTTGTAAATTTCCCTATTTTTGCGAAGAATATTGTAGCTATTCATAATTGTGTGTATAAACTTCTAGTTTTCTAAAAAAAAATATGCAAAACTGCATTTACTTCTTCCAGACGTAATTTTCGACAAAAAACTATATAAAAAAAGTAAGATTGTGTTTTGTTGTTGTACATTTTCATAATTTTTCGCGGCAACTTTTATTTTTTCATAAAAATGTGTAGTTTTCTATGCCGAATTATTACGAAATCTACAATTTTCTACAATCATCTATAAAAATAACGTTTTCATATAAAGTTTTAGTTTGTCGTATACATTTTTTCCGGCAGGGTTTGCATTGATTAGTAATTACACAACAAATTGTCAGTGCATTATTTTACGACCAGTAGAATGTGTGGAAATTGAGTAGCATTAATTAGATTTTAAAAAGTAGACCTGGAAAACCTCGAAAAGTCATGGAATTTTGAAACCGGACTTATTTAGCATCCCTGAATGAGTTGTTTTGAGTTGCTTCATGATTTTGTTTTAATTTTTTCAGGAAAAACTTATGGGACATTTGGGAGTTGTTCTTTATGAATACTTGGGTGAAGAGTACCCTGAAGTTTTAGGAAGTATTTTGGGAGCTTTAAAGGCGATTGTGAACGTCATTGGAATGACAAAAATGACGCCTCCCATCAAAGATTTGCTACCTAGATTGACGCCTATTTTGAAAAACAGACACGAAAAGGTCCAAGAGAATTGCATTGACCTGGTTGGTAGGATAGCAGATCGAGGGCCAGAGTATGTATCAGCCCGAGAGTGGATGCGAATTTGTTTCGAGCTTTTGGAACTGCTAAAAGCCCACAAGAAGGCCATTAGGCGAGCAACTGTCAACACCTTCGGTTACATTGCAAAAGCGATTGGTCCTCACGATGTCTTGGCCACATTATTGAACAATTTAAAGGTCCAGGAACGTCAAAATCGAGTCTGCACTACTGTGGCGATAGCCATTGTCGCTGAAACGTGCAGTCCCTTTACAGTTTTACCTGCCTTGATGAATGAATACCGAGTTCCTGAACTCAACGTTCAAAATGGAGTCCTCAAGTCCTTGTCTTTCTTGTTCGAGTATATTGGAGAAATGGGAAAAGATTACATTTATGCTGTCAGCCCTTTGCTAGAAGATGCTCTTATGGACAGGTAAATTTTGGAAATATTTTTATTAAAACTACAGGCCTTGGACTCACCACACTGTTTACACTACTTGACACCGTTTTTGAGCAATGACACTATTTGACTACTATTTCGAAAAAAATTACCCTAAAGACACTATTTTTTCGCAATTTTCCGCTATTGCTACTATTTCTTTACTTTTCATCGAAAAATATTTTTGAACTTCTTCGCTAATTGGCTAAAATAATATCTCCGCCATGGCTTCTAATCACAACATACTGGAAAATTGTCTCTATGGTAATAGTTGTTTTTTAACCAAGAAAGAAATTTTCATTTGGAATAAAAAACATTTGAATTGAACGAAAAGGAACGAATTTCCAACAAAATAGTTTATTCCTCAACCGGAACAGATTAATTTTGGAACAAACAGTTGCATTTTTAATCAAAAAAGATGATCTTTTTTACAAAAGAGATTTTCTACAAAAAAGATGAATTTTCAATAAAATGCATACATTTTTAACCAAATAGTTGAATTTCCAACTAAGAAGATTAACGTTTTACCAGAAAATTAATTTAATAATAATTATAATAAATAATTTTATACAAAAAAGGACAGCTTTTTAAAAAATTACATACATTTTCCACTAAGCGGTTTGAACAATGGATGTGATATTAGTCCAAATTTTATTGGGAAGAATTAAACAGACTAATTTTGTACTAAATAGTTGAATTGTATGACAAATTGTTGAATTTTCAAGACAAAAAGACCAATTTTCTATAAAATTTTTTAATTTTTACTCCGAGAATATGAATTATCAACAAAAAAGTTAACTTACAACCAACCAGTTGAATTTTAAACAAAATAGTTCAACTTACACCTAAAAACTTAAATTTTAACCAAAGAAAAAACGAATTTTCAACTAAAATTATGAATTCTCAAATAAAAAAAGAATATTGAATTTTCTACGAAACATGTAATAGTTGATATTACAGCAAATAAATTTTTGATTTAAAATAAAAAGGAGTTGGATTTAAGCATCGGAGACCAATTTGAACCAAATACTTTAATCGTCAATTAAACAGATTGATTTTCAACCAAACAGTTCAATTCTCAACCCGAAAATGTGAATTCTCAACAAAAAAGTTAATTTTTAACCAAAAAAGATTAACTTTTAAGCAGAGAGTTGCATTTTTAACTTGAAAAGATGACATTTCTACAGAAAGAGATGAATTTTTAAACCAAAAAGATTAATGCTCAACAAAATACTTGAATTTTCAATAAAAACAAAATTTTTTAGTTAAGAAAGAAAACAAATTTCAATCAAATTGATGAAATTTCAAGTCAAAAAGACGAATTTTCAATGAAGCAGTTGAATTTTCGTCCAGAAAGTATCACTTTGTCCAAAAAAATGTTGAATTTTCAACAAATAATTAAATTTTGAACCAAAATATAAAATTTTTAAATAAAAAAATAAATTTTGAACCAAAAATTTAATAGACTTTTTAACCGAAAGTAAAGAATTTTGAACCAAAAATAAGTGGCTTTTCCTATAGGGTTCTATTAATTCAGTTCACATTTAAGTGGTAAAATGAGAAAAAGGAAATAGACTGTGAAGCCTGCGATAAATAAATAGGAATTTTGAACGACTAACTAATAACATTTTAAATAAACGTTAAAGTTGATCTTTAATACTTAAAAAAATTTATGACACTATTTTCTCACTATTTTTTTCTAATTTGTGACACTATTTTTTATCTCTAAAGTGAGTCCAAGGTCTGAAACTATATACTAGGGTGGGTCGAAAATAACAAATTCTGGAATACGAAATCGCTACAACGCGAAAAAGTAGCGTATGGGAATCTTAAAAAGTGTAATTAATTTAGATTCGATAGATATGCAGCTTGGTACCCGAGCTCTAAAAAAATGTCTTGTTTTCAGAGTTTTTAAATTTTCTTGAGTTTCCATTTTTTTACATTCGGGGATGTCAAGAAAGTCTGCCCAATTTATGGGGGGAGTTCAATTAATCATTTTCTAAGAGATAATTCCTATTTAATGCACCCCTGAAAAAAATCGGCAAGACTCATGAATCGAAATTGGAATTACAGCAAATTTTCAATATTTGGAATTTGGTATTTGATAGAATTTTTGTCTTATGTATTTCGTTCTAAAAAATGCCACACATGCCCAGAATAAATTTTAAACTACAATTTATCAAGATAATTTCAATGACGATTTTTTTTCTAGTGTATTTTTGTCACTGGAAAGTTTTCAAGTACCCGAAAAACTTCTGTTATTTACACAGGTGTTAGGAATTTTGTTCGAAAACAGGAGTGAATTAAATAAGAATTTTCTTTTGGAAAATTATTAATTAAAATCCGTAAAAAATTAGGTACACTTTTTTGACTTCCACGAATGTAAAAAAATTGAAACTCGAGAAAATTTACAAACTTGCAAACAATAAGTATTAAAAAAAATCGAACTTGGGTAACCAAGCTGCATATTTATCGATTCCAAATTAATTATACTTTTTTAGGATCCAAAAACGTGATTTCAAATTTCATAATCTTATATTTTCGTCCCACCCTACTATGTACATTTTAGATATAAGAATAATAAGTAGTATAATAAGAAATCAATCTTGAGCCGGTCCACAGTGGGGCAAAAGGGGGTTTTCTGGACAAATGAGTCTACAGCTTACAATTTTGACTCGATTTGATTTTTTTTTCATGATGGTTAACTAATTTCAGAGAGGTTTGTGAGAGCCGATTTTTTATTTTTATTTGACAAAGCAGAAATGTTGTATTTATTTTTATTTACCCTCCCATTTTTTTGAAACTACTCATATTTATGTGAAACTTCATAATATCAATAAAATAATTTTATTTTTAAATATGTACTGCTGCAAAAGCCACCATAGGCAGTAAAATTTAATTTGATAGAAGAAACGATGGATTTTTTTACTAAGATTGTGTCTAAAAAAACGATTTTGGATTATTGATAAAATAACATAAGATTAGGTATATTGTCAAGTTATTTAGAGTTAATTCCATTGAAAAAACGAAATCTTTCGGTTGAAAATTGACGAAAATCTATTTATTTATCAAATTTATTTAAGTAAATAACAAATATTATGGCTTGGCAAAGCCTCCTAGTAAGTAACGTATTTTCTGAGTCATTGGTAGCCGATTTCCTAAAAAACGACGTTCGACAAAGAAAACTACAAAACGACATGCTTGACAAAGAGTCACGTTGTGATTTTGTTTATAAATTAAGCAATTATTCTTCGTGAAAATAGTATGATAAGGGAAGGATTTTTCCAAGTATTTTAAAATTGATTCCGTTGAAAAAAGGAAATCTGCTGATAGAAAATTGACGAGCATTTGTATTTGTTTATCAAATTTATTTAAACAGTTAACTATTGTTATCAGGTGTGGTTAGTCAAAAACAGGGAAACCCCTGAGAATTTCAAATTGAATGATAACTAGACACCATTTTTGTTTATTAAATTTGCTTATAACAATAATAATTACTTTAAGTTTTTGAAAAACTAACCATTGTTAATCAAAAAAATTCATAAATATTGTAACTTGCTGGATGTTGTTTGTAAGGAGTGTCTTTACTGATTTTATAAAATTTTACATAAATATGAGTAGTTACAACAAAATAGGAAGGTTTATATATAAAAAAATTTAATTTTAACTTCGTTCTTAAATATAAAAAAAAATTAAGCGGCTCTCACAAATCTCTTTGAAATTTAGTTAACCATAACTATAAATGAACTATAAAGATACTATTACTACTATAAATAATACTACTATTAATAATATTTTTTGATGTGTTTTTATTTCCAGAGATCTAGTGCATAGACAAACGGCGTGTGCTGCTATCAAACACATGGCTCTTGGCGTCTATGGTTTTGGATGTGAGGACGCGTTAATACATCTGCTAAATCACGTCTGGCCCAATGTTTTCGAAACTTCCCCACATTTAGTCCAGGCCTTCATGGATGCTGTGGACGGCCTTCGAGTTGCACTCGGACCAATAAAAATTCTCCAGTACACATTACAGGTATACAATTCACACCATTTGTTATTTTATTTGCTGGCTACTAGGCCGAAAAAAACGGGAAATGATAGTCACTTGACGTATATGAAATAATGTCAGATTGAACGAGTTTGTCCCGAAATTCTTTAAAATGGCTACAATTCCAACAGGAAATTAAAAAATTTGTAACACTTTTAATTTTGAATTATTGAATTGTAAAGACTAATTGAAGCCGTTTGTCAAAAAGGGACCTAAATTATGTTTTGGTCAAAATGAAACCAAGTACCCATAAGAGGTCTATTTATGCCCTCTATTCAATTCTGTAATAAAAAGCATATTAATAGCATGTATCTAAATTATCAGAAAATTGATTAAAAAGTATAATTATTATCGCAAAGGAATCTAAATCAAATAAAAAATATTTGTCGATACCAGAGGTTAAGATATAACATATGCTAAAAAGATCATAAATGAAACTAAATAATGAAAATAATTTTAACCACATAGATGAACAATAATTGTACGAAACTTTATTTTTTGACCGAGAATTTTAAATATTTGTAGAAGAAAAATCTATCCAATCACTTAAAATATCACAAATTTCATATCACATAATGATATAATGCATTTTAAAATAATATTTCTATCTTTTCTCTTTTTTGAGAAATTATGTACCAATTATGTACCATTCAGTTTACAATGCGTAATTCTAAAATATTTTACTTAAAAAAGTTTCCATTTTTAAGCGTACATTTTTAATTTAAAGAATTTTAAAATGCAGTTTTGAAGACTTCAACAATTTAACTGATTCAATTCGAAAGCCTTAATAGTTAAATAAGTTTAAACGTCCAATTGAAACTTTATGAAATATTTTCAATTTTAAAATAACTTCAGATCAATAGATTCATAATTAAACGCTTCTATTCAAAGTCTATTCGAATATTGTTTCAATGTAAAATATTCCATTTTGAACCCATTCAATTTAAAACTTTTTAATTAAGAAACAGAACAATTATTTAATTAGTAGCGATATGTGACTGTTTGTTTAAAACGAGCAATTAATCTGCATCTTTGAACTGAACAATTTATAAAAGTAAAAAAAAATTATATTACATTTTAACTGCTTTATTGTTCAATTGAAAAGTGAAAATAACTTCCATTTTATATGTGTACATTATTGAGCATTTGAATACAAAAAATTGTTAAAAAATGTTTAAAGTTCAATTTTTAAAGTTTAAAATTCAAGAGATCCACTTTGAGTGTTTTAATTTGCAGTTCAGTCTTTATTACTTTAAATGACCAAATTTGTAGCTTTGAGAGTTCAAATTTTTTATATTCATCGACCGTTAAAAAATTGTTCGAACCGGAAAATAACCTGGAATCGTTCAAATTTCAAAACGCTAAATTTAATCATTGAACTTCACCACTTCAATTGTTCTATTTAACACTGTTTTAATTTGTAATTGAAATTGTTGAATTTTGGTGTATAAATAAAAATGGAATATTTATTAATTTATAAAAAACTCTAGTAAGTTGAAGAGACATTTAGTAGTTTTGAAAATATTGAAATGATTTTAAATTATTTAAAACAGAATGGATTTTTTTTTAGATTTCGAACAAAAATTGAAAAGCTTTTTAAGAATTGTGAAAGGTTTCATAAGAATAATTTTTTTTAATTCCTAAGTAAATTGAAAAAGAATCTGGAAGATGTTGAGGCAATTTTTTAAATTTTTCAGGATTTTAAAAAATTTTCACGAAAAATTCGAATAATTTTTAAAGATATTTAGAAGATTTGAAAAAGTTTCAAAGAAAATGTAGATTTTTTAAGATTTTGAGATAAAATTTAGAGTCTATTTAACGATTTTGAAAGGTTTAAATTTTTTTAAGATTCCTAGGTAAATTGAAAAAAGAATCTGGAAGATGTTGAGGCAATTTTTTTAATTTTTCAGGATTTTAAAAAAAATTTACGAAAAGTTCGAATAATTTTAAAAGATATTTAGAAGATTTGACAAAATTTCAAGGAAAATGTAGATTTTTTAAAATGTTAAAATAAAATTTGGAGGCTATTTAACGATTTTGAAAGGTTTTAAGATCATAAAAAATATCTTGATATTTCTAGTAAAGTTTGAAATTATTTTTTATTTTCAAAAAATAATTTTAGGAGAAATATCGATTCATTCTTCAATTTAGAGCATTTAATATGATAATGTGGATTTATATTTTTTCAAATAAATCTGAATCGTTTAACTGTACAATTTATAAAACTTTTAAAAAATTCAGTTTGCAGTTTAACTGCATTTAATTGCAAACGGCTTCAATTATTAAATATTTTAATTTTTAAGGCTTGGATTTGACGATTTAAATTTTTTCAAGTACAAATTTTTAATTGTTCAATTCTGTACGATCATTATTTGAAAATGTACCATTTTGAATGTTTACTGCCAGCGAGTCACTTTTTCGCTTTTGGAAGCATTTAAAATTTAATACTTTTAGATTGAAATATACAAAATATGTTGAATTTAAATTTAGAATTTTTCGTTATTAAATTCGTTAATTTGTAGATTCTTATTTTAATACTTTAAATTATGAATTGTGTAGTGTTTAGGGGTTTTATTTGAAAATTCAAATGTCAGGGAAAAATGTTGGAAAATAATTCGGAACTTTTTTTGAGTTTTGAGTGACTGCTTGATTTTCACGATAAAAAAATACAAATCTTCTTTTACAGGGTCTGTTCCACCCGGCGAGAAAAGTTCGTGATGTTTACTGGAAGATCTACAATTCACTTTACATTGGGGGACAAGATGCTTTAGTAGCCGGTTATCCGCGAATTATGAATGACCCAAAGAACCAGTATATTAGATACGAATTGGATTACGTTTTGTAAGAGACTACACCTGTACATTGCTAAATTTTTTCATTTCTGGAGGCGTGGGGAAATCCCTGTTTAATAAAACTATTTGTAAGTATTCATAATATTTAAAATAACGTGTACCACAACCACGAATAAATATGGATGTGTTGCTACGAGAATCTTTCCAAAACAAAAAATAATTATGACATAATTAATTGCCAGGGACTAGATCAGTAATCTACAAACCGACTATAGATTCTTTAAATTTTGGACTATTTTCTTTAATAATCCATTCAAGATTCGCGCACCCTTATTTTAAAAACATCGACTGGTTATAATTTTCAAACTGTGCTATTGTAAGTCAGTGAATAGTGCGTTATACAAAAATGTGAAAATAAAGAAGAAATAAAGCTGAAATTGGTTTAATTTATTTTTTAATGTGACACATCTGATGCTATTTTTCAGGTATAGCTGGCAAAGTTGGTTATTTATAGAAAAAGATAACGATGGTTTCTTTTTGACAAAGGTGAGGAATTTAATTAACATAATCAGAAAAAAGGAAGGCTAATCTAATCATTTCCAATCTGATGAATGTGTAATGATTTTGTCAGAGATAGTACTACTGGTCTGTCAAGAGACTCGTCATTGGATAGCTCCAAGGGAAAATATCTAGTTTCATTGGAAGCCTGGAGAATCCACTTGTCCTATTTACCAATAAACTCCATAGTAGTGTCGTTTACGGTTTATGAAAAGTTGCCTTAATGTGTAGAGAAAAAAACGCATAAGTCACACATGAGTCAAGTTGCGGTGAAGTTCTATTAAAATTCAAAACATTAGATGATTATTGTCAATTAGTGTGTAAGTCCATTGAGAGCTAACGGAAAATAAACATGTAATGATAAAACCACAATAATTTCCTTTTAAATTCAAATGGATTCGATCGAAATCATGGTACGTGGCATTCAACATTTATAAAATTATGTATTTTGAGGTTTATTGTTGTAATTGTAAACAAAATTATTGTAGAAATCGGAAGTTCAGTCTCCCACGGAGGAAAATAAAAAGGACAAATCAAAAGTAAAAAACATGCATACAAAAAGAGGAATAGGAAAATTATGTAAGTTATTGTGATATTAAATTATGTGTAACATGATTATAATAATTATAATTTTTTATAATTATAATAATAATTATAATAATAATGTCAGGGTTGCTACAGGTCAGGGAATTCTAAAAAATAAGGGAAAAACTGAAAGAGTCAGAGAATTTTCGATAATTTGTATGAAATTTTCCACCCCCCTATCCCCATGTAAGATACAAACAAAATCTATGATGAAACCTTCATGAAAATTTTATTATTTTGTTGAAAATTCATCGATTTCGTTACAATATCATTATTTTTGGATGGAAGTGCAACTGTTTTGTTGAAAATTCGTTTTCTTGGGTTGAAAATTCAACTATTTTGGTAAAAAATATAAATTTTTTGGTTGAAAATTAACTCTTGTATTCAAAATTCGTATTTTTGGTTTCAAAATTCAACTCTTTTGTAGAAAATTCGTCTCTTTAGTTTATAAATTCGCCTCTTATCGTAGAAATCAAATTTTTTGTTAGGTAAAATGCAACTGTTGGTTGTAAATTAATCTGTTTTGATTGAAGATTCAACTATTTTCTGAAAATCCGTTGTTTTTTTTGTGTTGAATTCAACTGTTTTTGGTTAACAATTTAAATATTTTGTTGTTAAAATATCAGCTATTACATTTTTCGTTGAAAATTCATCTTGTTTAGTGGAAAATTCCACTTCTTAGTTGAAAATAGAACCAAAAATCCATTTTTATTTTGTTATGATTCGTCATTTTAATTAAGAATTCATCTCCTCAGTTGAAAAATGAACTATTACGTTCAAAATTATTTTCTTATTTTGTTGAAAAACATTTTGTTTTTAATCTTTTTTAGTTGAAAATTTAACTGTTCGGTTGAAAATTCAACTATTTGGTTGAAACTTCATGTAATTTGTTGACAATTCGTCTTTTTTTGCTACAAAAGTTATCTTATTAGTTGAAACTTCATATTTTTGTTTGAACATTCATTTGAAAAATCAACTATTCTAGTTTTGGTTGAAAAGTCATGTATTTTGTTGAAAATTGGTATTTTTCGGCTGAAAATTCAACTATTTGGTTGAAGATTCGTCATTTTGTCTTGAGAATAAAACATTTCGGATGACATTTTTTCCCTTTATTGACTGAAAAACCTTTCTTAGTTGGAAATACAACTCTTGTATCCAAAATTTTGTCTTTTCCTTTTAAAAATTAATTTCTTATCATAGAATTCTTAAGCTTCATCTTTTTATTGGTTAAAAATACAGCTGTTTTGTTGTAAATTAATCTGTTTTGGTATAAGATTCCACTATTTTGTTGAAAATTCGTTTTTTTAATGAATTCAACTGTTTATGGTTAAAAATTAAAATAATTTCTTGTTGAAATATCATCTATTACATTTTTTTAGAATGAATTTTTGTGTGAAAAATTCAACTACTTAGTGGAAAGTGTTGTTAAAAATTCGTCAACTGAAAATTAACTTTTTTGTTCAAAAATTCATCTCTTATCATAGAAATTTCATTTTTTTATTGGTTAAAAATGCAACTGTTTCGTTGTAAATTAATCTGTTTTGATTGAAGATTTAATTATTTTGTTAAAAAATCGTCTTTGTTTTAAATTTTAATCTTTTGTTGTTGAAGTATCATCTATTTCACTTTTTGTTGAGAAATTATCTTTTTCGGTGAGATTCAACTGCTTAGTGGAACTAAAAATTCATTTCTATTTTCTGATAATTCATAATATTAGTTGAAAATTCATCTTCTTGATTGAAAATGTAACTATTATGTTGAAAATTCTTTTTTTATAAGTAATCATTTAAACTGAAAATTTACTTCGACTTTTTGTTGAAAATTTATCTTTTTTAATTGAAAATTACACTTTTTTGTTTGAAAATTCGTTTTTAAATGTAAAAGATCTTTTACATTCTTATTATTTATTTTAGTTGAAAATGCCACTCTGGTTGAAAAGTCGCCTTTTTTTTGTAAAAATCTAATCTTTGTTGAAAATTCAACTGTTTTGTTGACAATTTAGCAATTTTTGTTGAAAATTAATTTTTTTTTACTGTTATATTTCAAATGGAAAATGTGTTCTTAGTTAAAAATTAATCTTTTTAGGTTAAAGATTTTTTTGGTGCTGAAAATTCAATTATTCTACTTTTGATTGAAAAATCTTGTATATTTTTTTTAATTCATCTTTTTTGGTAGACAATTCATCTTTTTGGTTAAAAATGTAACTATTTGGTTAAAAATTCATTTTTCTTGTTGAAGATTCATCATTGCAGTTAAAAATTCATTTTTTTAATTGAAATATTAACAATTTTGTTGAACATTCGTATTATTTGGGTTGAAAACTTTTTTGGAAAATTAGTTTTTTCTTTTACTTTTAAATTCAGCAATTTTGTTGGCAATTAACTTTTTTGTTAAAAATTAATATTTTCTGCTTGAAAACTCAACTGTTTTATAGAAAATTGTATGCCTGAAAGGAAAATTGATAAAGCTCAGGGAAAATAAATATTTGTCAGGGAAAGTCAAGGAATTTCGAAATTGGGATTTTGTAGCAACCCTGATAATGGAAACTGATGAACTTAAAAAATAGTAAACTTACATTTTATTAGATTTCGGAATGAAAGAACGATGCTGCGAATTTCTAGAGGAGGCCAAAATATACGAAAAGCTGGTGCAAATGCTTGCTTATATGGAAGCTAATCCATTTTTTACGTTTTTTATATTCGCTATCCTCGCTGGAATTGCAACTCCTATAGTCCTATTTGTTCTTTTCGCTGTCGTCAATGTCGCATTCATTGTCGCCGGTTTCATAATTGTCGAAGGTAATACAATTTATCATTTTTAATTAATTCTCTGCTGAAAAAAACAGTTGATGTTCCATCCTTTTCTTATTTTAGTTCAATCTATTATGTTCCTATTCATTTAGTGTTTTATTTTATCCAATTGCTTTGAAAAATAATAGTATATCCATTTCTATGCATCATTATTATACTATACTGATTTTCTTTTCCTAAATTATACCTGTTCCTATTTAATCCATATCTAATTTCTTTTATCGACATTGCAGGAGGACTCGGGTCAACTCGAAGGCTTAAAAACGTCTCATTATTCACATATAATTACAAAGAAAGTCGTATAGAATTTCACAAAAAGTCCACAAAAAGTCGCATCAAATTTTGAAAGATAATAAAAAAAGCATGATCAGATATTGAATGACTGAAATAATAACTTTATTTGTTCGGGTTTATTGGGTTTCAAATATTCTTTGCAAAATCAAAATAAACTTTAAAGTTAAAACCATTTTTTCACAATAGTCATTCAACTTGAAGGATTCTGAATTTGTGTTTAAAATATTTTTTTCTTGTCAACTTGGATTGTTTTCAAATGAGAGAAGTTTATATTTACATTCATTTTGATCATTTTCAACTTGAAATTACTTAATAATTAAGACTTCAAAGAGACTGTATTATTTGAATATGAAATTATTCATTTTTTAATAATTCAGACTTCACAGCCCAAAATGCCCTCGATACAGGGGAAATAGGGTGATTTTTCAGAAAAATGGGGGAATAAATTCTTTCGAATAAAGTTAATATAGATAAAATATTGAATTCAATATAAAACCTTTTGAATTCCTTAGATTTTAAGTCGAAACATATTGCGTTTTCAATCAAATAGTTGAAGTAAAAAAAAAAAGAACAATCATTTTTAACGAAACAGTTGCATTTACAACCAAATAGTTCAGAACTTGCAAGCAAAAGAGAAGAATTTTTAACAAAGTAATTAAAGCTTTAGCCAAATAGTTGAATTTACGTCAATAAAAATAATTTTCAACAAAGGAAGATGAATTTTGAACCAAATAGTTTAATTTAAACAAAAATTCATTTTTAACCAAATAGTTGAACTTTAAATCAAAAGAGACGAATTTTCAACAAAATAGTTAAATTTTTATCCAACTAGTTGAATTTTCAATAAAAAATACGAATTTGTTAGAAAACAGTTGAATTTTCAACAAAAAAGTTACTTTTCAACCAAAAAATATGAATTTTCAATCCATTAGGACGAAGTTTCTATAAAAAAGACGAATTTTCAGCAAAACTGTTGAATTTTGTACAAAAAAAAAATTAACTTTTAAAGTTCAACATGTACAGTTGGACTTTAAATCGAAAGAGACGAATTTTCATGCCAAAAAGACGATTTTTTAAAAATAAATTTAAATTTTCAACCAAGAAAGAAGAATTTTCTACCAAAAAAGATGACTTTTGTACAAAATAATTGAATTTTTAACAAATAGATCGTTTTCAACCAAGAAAGATGAACTTTTGACCAAATAATTGATTGTTCAACAGAAGCCGTCCATAAATCTCATGACGTCTTTTTCATTTGTTTAAATAAAGATGAGGATAAAATTTTCCTGAAGTGAAAAAGGACACAACGATATAAACAAAAGAAAAACGCATCACGAGATTAATGGACGGCCCCAACAACAACAGATTAATTTTTCCTTAAACAGTTGCATTTACAAACAAATAGTTAGAATTTCAATCAAAAGAGACGAATTGTCAAGAAAATAGATGAATTTTTAACCAAGTGGTTTAATTTTCATGCCAAAAGGCGGGAATTTTCGAAGGCAGTTAAATTTCCAACAAAAAAGTTCAATTTCAACCAAGAAAAATAAATTTTCAACGAGAAAAGATGACTTTTCTATCATAAAAGATAAATTTTCAGTCCAAAAAAAGTAGATTTTTTCTACCAAGCAATTAAATTATTATTATTAAATTAACGTATTATCAAAGAAAACTTGAATACTTGATTTTTCAACTAAAACTGATCAATTTTCAACCAAAAAGAAACAAATTTTCAACAAAATAGTTCAATCTTCAGCTAATCAAATGAATTTTTAACAAATTACTTCAACTGTCATACAAATAATTGAATTTTCAACAAAAAATATGAATTCCCAATGAAAAATTTAATTATTTGAATTTTCAACTAAAGCAGATCAATTTTCAACCAAAAAGAAACAATTTTTCAACAAAATATGTAGTTAAATCTTGAAACAACAAAATCAGTTTTTGACAAATTAGTTCAACTTTCAACCAAATATTTTTTTTAAAAAAAGGTATTTAAGTTTCTTGACCAGGGTAGTAGATAATCTGATCTTGGGTTTTTCGTTCTACTGGTCGTTTATATAAGGAAATTGCAGGTCTTTTTTTAATTTCAACAAAAATCTTGTCCGATTCTTTCCTTGTTAGAAAAATTGATTTGAAATAAAATTACAAAAAAAAAAGATACAGCCTTTAGTACTTTCTTCCAAGGCTTCAAAATTCCAGCGAATGGCAATAATTTCTTTCAGTAAGAACGAAAAACACAGGATCTACACATTTGCAACCAAGTAGTTGAATTTTCAACAAAAAATATGAATTCCCAATGAAAAATTTAATTGTTGAATTTTCAACTAAAACTGATCAATTTTCAACTAAAAAGAAACAAATGTTCAACAAAATAGTTAAATCTTAAACCCAAAAAATGAATATTGAACAAAGTAGTTGAAGTTTCAACAAAAAATATGAATTCCCAATGAAAAATTTAATTGTTGAATTTTCAACTAAACCTGATCAATTTTCAACCAAAAAGAAACCAATTTTCAACAAAATAGTTCAATCTTGAACCAATAAAATGAATTTTTGACAAAGTAGTTCAACTTTCAACTAGCAAATAATTGAATTTTCAACAAAAAATATGAATTTTCAATGAAAAACGATCAATTTTCAATTTTTCATTAATGTTCTCAATTAAAAGGGTACAATTTTTAATACTTTTGAATTTCAATTTTAAAAGTTTCATTTCAATTAAAATTGAAATTAAGTATAACAAATTTCGGAGAAAAACGTAAAAAAGTCTATTAGTAGTCACATTAGTCTTCAAAAATTCACCTTTTTTTCAAAAAAGCCGAAAAAGTCGCACGATCCGAGCCCTGAAATTGTAGTTATATTAAATATGTATTATTTAACAACTTCATACGTCAATTTTAGGTTCAAATTATTTCATCATACATATACTAATGTTTATAAATCTTTTCAGTGACAATTTTCATCATAGGTGCAACTGTTTTGTCTTCATCAGTCTTCTTCGTCATTACGGCTGTCGCTGTGATTGGATTATTTCTCTTATCGTTTTATCTTATCTTTTGCTACCTCATCATTTTACTCAAGAAATTCAGGGAGTAGGATAGTCAGTCAATCATGGTCACTATCATCGGTGTTTTATTTCCGTCAAAATGCAAAATGTAAATCTTTTTGGGAAAAGCTTTAATATATTTCTACATTTTAATAATTCTATTGTACAAAGTATTAATATTTGGGGGGAAATTAATTTTATATAACAATGTATAAAGGAATTTGTATTAAAGCGAGAAAGAGATTAAGTATAATAAATATTAAGTGATACCAAATTTTGGTGTATATTTATATTAATTTTTCAAGTGAAACCAACCATTTTTCAAAGTAGCGTTTTATTCGAGGAGTTTGTTTATAGTTCTTGATGTTTTTTAATTATAAATACCAGTTTAAATAATCTCCTTATTACTATCATAATTTACCTAATAACTACCAACTTTTACAACCCTTTCCATCATGGAAAAAATTGTCTTCATGTATATAAAAAATAACAATGTTTAAGCAATTCATAGTGAATTTTTTGTCAATTTTATTCTGTATAATAAATATAATTAGATTTAATTCTGCACCTGATTTTCCTTACTCGCTTCTTTATCTAGATTCGATCTATTTGTGGACGCTTGAATTTCCTTCCATAATAAATTGCTTAGATCTTGGCCACTCGCAGTTTTCGAGTCGTAGCAGAAAGGTTGGATGTAATCTTGTTTGTTGGTAACATCTACAAAAATAGTTAAGGAAATTGCAGGTATTTTTTTAATTTCAACAAAAATCTTGTCCGATTCTTTCCTTGCTAGAAAAATTGATTTGAAATAAAATTACAAAAAAAGGATACAGCCTTTAGTACATTCTTCCAAGGCTTCAAAATTCCAGCGAATACCAGTAATTTCTTTCAGTAAGTTGAATTTTCTCCTGAAAAACGGTTCTAGTTTAAAAAGAATTCCTTTAAAAGATTAGAGTAACTTAATTACGTATAATAAAATATTGATAAATAATAACATACAATCCTTGATCTATCATACGTTGATCCTTCGTGTTTGGCTTTATCATTTTGAGATTGTCCTTTTTCAACTGTAACTGTTGTAGTTCTGCAGCTACTGCTCTTACCTCAGAATCAAGGCTTTCCTGTTGAATTAAAAATTATGTAGAACGTTTTTTTAGGTACAAACAGAAGAACAGAAGAAGGCATTACATTTTTTTTTAGTTTAACATTTTTCTTAGAATGTGAAAACTGTTCAAGGGGTTCGTAACTCACTGCTATAGTCGTTACACCCTTACGAAAAAATATTATAGGAAATTCAGTATGTATAAGGCTATAATGATTATCCTATAATGAATTTCTCATAATTTTTTTGAAATTCAAAAAAAAATCCTTATACAAAGTCATTGTAAGAAACTCCGAATAGTAATTGAAAAAAGTGATTAAAAAAATAGAGAAACGAGAAACGAATGATTGATTCATTTACTTAACGCAGGATTTAAACAATTTCAAGGGCTACGAAGGATCTTACAAAATTTCAAAAGATTTTAAACATTTTAAGGTATTTTAAGAGATTCCAAAGTATTCTGAAAAATGTCAAGGAACGCCAAAGATTTGTTTAGGCTTTCTAAAAATTTCAAAGAATTTCACAAGATTTAAGGGATTTTATAGGACCTCCAACTATTTCAAAGATTTTATGGGATTTTACCAGATTTTAGGCTATTTTAACTGATTCAGACCAATTTCGAGAGATTTCAGAAAAGGTTGTAGGATTTCCAAAGATTTTAAGGGTTTTCTGGAATTTCCAAGAATTTAAAAGATTTCTAGGGATCTGAACGCTTTTTTTTAGGAAAATTTATTGAATAAGTTTAATTTAATTTATATTAAAGGGATTTCTAATTATTTATTCTTATTTTAATGGATTTTGACGATTATACATTTATATATTTTGAAAGATTCGAAAGAATTTCAAGAGATTTAAAAAATGTCAAGGAATTTCATAGAATTCTGTAGCATTTCCAAACATTTCAAGGGATTTAAAAGAATTGCACAAGATTAACCTTGTGATTGATCTTGACCTCAAATTATTTCAAAGAATTTACGGAATTTTAAACTATTTTAACAGATTCCAAAGAATTTTAAGAGATTTCGAAAATTTCAAAGGATTTCAAACAATTCTGTAGGATTTCCAAAAATATTAAGCTCGCTTTTAGGCGATTTCTGGAAAATTGTGGAAAATGAATTAAATGAAATAAAATTCCAAGATATTGCTATAACGATTCCAAACATTTCAATGGATTTTAAGGTTTTCCAAGAAATTTCACAAGATATAAAGGATTTTACTATTGAATCTCCAAAGATTTCCAAAGCTTTCAATGAATTTAAATTATTTCAACAAATTTCTATAAAACTTTAGGAAATAAAATAAATTTTATTTCAAGGGATTTCTGTGGATTTCAATCATTCCAATGGATATGAAGGAATTAAGAAAATTTCAAAGGATTTTAAGTTATTTTAAAAGATTCCAAAGAATTTTAAGAGATTCAAAAAATTTCAAGAGATGTCAAAGAATTTTGTACGGTTTCCAAAGACTTAAAGGAATTTACAAGAATTTCACAAGATTCAAGGGATTTGATGGGACTTTCAAGTATTTCAAAGACTTTAGGGGACTTCACAAATTTCAAGGGATTTTTAGAGAACTTCATTGAATAAACTTGATTTATTTTCAAGGAATTTTAAATGATTTCTAATTATAGCAAGAAGTTCGAAGATTTCAAAGGAATTGAAAAGGGGTTAAAAGATTTCAATGAATTTCTACGGATTTTCACAGATTTCAAACACTGTAATGGATTTAAACATATTTCCAAACGTATCATGGGATTTCAAGCGATTTTAAAAATGTCAAGGTAATTCAAACATGTTTGCAGTGTAAAGTTTATTTAAGCAGAATCGCTATTTTCGGTTTACTTCTATATGAGATTATGAGTTGCCTAAAATAAATAGTTTCTTTGTAGTTTATCTACTTTTTACATTAATTCCTTTAATATTTTTGTATTATTCATTCCAATTCTGATTATCCTATAATCGTTTCTATATAATGATCTTCTATAATGAATTTCCTATAATCACGAAAAAAATATATATATAAAAAATAATAACCAAATTATTTATCCAAATTTTCACCAAAAAATGATTTCCTACTTAAACATACGAATTTTGAACAAAATACATCAATTTTCTACCAAATAGTTAAATTTTCTACTAATAGGATTAATTTTTACCAAAAAAGTCGAATTTTTAACAGAATACATGAATTTCCAACCAAATAGTTGAATTTTCAACTGAAAAAAAATAATTTGTTAAATAAAATATAAAATAAATAATAAAATAAAATATTCCAATAAATTTAGTAAAAAATAATTATAGGGAAATCATAGACCTATACTGATTTTTCTATAATGTTTTTTCGTAAGGGCAGTTTGCAATTTTGCATGGAAGTCGCTTTCGTTTTTTTCTTCGATCTCTTTTTTAAATATTACAAACTATTATTAATAATATAGCAGTAAGAATAATAAATAACAATACATTATTTGTCGTTAAGAAAATAAAACGGTTTATACTCGTATACATACATGATTTTTTTAAAGACCTCCCCCCAACTGCGGCCAATAACTCAGGGCCTACCCACTTATTTTTTGACAATCTCAAGCTTGAATGCAAATAAATACCGCGCATAAACCGTAGACCATTTCTTACGTAAGATACGTAAGTTTGCAAATCACAAAAAAAATAAAAGTTAAATAGATTTTATAGTACGCAGCTGTTTGTCAGCGCAATCTAGCAAAAATGGTATGTTACTTCATTATTAATTTATCGCAGGTTTCACACTCTTCTCCCTATTCCCCTTTCTAGCCCCTTTTCCTAGGTTTTACACTTAAATGCGAACTGAAATAATAGAACACAGTAAGAAAATCCAACTATTTTGGTTGAAAGTTCATTCTTTTCGGTTGAAAAGTTTACTAATTAATTTCTGGTTAAGAATTTAACTTTTTTGGTTCAAAATTTGATTACTCTGTTGAAAATTCAACAATCTTGTTAAAAAGTCATCCTTTTTGGTTTAAAATTAAACTATTTTGTTGAAAATTCGTGTTTTTGGCTTGAAAACTCAAGAACTTGATTGATTTTTTTCAGGAGGAGAATTCAGCTTTTTTGGTTAAAAATGCAATTGCATGGTTAAAAATTAATCTATTTAACTTGACAGTTACATTTTTTATGGAAAGTCTCACTTTCGGGTTAAATGTTCAACTGCTTTGTAGAAAATTCGTATTTCAGACTTGAAAACTCGACAATTTGCTAGAAACTTAACTACTTCGTCAAAAACTAAACTGCTTTTCGTTGAAAATTGATCTTTTTTTGGTTGAAAATTTAATTACTTGTTTGAAAATTAATGTATTCTGTTAAAAATTCTACTTTTTCGGTGAAAAATTAATCCTGTTGGTTGAAAATTTAACTATTTGGTTAAAAATTTATCTATACGTTGAAAATTAGTATGTTTAAGTAATAAATCAATGTTTTCGTTAAAAACGTAACTCTTTCATTAAAAATTAATCTGTTTTAGTTGAGGATTCATGTATTTTGTTGATAATTTTTTTTTTCTTAGCTAACAATTTTTTTTAACTGTTAATTTAACTTTTCCATTTTTTGTTGAAAACTGATCTTTTTCAGTTGAAAAATTAATTATTTGATTGGAAATTCATGTATTCTGTTAAAAATTCAACTTTTTGGAAAACATTAAACCTATTCACTGAGAATTCAACTATTTGATCGAAAATTTATGTATTTTGTTGAAAATTTGTATGTTTAAGTAGAAAATCAATTTTCTGGTTAAAAATGCAAGTGTTTGGTTGAAAATTAATCTGTTTTACTTTAGAATTCAAGTATTTTGTTAATAATTTTTTTGTTTTTTCTTGGTTGAAAATTAATTTTTTTAACTGAAAATTTAATTCTTTCATTTTTAGATAAAAATTTAACTTTTTTAGTTAAAAATTCAACTATTTGGTTGGAAATTCATGCATTCTGTTAAAAATTCGACTTTTTTGGTAAAAATTGATACTCTTGGTTGAAAATTTAACTATTTGGTCGAGAATTGATGTATTTTGTTGAAAATTCGTAGGTTTAATTAGAAAATCAAACGTTTTGATTAAAAATCCAATTATTTTGTACAAAATTAATCGGCTTTAGTTGAGCATTGAAGTATTTTGTTGAAAATTAGTTTTTTTTGTTTGTTAGATATTCATGATTTCAGTTGAAAATTCATCTCTTTGGTTGAAAATTCGCTTTTTTTTAATTCATATTTTCGGGTTGAAAATTCAAATGTTCTGTATAAAACTCCTCTTTGTGGCTTGAAAATGTAACAATTCTGTAGAAAATTCAATTATTTTGTAGAAAATTAGTATCTTTTTACTGAAAATTAATTATTGTAACTGAAAATGTAACTATTTCATTTTTAGTGAAAACTGATTTTTTTAGTTTAAAAATTGAATTCTCTGGTTGAAAATGTACTTAATTTGTTAAAAATACGTCTTTTTGTTTGACATTTCAACTATTTGGCTAAAAATTTAAGTATTCTGTTGAAAATTTGTCTTTTTTGGTAGAGAATTAATCTTCTTGTTTAAAAAATCAACTATTTGGTTACAAATTTCTATATTTTGTTGGTGATTCGTCTTTTTTCAGTAGAAACTTAATTTTCTTGGTTGAAAACGCTTATTTTTGGTTGGGAATTAGGTACCTTGTTTTTGAATGAGCCCTAAATAAATTGACGAAAAAAATTTAGTGGGAAAAACTTACATAGGATAGGGAGAAGGGGAGGTCAAAACTTACAGACCATAACAAAGGGGGCATGTCGTTCAAAATTTCAGAAAAAAAATCACGGTCCTTTATCTGGACTTACTAAAATAAACCTAAAAATGGTAATTCTTTTAGAATTTATAAATATATCAATAAAGTAATTTAATTTTAAAATAACACGAACCAATTCTTCTTTGTATTTCTTCAAAGTGTTGTCTTTTTCTACCAAAATGTTGTTCTCTCTGCTGAGCTCTTCCATTAAAGATGAAAGTTTGGATGTGAGCATTTGAATTCCTAATTCGTCTTCTGAAAAAATTTAATTCATAGCAAACTGTAAACATTTTGTTGCTGTTTATATACAAATCAAAATCATGAAGTATTCTTACATTACTATTATTACCTGCGAGTTTGTGTGCTTGTTTATCTTCATTGTTCTTCATAAATATTAAACTTTCTTGAACTTTGTTTTTGAAATCGGAAGCACTGGGCAATTTGTGTTTCTCTCTTAGTAGTTTAATCTCTTCCATCATCGAGTCCTTATTTTAACAGACCTTTTGGTTGCAAGATTAAAATACATATAATGAGTAAATAAGTGTAAACAAATAACAATATCGATAACAAATGTATATCCAAGAATAGTCAAAGTTACATCCTACCTGCATAGATTTCTTTTAAAATAACGGAATAATGTTTTTTAGCATTCCTTTTATTAATATTCTGGCTTTAATTACCGCTGCAAATGACATTGACTTTAAAACCTTTAAATAGTAAAACTCAAAACCCTCCAATTTCACTTTTGTTAAAGAGGTTATGTTGATTGTTGACATATGAACAAGGCACAAGTATGAAGCACAATACATAAGAAAAATAAAAGTATAAGAGATTTTTGGCGGGAGAATGACTCATTTCCGAACAACCAGAAGCAACCAGAATTATTCATTGAATATTACCTTTTAGCAAAGATATTTAGAATATCTTTGCTTTTATCAACAAATAAATTAATAATTTCAGGCTTTTAAAATTTAAATTCTCGATAAAAGATCGTAATTTATGAAAACTCTATCTAGATGGGTATGAAATGTGAGTTTGAAATAATGTAGATGGCAGATCTAGCGCTGCATACTATTTTCATAAAGTTTCCTCTCTATTGCTATCGTTTTTCATGTTCAAAATGGTGATCTTTCTGTCACATTGGTTGCCATGTGTTTGCTGATGATTTTAATTATTTGTAAAGTAAATTATACTTTTTCAATATAATATAAACGATGGAAGTTGAAAAATAATTTTGAACAGAAGTATACAACATAATAATTTTAAAATTTCCGAAGTGTGCTGTAACATTTAATACAAGGTTAGTTCATATTTTTACAGATTATGTTCATTTTATAACTCAGGCAATTAAAATTTTTTATTTATGTTTCTGTAGATTATGTTTCTTAATTAAACATTGCTATATCTATGAAAAAAATTCGCCTAAGTCGATGAATTTTATTCTGAAAAACTAAAATAAGATCGACTCATGTTGTGGATTTTATGGCAGTCTTACTCAAACCTATATATAAATATATATATTAGAGTATACTTTTATTTAGGATATTAGAGAATTTAAAATTACTTTTTTCCAATCGAATATTAATATCTACTCCGAATTTGGAAATACTTTACGCATTAGTTTATTAAGTTTGCGTAAATCCTAAAGAAATTGATGCAGTACAGGTTTTCCTAAATTCATTAAATTCGATATTACTTGTTTATCCTATAATTATTATACATATTATATAAACAAATATCCAGTATGGACGTTTAAAGGCAAAAAATTGTGATCAAGTTAATACAAAAAATGTCTTAAGATTCCTGGGAAAATTTAAATTGGTTTTTATTTTGAAAAATTAATTTTAAGAGAATATTTAAAAAGATTTTTAACCATTTCAAAAGATTCCCGAAATTTAAGAAAAAGAATCTTAATGATTTTAAAACCATTTTTTTTTCATTTTGCAGAATTTAAAAACAATGTTAGGAAAAATTCTAATCATTTTAAGAGATATTTAAAAGGTTTAGAAGTTTTGAAAAGATAAAAAAATTATCAACCTTTGAAAAGATTTCAAAAAATTTTAAACAAAAGTATATTTTTTCAAAATTTCGGAAAAAAATTCGAAGCTTTTTTAGAATCTTGAAAGATATCAATAAAATGAATTTCTTAAGATTCATCTGTTTTGGTACAAAATTTCATCTTTTTTGCTTAAAAATGTACATTTTTGGTCGCAAATTAATCTGTTTTGGTAGACGATTCAACTATTCTTTTGAAAATTCGTCTTTTATGGCTCAATTAAACTGCTTTGGATTTAAAATAAAAATATTTTTTGATTGAAATATGAACTACATATTACATTTTTCGTTCAGAATTGATCTTTTTTGGTTGGGAATTCAACTACTTGTTAAAAACTTGAGCCGGAGATAAACTTTCTCTCTGGTTGAACTACTTTGTTAAAAATTAATTTGTTTGTTTTAGGATTCATAATTTTACTATAAAATCAATCAATCTCTTTGGTCGAAAATTTATCTATTTCGTTGAAATTGTGTCCTTTTTGGTAGAAAAATAATTTAATTGGTTAAAAATTCAACAATTTGGTATAAAATTACCTTTTTTGTTGAAAATCCATATTTTTGGGTCAAGCATTAAACTATTTTGTAAAAAAATCCGCATCATTTGATAAAAAATGCATCTTTTTTGGTTAAAAGTACAACTGATTGAAATTTCGTCTTTTTTTGATAAGTTTAACTATGTTTGATTTATAATTAAAATCTATTTTGGTTGAAACTGAACTTTTTTGATAAAATTTTGATTTGACATATCTGAAATCTTCAAAAAACTTCTTGAATTTTCTAAAGAATCTTAGTAAAATTATATGTATATATCCTTAAAAAAAATAAACAAGTACACACAGTGGGGCAAAAAAGTTTCTGTGGACAAATACATTTTTAGTCTACTTTCGATTTGAACTTTTTTTTAAATGAAAGATTTTCAAATTTCGAAAAGATTTGTGCATTTGGATTTTTTACAACAAAATTGGTTATTTTTTTATTTATCAACAAAATTGACATTTTTTTTAACCTTTCACAAGTACCATTTTTTAAAAAGATTTTTAGATTTATTAAACAAGGTCTTATATATTTGCCGAAACTATCTAGAAATAATTTTCAATGAGTGACAATAATTTAAAAAAAATTGTTTATTTCATTATAAACAAATTAATGAACAAAAGTTTTTTTCAGGTTTGTATAATTAGGTATTATTTTATATTTTTCGATGCTCCAAGGTAATGAGGTTTCTTATTAAACTTTTAAAAACACTGTAAGAAACCAATGAAAATTACAATAAAAAATATTGGTCGAAATTAATTAGCAGTATACTAAAAGGTATAAATTTATGGTAAATAAGTATAAAATTCAGTCATAAATAAAAAGTTATATTAGAAGACAATATTATGTTGTAGTGTGAATTCTGTATTTTGCCCAAATACTTTAAATTTTCAGTCTTATAAGTACGTGCATTTTGGGCGTTTTATGATATCGTGAATATAATTGTATGATCTAATGGCGAACCCATCCATTTTCGAAAAACTTTATTTCACTAGAACACAAACACGCGCTCTCTGCGCGCCATTATTATTTTGATGTCACGCAATTTTTAAATTATAAATTTCATACTAATACAAAATTTTTGTATTTTATAGTATCTGTCTAAAATTATAAAAGAGAAAAGTAAGGCCTCAGATCACTGGTTTTCAATTAGTTGGACGTTTGATTGTACTGCCTGTGAATAATCTTCCTTCTCAATAATTCCTTCACTGTCTTACAAAATTTGCATTGCTCCTTGCCTTTGCCCTCTTGACCAGTAGATAGAATTAATGGACAGCGTTTATGTCGCAAGGTGTCTACTTTATCCATGTAACTAAACGATGACAAGTTATTCGAGTTTTCTGCATTCAGAATTATGTCCGGACAACCTCGACATATCTTGCTGTTATGCAAAACTTCAATAACATCTTCGACGTCTTTTGCGGAACGCAGCTGATCAGTTTCAAAACCAAACTCTGTGTGATCAACAGATTTTCCGTTTAATTTGATCAAAATAGTCATACTATCGTCTATGGTGATTTCCTTATTGCAGATCGAATCGACGTGATCATTTTTGCCTCTTACTCCAATTCGCGTGAAAAATGTTATACCTGGGCGATTAACCCAAGTAACATTTGATCTCATCCACGAAATTGGCATGCGAATACAGTTCACATTTTCAAACATTTGTTTGAATAAAAGTGCAAAAGGATCCAGTGGTTCCGCGGGAGGATCAGAATTTTCAGTTTGATCATCTTCAATGCTGCTTACTTCCCCTTCAATTTTGATCTTTTTGCAAATGTTGTTTTTCGTATGAGTTGCATTTTCCTTTCGTTTCAAGGTTAAAGAGCGAGGTTTAGGAGCAGGTTTTTCCAGACGACCAAGTTTTCGAGCTGGGACGGCTCCTTTCCGTAGGTGTGGCCTGATATACGGCGACTGAAATAAAACTTTTAATTAGCGCAGGTTTCCTTATTTATTATTAAATTTATTATTATTTATTATTGTTATCATATGTTATTTCAAGTTTAAAAAATGAACCTTGTTAAAAATGGTTTATAAAATCGAGGAAACTATGCTAATGTTAATTACAACTAATTTTGGAAAAGAACTCGATGTGAACTTTTGAAAAAAAAATATTTCGGGTTTTCTTTATTTGACAATAACTATTTAGAGTTTAATGTTTTTCTTTTTCTCTTTAGGTAAAAGTTGCAATTCTTATTTAATTCTGGGGGGGGGGGGGCAAAGCCGCCGTGCCCCCCTCTGGATCCGCGCCTGCAGAACACAGCCAATTATCCGGGTACACAGCCCAATTTACCTTGTTTCCCCATTCTAACCTCGCAAACTTCAAACAAATGTCCAGGAGACCTACAATAGTAGCACCTCCTCCTCTCCCCCTATCGTATATTATTCGAAACTCAGACATTAGGACAATTTAGTTTTATATGTCCGATATTTTGGCAGTGGTTCTATAGGCTTTGCACATCACGATGCCTTCCTCGTCAGGATTATTTTCAAGAACTTGGGAAATTATTTTATTTAAGGTCAAATTTACTCTTGCGCCGTATTCTGGGACTGTTTTTTCGGGTTTCCTCTTTACGTTAGCTAAGTTTTGCATAAGTTGACTAATATCCTCGTGATGAGAATAAATTTGATTTAAGGTTTGCAAAATTTCATCCAAGGTAGTCTTTCTTCTATCATGAATATGGAGTCGCGCTTTTCCCATGATTTTAGTTTTGATGAGCATAGTAAAACACGGAATGTCAGAGGGATTAATCAAAGAGATCGCGGCCCTGAAGTGGTCGCAAAACACAGAGACGGATATATTTTCTCCGTTAAAGGTAGAAATCATTCCTTGAACGATTTTGAACATTTTTTTGAAATCTGTAGTGCCGTTTAACACTTGATAATGAGCTTAAAATGAGTAACGGATACAGACTGACGTTTCATGACGTTGTAAAGGTGGGTAATTTCCGTGATCTGAAAATGGTAATTCTTCCGTATTGTTCCTAAAAGGGACCACATAACGCGTGGAAGCCATCGCACGCGGAAATACAGGGTTCTTATCAGAAGTTTGTTTCCTATTTTTGGGTTTTGGAATCGCAGTTCTAGTATTGCTACTTGATGAGGATAGAGAGTCGTTATCCCCACCTCTCTTTCGACTTCTTAAATTAGGCATTTTAGGTGTTCAAGCTAAACTTACTTGTGTTTTTTAATCCAGGAAATTTCTTCGCACTGTTATTTTGAAACTGATTTCTCTTTCCTCCTATTACAGTTGAAAATCGCTGAACATTATAATTTAGAACACAAAAGATGAGAGAAATCACTACACAAAACGTTGATTTACATTTTCATTGGAGATCTTGAAGTCCTCGGAGATGTCATGAAGCTTCGCCGAAGTTCCGTAGGTCAGGAGGTCCCTCGAAGCTGTAACTCTTGACGAGTTCAGTAATTCAGTCATGAAGATCCGTTGAATATTCAGGATTTATTATCCATATTAAGCTTACGGTTATTGAGGAATATCTGGCGGCTCATTATAACCGTGAACGATCTTGGTGAAATTTTATAACACATTTGGTCAGTGGACCAAGAACTACTCGAACCGCCCCTGGAGCACTGCACGTATTTGGCTGAGTAGAAAAATCCACGTTTAATCAGACAAGCATCCTTGTGTCTAAACTAGTGACCTATATTTCATCTTTGCTTGTAATCTATATTTTCCACGACACGGGTAAATCCCACAAAGCTGCCATTAATTTGTTACGTCCCAAGCGCTGCAATCGATTAATGTCTGTTGGAACAATGCGTTGATACGTTGAAGGAGAGGATTCGTTACCTGTCGTTGAGTGGTTGGAACCACTAGCCACGAAAAATAGGGCAGGTTTATAAAAATGAAAGCTCTCAACACTGTATTTATCTTGGTAATAAAATCACTCATTTTATTATGAAGTTCTGGTAGACTTGGCAGATATTTAAACGCTCATATTGAGTATTGATGAACAAACACACAAGTAAGCTTGGCACTTAACATTTCGGTAAAGTCGAATACAAACGCACGCATCGCAATCACGAAGGTGAGGTTACGTTACATCCGAGATTCTAAAACGTTTTCAAGTCCGAAACTGTACAATAAACGAAGATACAAGAGTCGCAGGTTCAAACTTGAAAGGCGCGCGCCGAGATAAAATATTCTGATGTTTTCGTGCTCTGCATTTATATCTAAAAGCTCCTTTAAGGCGGGATTTATCCCTACTTTTAGCTTTCACCCAATCGGAATGCTGACTTCCCTCAATTTCAGTGCCGAATAACCAATCATAAATGAGGTCACTTTGCTCCTCCTGCTGGTATTAGTCAATTAAAGTGAGTGACAGTTCAAGGATATGGGTCCAAAGTTCACTTTTCGACAGGATTCACTTTATCACTTTGAGTGACAGTTTCCTGTTTCTAAGCCCAAGGATCGCTTTTTTATGGCGTCTGGCCGGCCCATTAATGATACTAAAAATAGCTCAAGGTCTCACCCTGGCGAAAGTATCGGATAGGAATTCATTCCGAACCAACCTGAAGTCATCCGAATCATTCCGGAATCTATATCCGAATCAATGCGAGTTAATTCGAACCAATCCGAATTTTTTAAATATATTTCGTTTGATCCAAATCGGTCAAAAATTAATCTGACTCAATCCGGTTCAATCCGAACTTCCAGTCCGAATAAATCTGAAACAAATTTTCGATCCGAATGAATCCGAACTCGGATTGACCTAAAACGATTTTCAATCGGAATGAATCCAATTCAATCCGAACTCGGATTCGTTCGGATTCATTCGGATTGAAAATTCAGTGTATATCCACCCGAATTCGGATTGATTCGGACTCATGTGGATTAAAAATTTGGTTCGGATTGGTTCGGATTGGTTCATTTTGGAGTTCGGACTGAACCGGATTAAGTCGGATTAATTTTTAAACGATTTGGGTCAAACGAAATGTAGAACATTTTTCGGATTGGTTTAAATTGACTCGGATTGGTTCGCATACAGATTCCGGAATGATTGTACATTAGTACATTAGGTACATTAGTGAAATTGAAACCTGATGCTATACTTAAGTCTTAGTTCTCTCATTAGCAATAAATTTATTATATCGTTGATATTCGTATATCATTATTAATAATCTTAATAATTGCTCATTTCTAGCGTATTCTGATTTTACTTTGAGCTATTTGAACTTTTCCACTCGAGAAATTACTAGTATAGAGAGTATTTAGTAAAAGGGTCTTAGCGCCCTGAAACCTTAGTTCTCAAAACGGAGCATGCCGTTACCAAAGCGTTATCGAAACCATAGTTTCGATCACGGAGTAATAATAAGGAGACCGATCATGCTGTACAAAGCACCTTGAGTTTTGAGCGTGGTATATGTACGATAATTGAAGTAGTGGCGCATGCGCACTACGATATCCTATCTCTTTTTCGCGGGAGAAAAAGGGATAGTAAAGCGCAGTGCGCATGAACCAATGTTTTCCACGCCTGAGGGAAGGCAATAAATGTGCAGTTTGCACCGTCAAAACGCATATATGGAGATCGGTCTTCTTATTATTACTCCGTGGTTTCGACACAGACATCATAAGCCTAGATGCTGCACAGGGTGTCAGAGTGGGGTAACTATATATATAGGACAACACATTTTCTGCCATATCGAGGTGCTGCCCTCATCGTCCTTGGCGGACCGGTCGAACGCAAGCATTACGCTACAGCATAATGCTAAAGTAATTCTAAAGTAATGCTAAAGTAATATGGCATTACAATTATTAAAAGAAGCAAAATAAATATGTGAATTGTTGCAATTATAATAATACGTTAAACTTTACGTTAAATGGTCATGCCGTAATTGCAAAAAAAATGCTTTTTCAACGTTAAAAAATAAAAAAATAAATAAAACAAAGTGGCTGTCATTGAAGTCGGGCCCCTGCGTGCTGGCAACAGGCTTGAAGCCTCTGTTAACAGACTGCAATGATAGCCACATTTTTTTCTTCATTTTTTAACGCTGAAAAACAAATTTGTTGCAATTAAGGCATGACCATTTAACGTAAATTTCAACGTATCATTATAATTGCAACAGTTCACATATTTATTTTGTTTCTTTAATTAATTATAATGCCATATTACTTTAGCATCACTTGAGCATTACTCTGTAGCGTAATGCTTGCATTCGGCCAGTCCGCCAGAGACGTTTGGCAGAATTCTCTTGAGTTGAGTAGAATCCTCTTGAATTTAGTAGAATTCTCTTGAATTGTGTAGAACTCTCTTGATTTCCGTAAAGTTGTCTCAAATTCTGTAAATGATTCTTTAACAACGTAGAATTATCTTGAACGTTTTTGAACTTACTACACATGTCTTAACACTTCTAAATTTGTTAGAATAAGCTTTGATTTATTTTGAATTCATTATTCTTCCCAATTTTTATTGTTGTAAACGTTACAAAAAATGTCGATAAAATTACATTGAAAAAATGTGACACGCCAGAGTCATAATTAAATGCTTGATGATTTCAGTGCACGCGTTCAACAAAAAGTATCAAGTTACTTGTTCCGGGTGCATTTTAAAGTGCAATCATACGCCCGCAAAAATCCCTCTGATGACGTACATGCAGAGATGATTTTATTGCCTTGTAATAAGGTTTCTTTACTTAGCGAATATAATGAAAGACGTCATCAAACTCATTCGACCACGGTGCTCTGCCTAGATAAAAATCATGCTAAGTAAGAATTACCTAGTAATTTTCCATAAATATGTGCACAGCTGTAGCCAACATACCCCCGATGAAAATGTTTTGACGATGCCCTTGCCAATAGAATTTATTTTACTTAAGTTACTTTTTAATGATTAACAAACTAAATAATTAGTGTCGTAAAGCTTAGGCGACCATTGTTTTTTCTCAAATGAAAATTCTAGAAAAAATGTATCTTTGGATATATGATACATACGTGCGCAAATGAGGACTGATCCATTCCTAGTTAGATGATTAGTCATTACAATTAGTCAGTCAGTCGTCTCTCACTGGTATACGCATGCATTAAAAATTATCAAATATTTTTTAGGGATAATTTTTCACGGCAAACATACTCCCGATGAAGAAATTTTGACAAAGAACATAAAAATAGGATAAACGCTTTAACTGGAGCGTCGTAAAATTTAATCGACTATGATCTTTTGCGCAAATTAAAAATAAACACCCCAAACACCTTCAGAAGACTTTAGTAGATGTCTGGGGTGATTATTTTTAATTTGGAATTTTTTTTCTCTTATAGTTGCACGCAACTGAGATGAGGTTTGATAAATGTACTAGGGGTAATTTTTTGGGGTAGCTCAAAGTTCCAGTGAGGATGAGGATATAAAATAAAGTCTTGGCAAGGCGCCTGGAATGACTATTTTTCATTTCAATTTTTTGTTCCGGTTTCAGTTGAAGGCAGCGCATAAGGAGTACGTTAAATGTACTAGGGTGGGTTTTATGGGGTTGTTGAACATTACTGTTGGTATAGCGATATAAAATAGAATCTTAGATAGGTGTCTACAATGACTATTTTAACTTTGAAATTTGTTGGCTGTTTTAGTTGAAAGCAGCTGAGACGGGATTCGTTTAATGTACTAGGAGTGTTTTTTTAAGGCTTTTTAATGTCATTGTTAGAGATCGGAATATCTAATTATGTTTTGAAAAGGTGTGTGGGGTAATCGTGTAAAATTAAAAAATGTTTAGCATTTTAAGTTGAAGAAAGCTCAGATAGGGTTCGATGAAAGTACTAGGGGTGGTTTTTTGATTTTGTATAATATTACTATAGGAATGGCGATATCTTCTAGAGCCTTGGAAAGGTGTCCGGAGTAACAATTTCTAATTTTAATTTTTTTTTGCTGCTTTAGTTAAATGCAACTGAGACGGCGTTCGTTAAATGTACTAGTGGTGGTTTTTTTGGGCTGTCTAATATTATTGTAGGTTTAGAGATATCAAGTAGAGTCTTGGGAAAGGGTATGCGGTAGTTATTTTTTAATTTGAAAATTTTTTTGCTGTTTAAGTCGAATGTAACTGAGACGGGGTTTGTTAAATATACTTGGGGTGGTTTTTTGGGTTGTCTAATATTATTGTATGTGTGGCGAGATCGGTTAGAGTCTTGGAAAGGTGTATGGTTTGACTATTTATAATTTGAATATTTTTTGCCTGCTTTAGTTGAAGGCAACTGAGACTGGGTTCGTTAAATGTGCTAGAGGTAGTTTTTTGAGGCTGTATTGTATGCTTTTGTTGAAGGAAGTTCAGACTGGATAGTTTAATTTACTAGAGGTGGTTTTTTGGGGATGTGTAATATTATTGTAGGGATGGGGATATCTACATGAGTCTTGGGAAGGTGTTTGACATGGCAAGTTTTAATTTGAAATATTTTTGGTTGCTTAAAGCGAAGTCAATTCAGATGAGGTTCGTCAAACATACTAGGGGTGTTTTTTTGGGGTGTATAATTTTTTTAGTGATGAGAGTATCGACTAGAGTCTTGTGAGATTGCGGGATGTAACTTCCGTTAATTGTTAATTATTTTGGCGAACCATATCTTAATTGACTTCGAGTAAAGCAGCCAAAAATATTTCAAATCATAACTAGTCACGTCAGACACTTTTACAAGTCTCTAGCAGATATCGCCATTTCAACAATCATATTTTACAGCCTGAAAAACCACCCTTGGTACATTTAAGGAACCCAGTCTCTGTTGCACTTAATTGAAGCAGGCAAAAAATTTCAAATTGAATCTAGTCACCCCAGGCACTTTTCCAAAACTCTATCAGATGCCTTAATTCCTGCAATAATATTATACATCCTTACAAAACTACCCCTAGTACATTTAGCGAAGCCAGTATCAGTTGTCTTCCTGGCGGAAGTATCGGATAGGAGTTCATTCCAAACCAATCCGAAGTCATCCGAATCATTCTGGAATCTGTATCCGAATCAATCCCAGTTAATTCGAACCAATCCGAAAAATGTCTACATTTCGTTCGATCCAAATCGGTCAAAAATTAATCCTACTCAATCCGCTTCAATCTGAACTTCCAATCCGAATGAATTCGAAACAAATTTTCAATTCGAATGAATCTGAACTCAGATAGACCTAAAACGATTTTTAATCCGAATGAATCCAATTCAATCCGAACTCGAATTCATTCGGATTGAAAATTCAGTGTATATCAATCCGAATTCAGATTGATTCGAATTAATTTGGATTGAAAATTTAGTTCGGATTGAGTCTTTTTGGAGTTCAGATTGAACGGATTGAGTCGGATTAATTTTTAAACGATTTGGGTCAAACGTAATGTAAAACTTTTTCGGATTGGTTCGTATTGACTCGGATTGGTTCGGATACACATTCCGGAATGATTCAGATTGGTTTGGAAGGAAATCCTATCCAATGCTTTCGCCAGGGCTTTAAATGGCAGCCAAAAAAATGAAAAATTTTAAATAATCACCCCACACACTTTCCCAAGACTTTATAAGGTATTCCGATCCCTGAAATAATATTTAACAACTCTAACAAAACCAACACCAAAAAATTACCGCTTGTATATTTATCAAACCTCATCTCAGTTGCCTGCAACTATAAGAGCCAACAAATTTCATAGTCGATTAAATTTGAAGACGCCCTAGTTTAAGCGTTTATCCTATTTTTATGAATTTTGTCAAAATTTCTTCATCAGGGATATGTTTGCAGTGAAAAATGCTCCCTAAAAAATATTTGATAATTTTCAATACATGCGTATACCAGTGAGAGACGACTGAATTACTAATTGTACTGACTAATCATCTAACTAGGAATGGATCACTTCTCATTAATTATTAAAAAGTAATTTAGGTACAATAAATTCTATTGGCAAGGGCATTGTCAAAACGTTTCATCAGGGGTGTGTTCGCCTCATTTGTGCACATATGTATGGAAAATTTCTGGGTAATTCTTTTTTGGCATGATTTTTATCTAGGCAGAGTACCGTGGTCGAATGAGTTTGATGACGTCTTTTATTATATTCGCTAAGTAAAGAAACCTCATTACAAGGCAATAAGATCATCTTTGCATTTACGCCATCAGAGGGGTTTTTGCGGGCGTATGTTTGTACTTCAAAATGCACCCGGAACAAGTAACTCGGTACTTTTTTTCAAACGCGTGCACTGAAATCATCAAGCATTTAATTATGACTCTGTCGTGTCGCACTTTTTCAATGGAATTTTATCGATATTTTTGTAACGTTTACAACAATAAAAATTGGAAACTCTATTGAATTCAAAATTGATCAAAGCTTATTTTAATGAATTCCGAAGTGGTAAAAGATTTCTAATAAGTTCAAAAGTGTTCCAGAGAATTCTACAGTATTCAAGAGTCTTTTACAGAATTTAAGATAATTTTACGGCAATCAACGAGAATTCTGCCGAACTCAAGAGAATTCTACTAAATTCAAGAGAATTCTGCTCAACTCAAGAGAATTTTGCCAAACGTGAGAGAATTCTACTGAATTGAAGGGAATTCTACGGACCTCAAGAGAATTATACAGATTTTAAGACAATGCAGAAATACAGAGAATTCTACTGTATTTACGAAATATTTATACAAAATTTCAGAGAATTATGATTAATTCAAGGGAATTCTGCCTAACTCTAGAGAATTCGCTTGAATTCGACAGAGTTTTTTCGATTTCAAGAACATTCTGCTGAATTCATAAGAAAATACGATAATTTGACAAAATTTAAGAGAATTCGGCCGAATCTAGGAGAATTCCCCGGAATTTAAGAAAATTAAACAATGTTCCAGAGAATATTACATATTTCGAGAGAATTCTACTGAATTCAACGGAATTTTACTGAATTCAAGAGAATTCTGCTGAATTTAAAATAATTATACACAATTTAAGAGAATTCTACCTAATTCAAGAAAATTATACTGAATTTACAAGATATTTTTACAGAATTCCAGAGATTTATGATTAATTCAGGAGAATTCTGTCAAAATCTAGATAATTCTCTTGAATTCGAAAGAATTTCGCTAATTTCAAGAATAATCTGCTGAATTCGAAAGAAAACACGATAATTCTACTTATTTCAAGAGAATTCTGCTGAATTCAAAAGAATTATACACAATTTAGGAGAATTTTAAATAATTTTAGAGAATTCAACTGAATTTACAAGATACTTTTACAGAATTCCAGAGAAATTTGATTAATTCACGGAAATTCTTCTGAATTGATGAGAATTCTACTGAATTCATGAGAATGATACAAAATTCAAGAGGATTCCACTGACTTCAAAAGAATTCTACTGAAATCAAAAGAATCACACAGAATTAGAGAGAATTTTGCTGATTTAAAGAAAATTCTGCTGAAATCAGAAGAATTCTTCACAATTCAGGAGAATTGCCGACAACTGCAGCGAGCGATCATATAATTATATTAAAATTAAATCATTGAGGATTCTTTCATACGATTGCAGATGCGCAACTTGCGTACTTGCTCAAGTCATGTTTTCCCTGGTAAAAATACACGTTAGGAATCGTTAGACTCTTTTTCGAAGCCTCTAAGATTGCAGTTCGAGTTTTAAGTGGATTTAAAGAGGAATCGTGGAAAGTAATGTGTTGTAATATGGTCCTGAGGGGATACTAGTTGCGCAGTTAATTTCGCGAAATATTTGTAATGTGTTCTATGGGGAACCTAAGTGGAAATTATAATCCGAAATTACTTTTTGAATATTTCTTTAAAGGGATCTAATAGGAATTTAATAGGGACATAATTCTAAGAGGGTCTGAGCGGAACCTAAGTAGACCTTGAAACGCTAAATTATTTTTCGAGAAATTCTTTTAAATGGATTTAATGGGAATTTAATAGGACTACGTTTACTGAAAAAGTTACTAAGTATATAATTGCCGTCTTAAGGGGGTATAAGGAGATTTTAAACGGACATTAAAACGCTAAATTATTTTGTACGGAATTTCTCTAAGTGGATTTAAAGGTAATTTAAGAGGATGCGTTTACTGGAAAAATTACTAGGTATATAATTGCCATCTTAAGAGGATCTAAGGGGATCTTAAATGGAAATTAAAACACTAAAATATGTTTGCGGAATTTCTCTGAGTGGATCTAACAGTAATTTGAGAGGCTGCGTTTACTGGAAAACCGACCAAGTATAGAATTTTCGTCTTAAGAGGATCTAAGGGGATCTCATGCAGGTATTAAAACATTAAATTATTTTTTGTGCGAAATTTCTCTAAGGAGATATAACATTAACTTATGAGGCTGCATTTACTGGAAAAATGACTGAATATAATTGCCGTCTTAAGAGGATCTAAGGGGATTTTAGACGGACATTAAAACACTACATTTTTTGTACGGAAATAGGCATTTAAAAGGACTGCGTTTACTGGAAATGCGACTAAGTATAAAATTTTCATTCTATGGGGATCTAAAGGGAACGTAAGTGGACACTAAAAAACTACATTATTTTGTACGGAATTTCTTTGAGTGGATCTAAGAGGAATTTAAAAGTTATACTGTGAATTATACTAAATCCCAAAATCATAGATCAATTACACATTACGAATCTTCAGATGAAACGTTTTGACTATAATTTACAACTATATATTTCTTCTTGATTTCACTTCACTATACGATACAGTGTCAGAACGCATTTACCTATGAAGAGATTTCATTGGTGGCATGAAGGTAACCAGCGGAATGCCACGCAAGTTTAGAGTCATCACTTGAAAATATTTCAAAAAATATACTCTAGTTTCTCCTTCCTCCTAGCGGACACGTTCTGTAAATGTTACATAACAAAAAGGGAATATTTATACATAATATTGTTACAATCGTATGCCATACAAATTACAGAACATGAAGGTCACACTGCTCTGTAACGCTGTTACTGTAAGGATACGAAGCAGTTCTGGAATTTTGTAATGTAACTAATATAGAACAGAGTGATAGAACTGTTATGTTACTATAATAGCACACGTTTTCTAGAAACAGAACATAAAGGTCAAACTGTTTTGTAACATTGTTACTATAAGGATACGTAACAGTTCTGCATTTCTGTAATGGAACTAATATAGAAAAGAGTGATAGAACTGTTACGTCACTAGAATGTGACATGTGTTACAGAAATGGATCATGAAGGGCACACTGTTCTGCAACGATCTTTGACCAGTTTTTGGCTGATGGACGGGTGCAGTATGTGACTTGGACTGGATAAGAATACGCCGAAAACAAGGCCGAATATCTTTCAAATTCGGGCCAACCAAGAAGAAAATAATTTATTTTTTAATTTGCACTTTACCATTGTTTTAACCCACCTTCTCATAATATTTCTAAAATCAGAAATAATAAATATATAATCCTGAGAGGACCCTGGATCTTTCAGCAAAAAAGCATGGGCGAGATTTTGTAACGAGCGTTCAAGCGGTTCGATAGCGCAATTGACTAAGGCATCGGCTAGGCACATACGGTTAGGCAGTTTAGGTAGGGTTCGAATCTCCAGCGAGTGTAATTTTTCAACGTGTTTAAGCATGAGATTATATGTGTAGGGGACCATACGTGAAATTACTTTATTTAAAATATGAACTAAGTGCAGCAATAATACAAAAAACATTTTTTTTACATATATGAAATACACATTACACGCACATAGAAACCTCATAGAAATCTGTTAACCTCCCAGTAAGCCAGGACAAACCCTTCATCTCCTCTTAGGCTCTATATAAAAACCTCGTACAAACCTTGTAAGATCCTTGTAAAACCCCAGTACACCCCGAATCAGGTCCATTTAGAAAAATTTCAGATACACATTACACGTACATAGAAACCTTTTAAACTCCCAGTAGGCGAGGACAAAAAACCCTTTGTTCACTTTTACGTCCCTATAGGATCCACTGACAAACATCATAAGATCTACAGTATATATGCTCTTTCAAGCATGGAACAAAACCCTCCTTGAAAAATCAGGAATCCTTAAATTCCTAAATCTGTAGGGATTCTGAGAGGATTCTAAAAGCGATTTTTAGCAGGGATTATTTAGCTTCTGAAACACTATATTGCGTAAAAAAGGACTTTCAACGCACTAGTACGTAAAAAACTGTATTACACGTCTTGTTTTCGGAGAACGTCGTGCAAAAATTATGTAACTAATTCACTACCCTAGTCGAAACAGAACATTTAAATTCATGTACTTTTAACCTTAAATTTTTATTACAAATTTTTTAAGGGGAAGCTCTAGTAAATTTTCATCACATTCAAATAACAATTGTCCACATATTTTGTATAAGAAATTGTGGAGAAATATCATTCTCGAAATTTAGGAATTATTTTTAATGCCAAAGTCCTGAAAATTCTATCGGAAATGTTCTTAAAAACACTCTGAAAACATTTGAGAAATGAAAATCTATTAATAATAATTAATTAATGGGAGTCCATTTCAATAATTCTTTAATAGTAAAATTTGAAATATAGAAGAGTAAATTTTACGAAAAATATTAATAAAAAGAAATAGATTTTGCATTTTTTAAAAGGAATTATCCTTTTTTACTATCAAGTTATTTTTATTTTCGAACTTATAGCACCGAAGAAAAATTTTCAAATGTTTTTAAAACGAAAAGAAAGTTCAAGAAGAAAACTTTTAAAGTTTTAAAGATTCAGGTTTTAAAAATCTTACTTTTTAAATCATATTTCAGTTATTTAGTTATTAATAATTGCATTCATTTATAAATATATAATAATTTACATACCTAAGATTAAAGTTTTAATGTGTTTTCAAAAAAATGCCATTTTGTTTTTTGAGAAATTGAAATGTCTAAGGATTAATAATTAAATTTATTTATTATGAATATAAAATCAAGTCATGTAAACTAAAATAATAAAATGAAATGTTTAATTTGAGAATCACAAGGAGAATAATTACAGATTATATAATATCTATAGGCTGATTGGAGTTAAATCATATTAATTAATTATCTGAAACCCTCTCAAAATTACCTGTTTACGAAGTAAATGGATTCCTCCTTTCCTAAAAAAATAAGTTTCAAGGTTGGTAACCGAAACCATAAAAACAGTGCTAAGTGATATAATTTGAGTACTTATAAAATGACCATGGAAATTTCAAGATTCACCTTGACTTTGATCATGCGTCAGAACTGTAATCTTGCCGATCGTCAGATCCTCGTTCGCATAAAATGTAAAAACAACAGAACTTGAATACCAAGTTCTTGTTTGAAATTTAAGATTGACCGGATGTGGTTTGCACTCGCCTTATATTTTATATACTTATCCTTCATTCATGGGCGGAATTGTTATTCCGAACAGAATCACCTAGAAGAAAATCCCAAGAATCTCATGATAAACATCACAAATGAAACTTGACTGCAAACCGGAAAATTACTTTTTTATGTACCTGCAATGTGAGTTCTTGAAATTAAAATTTTTTTTACACTTTTATGGGGACAATAAAAAGGGCTTTATGAAAATCACTTAAAGTGCGATAATTGTCACAACAAAGTTGTTTAATTTCGAAAATGTATTTTATTAGACATTTTTTATGGAGATGTTCTACATTTTTCAGAGAATAATACATTTAAAAACTGAATGTTTCATGTTAAATGCAAATTTCAGTCTTTTCATATTAGAAAAACAATATTAGAATTATACATTTGGTCTCAGAGAGATTTTTTTAGACGGTATGAATAGTGAGTCGTTTAAAAGGGAAACTTTCTACCGAAATTTCGGTACAAATAGCTGGATTTTTTCGCTACACAAAAACACTAACAGTGACAAATTGACATAATTTTAGACCCCATACGAGAAATGTCTATAATTGAAAGCTGTCATCGCGGTTTTCTCAGAATTTCATCGGAATGTAATGCATTAACTTTTGCTGAATCTCGATAATTATAATAATCGAAAGAAGTGTTTCGAAATTCCAAATATTTTCACTTTCAGCAGCAACGAAGCTACGATTAAAATTATCCATATTAGACCCAAAATGAAGGCAATAATATGTCAATTCTATAAAAAGAGATTTTAAAACGTTAAATTTGAATATCTTAAAAAACGAAATGTTTTGTCATCCCGAAATTCGGGACGAGTAGTCAAATATTTTTCATAAGTTTTGCCTTTTTCCCCTTTTCCGACGAACGCGTTGACGATTGCTTGGGCTAGTTTTTTTTTAGTTTAAAAATGTTGAAATTTGAATAATTTTTTTAGTACATGAGAAGCCAGGGAAAATAGTTTGCTAGAAATATTATGTTAACAAAAATCATGTCGAGTGGGCATTTATAATTGCTGATAGACGTCAAAAACTCAAATGAAAAAATTGTCACAATTTTTTGCTTATAACTCTGATAGATGTCCTGAATAATAATCCCAATAATTTTGTATTCGTTTTTTGCTACACATAACAAATTAATTTAAAGATGAAGATCATTTTTCGACTTTTTGCAGTTTTTAACTTAAAATTTTTTAAGGCAGCACTTAGAATCATCCGATTCAGTTCTTTTAAGGGTCAAACTTCATTATTTAACTTATATTTAAAAAAAATAGAAAAGCGTTTTCACTTTTCAAAAAAAGAATTTTTTTGAGCTAGCCTAATCAACCTTCTTGAACAAATTTATTATTGAAAGGCAATATAGTACCCCAATGATCCTTTTTTATCAATTTGCATTTCTTATTCCTTTTCACTACCAAAAACTATTAATACAAAAAATTTTCTTAACTTATTTTTGATGCGAAAACACGACTTTTTGTGCTCGGCTCAAATGATTTGACTAGTTTTAACATTTTCACTCCGCCATGCTAAACATGTGTGGAGAAATCGATATTATTGACACATTCATTTCCGCGAAAAGCACGAAAAGAATACGATGCCATTACTTTAAGGACAGAAGCAATAAAAGCGTCAGATGGGTGACATCCTCGAACGTCTTAGTTATGTAGGTAACGATCAAGATAACCGTGACGAGAAGCCATGTATTCAGAGAAGCAGGTATTCCACAGATTCTTGAAGTTATTTGCTCAATGCGTTCACATTACTGTACGTGATTTGCTCTCTTTACAAGCCGTTTACACGAAACTAATGGATCTCAACGAGATCTCTTGGTAGTTGGTATACTAATATATTCACATACTCTTATAATTCTGATTCCATATTAATGACAGTATTTTTTGGCCCAATCATATCCAGGCCCGGGTTGAATCCCTGTTATCTAAATTTGAAACAGTGAATTTTACTGATTATTCAGCGACTTGAACTGTATAATTAATGAAAACTCTTATTAATTTGGTTCAAGAGTAACCCACTTCTTACTGATTCATATTTAGAGAGTATTACCGAATATTATCCTGTATTTGGGTCATAAATTTTATATATAGCACAAAAAAATGAATAAAATTAGTTTTTGATCGAGGGGTTATGCACGGAGTATTCAGGGAGTCAGATAGCCGACTGGTATACAAACCGCTGAAATAAAACCTAAGTATCATATTTGGTCACCAAATAAAAGTTAATTGTTTAAACTAACTTAATTACGAAATGCACTATTTGACTATTTTTGGAGGTACAAACTTGATTTTTTCGATGCAATTAACTGTAAATAACTAACTTCTAAATTTATAAGAAAATTTTAATGTCAGTAAACAATTTCTTATTGTAAACAACAATTGTTTAAAAAAAATGTTATCATTTCATGTATTTATAAATAAAATACCGTTTTTTTCACGGAATTGACAGCCAATTATTTAGCAATGATTTTTTGCTCTGAATCGATAACATTTGATAATTGTTTAACCAAACTTAATTAACAAATGCATTATTTTTTTTTTCTTGTGGAATATAATTAATAGACACGGGATGGGGTCGTTTGAACCCCATTGTGTCATTTACGTTGTTTACATCAGTATGAACCCGAGCGAATTTTTTTCTCGACGTTTTTGTCGATATTTCGTTGATTCTGATGATAAGTATCACTGTGTGATTAAAAAAAGTTGGTGACGCAATTTTACACTATTTTCATCACAAATAGGATGATGGCGTATAATTTACGACGTCGGACCATCGGAGAGATACTTTTAGAAGTTCATAACTATGATGCAGCTTTCGTTGATTTTGCAGGCGAGGATTATCATAAAAACTCATAGACTTCAATTTTTTGTACATCAAACATTGTTTGCATATTATTCTCTGAATTTTTCACTCACAATATTTTTAAAATGATTCTTGTAGTGAATAAAATGAGTGTACATGAACCAGTATTTGTGTTTCTCCTTACCCTGATTTTCTCTACTTCATTCTTTCAAATAAATAACTTTTTTTTTGAAATGCATCTATTAAGACCAATTCCACGTTAAACGCAGCACTATTCAATTAGTATTTCTTTAAAACTTTATCAAAAAATATGGAAAACTAAAAAATATATAACATTTTTAATACGGAGTGTCTGGTTTTCACTTTTTTGACTATTGCATTTTTTCCACTATGTATATTCAAAACTTTTGAAGTGGTTCGCAGTTTTCTACACTGGGTTTCAATGAACTCGATGCGCGACATCTACGATATTTTTTGACGTGCGTTATTTAAGGGTTAATAACTTCAAAGAAGTATTTTTTTAAAAATAAGAATATCTTCAGAAGACTCTTAGGAACAGTTACATATAGTATACAAAAAATTGAGTACATTTTCTGATTTTTGGTGAAGTCGCGGTCTGATATATTTGCGAATTTTGATCCATATTTACCCCGGTTGACGGTAGTTTCATCTCGAGTTTGTAATAATAATGGTTTTTAAGAAATAAAATTGTTTTAAAGATTGCTTTAATTTATGACTATTTATTTGAGTTTAGTCGTGGTTTAAATTTTACTTCAACTGATGCTAAAATTAAAATGTATTGTTTAATGATAATGATAAATAATCAGATTTTAGCAGTTTCTTCCCCTAGTATTGACCTACTCCACTGTTTAAGCGAATTCTATTGCCGCGATACTCTTCAATAGCGCTGTAATATTCGTGTAATAATCGTGTAATAATCGTGTAAGAATGCGTCATAATGCGTAATAGCCGTAAATATTACTTTGTGCGGGGTTTTTGTCCGTTGAATTCCCCCTCGCTTATTTCTTTTGAAAATTATTGAAATGATTTATTTTGTAAGAGGAAAGTGCTGGTTCGAAATAATGATTAGATATAAAAATAGTAATATTGAATAGTTTTTGTGAATTTGTCTTTCTTGGAATACAAAATAAAAAGGATTCAAGTGAGAATGACATGCGGAAATGAAAACGGTTCAATATGTCACCTGTGCCTCATAATAAATCGTGAAATTCAGCCAACCCAGGGGCACAACACTTATTTAGCTTTTATACACAAACACATCAATAAGGTATATAAACCTGCTTAATCGCACACGCGGGTGCCATAAAACAAACAAATAGGGGAGGGTCCTCAAAAAAGACCCTTCTAAATGTGATCCCGTGCATTACCCTCGGCACCATAAAAGGGCGATTTTTTTTAATCGATGCGTGATGCTCATACTTTATACGTTCCTTTTGTTGTGTCGAGACTTTTATTAGTCTCATCAGGATTTTGATTACTGCTTCATTAGCGGTGCAAAGTATAAGAGCTGCAAACATTTTTAATGAAGTAATTCTTGCTCATAATATTTTATTTCAGAAAATAATATCTTTTTGAAAAAAGGATATCCTTTCTTATTCAGAAATGAAAAATAAAAAGTACAGATATAATTTTTTTTATTATTATATCAAAAGATGGAATAAATTCTCTATCCTTTTCCTCTATATGTTCTATACTTACTTGATTCTATAAATGTGAATTATATTTGTTTTTCCGAACCATATGAATTTCTATCCTTTTCCTCTTTATCTTATTCTATTCTAAATCTATCCAACTCTATTCATTTTATCCTATTTTCCAGGGTAATATCCATATCCGCCTTAGTCGATTTGAAATCTATCACATTCTATTCATTTCTTTCCTATCATAATATAAACCTATTATTTTATCCACTTCTGTCTTAATCTTTTCCAAATCTACCTCACTTTATGAGTTTTTTTATGACACATGCATGATTTCAGCCCTTTTCGACGCCAATGAAGCGGGACTAAAGTTCTACATTTTACTCCCTAGGGACGGAAAATGATGGAAATTTTCAAAAATGAATTTTGGGTAATTTATGGTAAGTTACGATATTTGCCTACAAAATTACTATAAATGACCGAAAATTTTCATGAATGTCGGGAAAATGATTGAAATTTGAAAAAAATGAATTTGGGGTAATTTATAGTAAGTTAGCATATTTATCGGTAAAATTACCATAAATGACCGCAAATTTACAGATATTTTTAAATTGAACTTTGGGCAATTTATGGTACGTTACCATAAATCACCTCTAAAATTAGCTAAATTACCAAAAACTTTGCGCAATTGTTTTATTGAATTTTTAATAATTTGGAATAAGTTAACATAAATTTCATGCTTCTTTATTCAAAGACTAATATGGACTGAAATCATGACTGTATTTCGAAAAATGTCTGAAATCTTCCATTTGTTATCAAAAATATCGTATGCGCGAAGGGGGAGAGGCACTTTCCCCCCAGGTGCATAATATACTATTATCATACTCTGTTCTGTATATGTATCTTATTCTGTAAAGCGATTAATAATACGATTAATAATACGAATAATACGATTTTCTGTCCTTTTCCACTCTGCATGAATAGTACCCATTTATACCTTACTTTTCTTTAAACTAATCTCATTTTATCTATACTTATTTCGTTTTTTTAATACCTATGTATTTTCATCACGTTTTTTCAAACCAACAGTTCTTCGTCTTTTTTAAAACTGAAATCTACACTTTTTCAGAAATTGATGCGTTTCGCAAATTTAATTTTTTTAACGACAAGTAACATAAATATTGATAACACTTGATAGAGGAACATAAAGTTTTTGGAAAGAATAAGAAGATGAAGTGATAAAATAACATATGAATGGATAGACTTGAAGGGTGGCAGTACAGAACGAGATAACCAGCATTTTTTATCGAAAATGGGTTTATTGAATACACAATTCTTCAAAAATCAAATACACATTGCGGTGAAAGGATTTTTCAAAACTTATTTTTGTATTCAATAATTAAAAATAAATTTTCAAATAAAATTTGATTTAAAATTTAGTTAAAATGTTATCATGGTGATAATTATTTTAACCCTTCAGCATTGATATTTTTTAAAAATTATTATCATTTAATAAAAAGAAAACATTTATTTTTTTATTTTTCTGGATTTTCAGGAAGAAAATATCGGCTTTTGATTTTCTCAGAACAGGATAAGTTTAATTTTTAGATTCAATATTTTTTATTCGCATTCAGTATTCCAATATCTCGGGAGTAAGTTTTTATTTTTGCAACAAATTGAAAGATCTCGAGAGAATGATTTTATTCATTTTTTTAACTGAAAAGTTAATTTTTTATCGCAATCTGCAGCCGAATCTTGACCAATTTTAGTTAGTGCCACTTTGAGATTATCAACTTTCACATCTTCTGTACTGCCATCCATAAATTGTTGTGGAATAAGATAAAATTGGATAGAAAAAGATAGAATTGGTGGAAAGAAAGAGAGAATAAGGTAGACTGACTTTCAGCTTGATAAAAAATGTTAGAATCGTGTATTGTATGATATAGTGAATTGGAAAGTTGAACAATTTTCGGGGAGAATTAAAATAAAAAGTGATAAAACAGCACTGTAAAAACTAGAGATCTTTTTTTTACGGTATCACTTTTTCGCTTCCTGTTTTTGAATAGGATAACTTCATGCTGTTTTTTTTTAATGTAAAATAAATGATTTTGAGTTTCCACCAGTGGTTTCATTTTAGTACCACTCGAGACTGTTTTTTCTGAGTCTTATTTCAATACTTGAAATTAGCCCTGAAATTTGCCCCGAAATAATACTTTCTTTCTACCGCAAGGATAAACGAGGCTATATATTTCTTAGAAAGAGGAATAGGATACAAAATGATAAAGCAGGATAGAAAAGGATATAGAATTGTTTGAAAGAGTGATAGGATAAGGCGGTGTAGAAAAGGATAGAATTATCGAATAGATCAGGTAGATCAGGTAGCATCGTATACATAAAAAGAGAGAAAAGTTGGCAGAAATGGATAGAATTTTCATACAGAATGTGAAGGTTAGAATAAGATACATAGAAACCATTTTACCGCATTCATTTCGCAGAAATTGCATACCAACCGCGTTAAATTTACTCCTATTCTTTTTCTGGTAGCTCCATGTTTCGCTACCGTATAGCACAGTGGATGCAAGCACATCATTATATATTGCAATTGTAGCTTCAGTTGTTATATTTTTACTTCTGTAATGGCTCCTACACCACCGATAACCTTCCTACCCTCGTTTATACGTCTTGCTATCTATCCAGCGGTCTTTCCGTCAGTAGTAAATAAACTTCCAAGATACACATACTTATCAATTTGTTCTGCCCTTCTATCGTCTAAGGCAATGCTGAATAATATGTTTGCCTACCCTTTCCGTCAAACACCATAATTTTTGTTTTATTCGTGTTAATTCTAAGCTCCATGTTCTTCATGCTAGTATTCAGTTGGCTCAACATTCCCTATAAGTCTTCGATTGATCCTGCCGCAACAAACTTATCACTTGCAAACGCTAACCCACGCACCTTCACTGTCCCGAGATCCACACTTCTTTGTCGAACAGGGCTGCTCTTAGACATCCTTAAATATAATAAGCAGCCAAGAGGACATAACGCATCCTTGCCTAATATCTTAATCGATTCAGTCACTCAGTTGTCCATTTTCCCTTCTATTGATAAATTAACGATGAAGTGTATTTATTACGTTTTGGTCGCTTAATTCTCAATTCATATAATTAACTTAACTCTTAAACACTTCCTACATTCTTATTTTTGGAAAAATCCATATTGCACAGCTATATCAAGTAAGCAAAGATGAATCTTCAATCTTTTGAACATTGGCAGGCTTTTAAAGATGCAATGAACGAAAGTGGACTTTGCGGTAATTCGCTTTGCTTTTAGGTTTCGAAGAGCTTTTACTGCCCCTTGGGAGCCAAGTAGAGTGAGAACTACTTCGAGACTTTGAACTTTGCCCCGAAAGTTTACCGACGAGTTTGGAACATTGATTCCGGAACCCGGACCTCGAAGTATGGGAAGAGACTTTACCTCTGAATTTGAACAATCTCAAATACTTAGTTAATAAAATTCTTCAGCATTCTCATTTCAGCTTCTTGTATTTCTAAAGAAATAACTAAATTCAAAACCTGATAATTTTTCGTATTTAAAAAATTCACAGGTTGAAGTTCAGAAGTTAGATTTTTACACTTTATCACATTTTTATCGAAAATACAATCTTAGGGGCCACCCATAAATTACCTAATACATTTTTTGCCAATTTGGTTCCCCTGCACTAGCTAGTGCAACAAGTCGTAATTTTAGTTACTTACTACTTAAGACGCCCGAATTACGAGATAATTATAAGTTATTAAAATGCAAACAAAGAAAATTAAAACAATATGGAACATGCATCGACAATCAAAAGGTATAAAAAGCTGTGTCATATAGTAGAAAAATATACAAAAAAACTAATTTTTTACCATTTTTTTAAATTACTAGTACATATCTCCAATTCTTTGATATTCCTTATGCATTTTTTTTAGATTTTTCGACTAGCTGAACGTGACTTAAAATAGCCTAAACATTTTTAAGAATGATTGATATCATTATGAACGCTGATAAAATGTAATGTAAAACGAGAATATAAAATTTTCTTAGATCACTTTAGTATATATTTTGTTAAACAATTTCGAAGGTCGTAAACCTTTACTAAAGGTTTTTAATATTTTTACTTGCTGTTTAATAAATAGTTTAGTGAATAGTGCATAAATAGTTTAGTAAATAGTGCAAAACCCGATAAACTTAAAAAAATGGTATTATTTATGGTAAATAAATTGAATTAATTGAAAATCTCTTCAAATCTTTGAAAAAATGTGAAATCCCCCAATTCTTGTGAATAAAGTCTTTGAAATTTCGTTAAAATATTATACTGAAATCCTTGGAGACTTATACAATCCGTTAAAATCCTTTTAACATCATTTGAAATGTGTCAAGATACATATCCTAAAGCCTTATAGGTTCAATAAAATCCTTCGAAATCTTCCAAAATTCGAAGAAATTCTTTAAAACTGCATAGCATTTCTTTGATTCCTTAAAATCATTAAAATCCTTAAAAATCCCTTGGAATTTTTCTAATCTCTGGAAAATTCTTTGCCATTTTTTGAAATACCCTAAAATCATTCAAATCCCTTGAAATCCCGAGAAGTTACAGAAAATCTTTAGAATCCCTTGAAATCCCGAGAAGTTACAGAAAATCTGAGGATATTCCTTAAAATCCCTTGAAATATTTAAAATTCTGTGAAATTTCATTGAAATGAAAGAAAGTTAAAATTCATTAAAAAACACCTTATTGAGAGACTTTAAAATCCTATCCAATTACTGAAATCCTCGGAAATCTTATAAAATCCCGTGAAATCCGTTGGAATTCCTTATAAATTATTTTAAAAATTTGGAAATCTTAGAAATCATCTGAAGTACCTTGGAATCTTTTCAAATATCTCGCCTTAACCCGATAAACTTAATTTTTTTTAAATGATTTTGCAGGTAGCAGTAAGTTAAAAAATTGTGAGCAAACTTTGTTTTTATGGATATTATTTTTTCACATAATGATTGCTTAACTTTAACGGCATCTAGTATAATTTTAGATACATGGATTTCCTACAGGATTGATTTATTAAAAATATTACGTAACAGTATATATTTACCCTCCCCTCCCATGTAACAGAGCGTAATATCCCTCCCCCCTCAATAAAAGCTGTTACGTAATTTATAGATGGCCCCATAGCTGTTAGATATTAAAGTTTGAGACAGTATCTTATATATTAGGCACTAACATTAATATATCTTGAAATTGAAGTGTATAAAATTAATAATTTAGACAAAGGGTGCTCGAACCCTAATTCTGATTACTGGCGTCGCATTACAATCTACAGTTATACATTTTCTCGCCGTGATTGGACAATTAAGGCAGCTTCTTCTCCCAAGGATATTCTAAAGCAGGATATTTTTTGTAACTTTTTGCAGACACGTCTCACGAGGAGGTACCGAATAAAAGCGGGGATGCCGACTCTGATTCTGCTCGAGGGTGGTAACGGCTCCGTCGTGACCAGAGGGGGTGTCGAACGAACCCTCGCAGACCCCAGTGGAGCGAACTTCCCTTGGAAACCGCCACATCCAAAAGCCACCCTCGTGGATGGCCCTCTTTTGCCCTGTGGCGCTCGCGACAGCAACGAGCCCATGCTCTACGAGGAGCTTCGACACTACTTCAAGGGTGTCTACTTCAGTGCGCACTGGGTAAATATTATGCACTGTCACATATAGTTTTCTATTTGGCTCAAATTTATCTTTCTTTCTTTATTTCTTTCTCAAATGTACACTTTCAGAACTCGGATCGTGCGTCTTCTTTTACGATAACTTCTTTCACGATACTTTCCCTCACCTACTTTCACTTCCCTCACTTCATCCTACGTCCACCCCCTTCCTCAACTTCTTCCTCCTCTACTTCCCCTCTTGTCGCTTCCCCAGCTAACACTCCCCTTCCCCTACTTTCCTTATCAGTCCTCACATCCCCTCCCCTAGTCACCCTCATTTCTAATAATTGCCCCTACATCTTCTCACTTACACTCGCTTTCACTCCCTAATTTCTGACCACTTACCCTACCCTCGATCCGCATAATTTTCCCTCACTTCCCCTACTGCTGCTCTCTTAACTTCCCCTCATTTTCCCTGCTTCACTTGATTCCCCTCATCTAATTTCCCCTACTTCACCTACTTTCTCTCTTTCCCCTACTTTGGAAAAAGTAAGTACTACTAGTAAAGTACTACTTAGAAAACTTAGTAATTGTAGGAGATCGATAATAAAACAAAAACATGATTATTAATACATTCAAATGTATGTAATATAAATAATAATATTAAATTAATCCTTTTGTAGTGTTAAACATTAGCATTTATACTATTTTGGTGTGTAAAATTTGGCGCTTATTCCCTTTTGGAAATGCAAACTTTGACTCTTATGCCCTTTCTGCGTGCCAAACGTTGGCGTTTATGCCCTTTTGGAAATACAAACATCATTAATTTTTTTTTAATCAGTCTTTAAAATCTCGCCCCTCCCCCTCCAACTTACCCACTCTCTCTCTCTTTCCTCTCCTCTTCTATTCTATCCTGGCTTATGCTATCCGAACTCATCCAATTTTATCAAATTTTATCCGATTCTATCTGATCCTAATATATCCGATCTTCTCTGATCCGATCCTATCATATTTTATCCCATCCGGTTCTATCAGATCCTAGCTGATCTTATCCTGTTCGATCCTACCCGATCCTATCCGATCCTATTCAATAATAATCTATCCGATACTATCCATCCTTTTCTATCCGATCCTGTCATATCCGATTCTGATCTACCCTATCCGACTACATACTATCGGATCCTATCAGACTTTATCCTATCCTATAGCCGGGAAAAAATAACGACCGACGGATACCCTTCCGAAGCTATATGGTTTTCAGCCCGGGACTAAAACATTCTGAAAATATGACCTTTTGAAGAAAATGCGACAAATCGACTTTATTTTTTATACTTTTTTCTCTCTTTTCTCATTATTTCATTACTTGTTACAATTTGAATCGCATTGGAACTTTTAAAATTGAAATTCAAAACATGACAGAAATGCATATTTTTAATTGAGAACGGTAAAAATGTATTAATTTCTCATTGAAACTTTATGATTAGAAAATTTTTAATTAATAGAGTTTGAAATTGAAAGATTTCTAATTGGATGAATTCGCATTCAGAGTTTTAAGTTTTTCTAATTGCAAGTCCTAATATTTGAATATTTTAAAGTAGAAAACACGTTTGTCCCATTAGTAGCCATTCATAGAACATTCCCATATTTTAAGTACTAACTTGTATTTCACTAAAAAGGGCTAAATTAGTCAAAAAGACGTATTTTTCATCAATTAATAACTAAGAACTTTACTTATCAGTTCCAATACTTAGAATATGGCAATATATCAGAAAATGGCTACTACCGATTCTGACTATTCATTGGCCATAAACTCTATAAAAGCAATACTAATAAATATTTGTTTATCTTAACAATATTATGCCATGCATTATGATTTAGATGAGGATTTGACTATACTATTGAAATATGTATTGACCCGTTCTGACGCAATGACCACCTTAGGACGAACATCTTTAAATTTCTAATTCAAATCTTCTTGACGATACTTGACTGTATCTCCCTCTCGCTAATTATATTTACATTTTATGTTTGCTATTACTTCAAATACATTCGTCAAATAATGCTTACTTTTCGGTTCAGTCTTTATATACAATCATTATGCTACATCTTTGTCATATTACTTCTATTACAATTGTATGTAACCGGTTCTATCTTAAACTGTCAAATCATCTTGTTTATTTCCTCTCGAGGTGGAGGAAACATCAATCGTTCCTTGCATAGTACTTTCGCAAATCTTTTCTATTGTATATACCTTTAATCTTATTTTCGTTTTCAGCTTCAACCAATTCAAATGCATTTGTATTGAACACTGACTTAATTCTGTAAGGCCCAAAAAAAATATGCCAAAACTTATGAACCTCTTTCCTTTCTGCATTTGAAAGATGTGGGATTTTTAACAACACCAAGTCACCTGCTTTTAGATTTATGTTAGAAATTTTCTTTTGTTGTTTGGCTCTTGCCTTTGCTTTTTCCCCCATTTTTTTCGAGCATTTTCAATTTAGATTTTGCGAGGAACTAGAGATTCATCTTGAATATGCAAAATTTCAGCAATTTTGTCCCTTGGTGGTTTACCAAAATGAAGTTCATTAGAAGACATACCCGTACTGTCATTAATTAGAACATTTAAACAATTTTCGATTTTACTGATATAGTTCGCCCAACTCGAATGGCGTGAAGAACAATATGTACGGAAAAACCTTCCATGTTCTCGCATTGTTCTTTCCACCGGATTAGACTGAGGATGGGGGATGCTGGTGAAATAAACTTGAACCCCTAATTGGTTCAATGCGCTTTTCCATTTTGGCGAAGTAAACTACGTAACATGATCCGATAGTATTCTTCACGGTTTGCTATTTTTTGTGAAATAGTGGTTTGTTAACTCCGCCAAGCATGTTCGCGTATTAGCATTCTTTATAGGATAAAGAGTGATTAGTTTCGAGAAAAGATCCTTGATTACAAATATGTGTTTAGTTCCTGATCGTGAAGTCGGAAGCGGTCCGTAAAAATCAACTGCCATTATTTCATTCGGTTGCTGAGGATTAATGGGTTGGAATTCGCCCTCCGTTACAGTATTCAAGTGGTTAGTTTTTTGGCATAGATCACAAGTTTTTATTCTTTTCTTTGCATCCCTTTTTAATCCCTTCCAGTACAAGTTCTTTTCTATGACTTTTATTGTTTTTTGAATCCCTGCGTGGCCTACATCTTCATGAAATAAATCAATTATTTGATTTTTTATTTGTTTAGGCACGAAGGCTCGCCATTTTTCCCGGTTTTTTGTTTTGCAGAAAATTACTTTATTTTTTAGACTATAGTTTTCAATAGTCTTGCCTTCCAAAAAGTTTTTATAAAGTTTCATGCTATCCTAACTAGTTTTTTGTATGTTGGCTAAATTTTTTATTAATTTATTTAATGGATCGTGGCTTCTACTAATTTTACCTATTGATTTTTTAATTTGTTTTTGTTCTTGTGATACTTTTCTGTAATCTATTTCGGCTACTACCAATTTATTTTCATCTCTTTGATCGATTTTTTCAGTTACAAGTCTACTCCGATAGTTAGCAGCGATATTATATACCCCTTTGCAATGCATAATCTCAAAAGAAACATTCGAGATCAGCGTCGACCATCTAGACAATATAGAATCGTAAAACTGGGTTTTTAGAAGGAAAGCCAAAGCCAAATGATCAGTAAAAATTTTAAATGTTGTTCCCAGTAGATATTTTTGCAACTTTACTAAATCGTATACTATTGCAAGTAATTTTAATTCTGTGATCGTATAATTTATTTCATGAGCTGTCAAGCATCGACTTACTACCGCAACGATTCTCTCACATCCCTTGTCATCAATTTGGAGTAAAATCGCACTTATCCCCCTTTTTTGAATCTATCTACAACCAAAATGGCCTATCAAGCATATAATGCGATAAGGAGACGGCATGCAGAAAATTTCTTTTTAGCTCATCAAGAAAAACGTTATGTTTCTCTTCCCATTAAAATGTATTTTTCGAGCTTAGCAGGTCACGAAACGAATCTACAAGATTTGCATGTTTCTTCGTGAATCTGCTATAATAACCACATGTGCCTAGAATTCCCTGGAGTTCTGACCAGTTTTTTGGAGGTGGGATTTCCCTTATCGCTTTTAGTCTATCGGGATCTGGCTTGATGCATTTTGGTGTAAGTATATAGCCTAAAAAGTTTATTTCTTTTTGGCACCAAAATGATTTATCCAATTTGAAGGTTAGACCTGCTTGTCTTCACCTCGCGAAGATTTCATCTAAATGGTCAAGATGTTCATCGAAATTTTTAGATGTGACCAAAATGTTCGCAACATAAACTGTAAGAAATTCATTGAACTCATAACCAAAAACTGTATTTAACGCCCTCACAGAACCATTACTTGCAGTCTTGATACCGAATGGAATTCTGCAGAACTGTTAAGCTCTACCCTCAAAAACAAAGGCAGTATACTTTCGAGATTCCTTTTTTAATGGAATCTGGAAAAATCCTGCGTAAGATCTGTGCTACTGAAAACCGTTTTTCCTTCATACTCCTGCAGGATATCGTGAATTTCGTGTTTCCCATCATGTTCTGACTCAATTATTTCGTTTAAATACCTTGCATCTAGACATATACGTGCGTTACCATCGCCTTTTTCCACTATTCTAAGAGGATTACAGTATTCGCTTGATGATCATTCTATGATTCCTAACTTTGCAATAGGTACCCGGTAATTTTGTCAAATTATCGCCTTTTTATTTTTAACTCGTATTTCATGTTCATAGTCTTTCATACAACCCGGTTCATCTAAAAATATTTTTTATGTTTTTTTATGATTTCAAATATTTGTATTTTCTTATCTTCTGTCAAACTGTCTGGTTTTCCAAACGAATCTTTTGTCTGCTGGTCAGATTTTCTATCGGGTGTCGCTTTATTTTTATCCCCCGCCCCTATAGTAGAAACATGCTTCATTTGTTCGATTTCCGTCTTATTATTTTTTACCTGATCATTCCGAAGAAGGATATCGTTATAACCTTGGTTAATATTCAAATAACTTTTTTCATTTTCGTTATCAGACGTTCCGTATTTATAAATTACACGATTAGTAGTTCATCGCACCTGCATGTTTCTTCAATTATTTATAATCCCCTTTTAATTACACGAGTTTACTTTCTTATTTGCTATCTCGCCATTTAGACCTTGCTTGACGCAGGCCTTCATAATTCTATTTACATTCGAATCGCATTACTTTCTTCGTTCTTTCTCCAATAATATGATTTTCTCCAATTTTGATATCTATTTTTGTTTCGATATTCATTTTTTTCATTCCTATTATATGTCTCGCACCTATTTCTATCCTCCCTATTTTGCCATTCTTTTCTATCGACATAATTTTCTTTTTTAAACGAAAACCTTTCCTCATTATTTGTATTATCCTCATAATGGTCTCTGTAACTTTCCCTTTGAAGTCTGCCATTCTCAAATCTATCGTTTTTATTTTCACGATCCTTATTCCATCTAGTTCCACGATATTTCTTTCCTCTCCCCTTTCTGTCCCATCAAGCCAAACAAGGGTTTTTATTATTTTTTTAGTAGTACTCTTTTCGGAAATTGTCTGATAATGGAAAAATTTCTGCAATATTCAGACAATGGTGGTTCTAAATAGCATGCTTGCCTAACTTGCTGGTGAAAATATTTAACAAAAGTTCCGTCTTTTCTCGAAAATCGCTTGGTTCTCCATTTATCCCTCATATCAGCTCTGTACTCCATTGAATAAAATTCCGTATAGAAATCCGCTCGAAAATCGTCAAAACTCTTCCATTTGCTAGAATTCGCAAAAAACCACGCTCTAGCTCTACCTTTTAAAGCGCCTTTCATTATAAGTAATTCAGATTCATTTGGAATCATTTTATTTTATAAATATTGCTCCAAGTCCCAAATGAATTCTACAGGGTTATACTGATACTCATCAGAAAATTGTGGAATTGGCATGTCAATTTTAACTCTATAATTTTGACTTGAATTTCCGGAATAATTTTTATTATTGATGTATGTATTTAATTGTACCATTGGGTTTATTTGTTCCCCACCTCGATCATACTGACATATCCTTTCATTTTTCCTAACTCTAACATTTGCATCCACATGTCGTGAATTTTCCCGCTCTATAATATTTGCCCGGTTTTCAAAAGCATCAATTCGATTTTCTTCATTATCTTTATCATTATTCACTAGCCTTTGTGCATTGTGATCAATTTCTCGATTTTGGTTGGGTGTCATTCTTATTGACCCGTCCTGACGCGATGGCGACCTTAGGATGAACATCTTTAAATTTCTAATTCAAATCTTCATTTGGCTTAACTGGCTATGATTAACGAGATCGAATTTTTGTCAATTCATAAATTAAACATTGATTAAGTATTCTGACCGGTGATCACAATACACAATAGAAGAGATGTTAGCTATAATTTAAATTACCTAAACTTATCTCTCTCGATGATAAAATCTCTCTCATACAACCGCTCAAATTCTTTAAATATACAAAAGAAACAATCTCGAACCCACATTCAGCTTTAGGGGTCGTGCATAAATTACGTAACGCAATTTTCCGGCAATTTTGACCCCCCCTCCCCATATGTAACGCTTTTTACGACTTTTCCCTGTAGTTTTTCACCATTATGTAACACTATGCTATACCCCCCCCCCCCAAGTGTTAAGTAATTTATGCACACCCCCTTATAAGTAATATGCGGGCTACCTTAGCACGAAAATTTAAAAGAAGAAACCTTGTGAATAATGACGGTCCAATGATGCAAGTTTTCGGTCTAGATTATCCAGTTTTCCAGTTGATTTCTTGGTGGCGTCCAAATTTGAATCTGGTTTATCAACAACAGCTTGTTGTTTTGATTTGCGGGCGTCCCCGAAATCGAATTAGTCCTGGCTTCCAAATTTAAGGCAACTGCACACACAAATAAAATTATCTGAATTTAGTCTTTATTTAACATATAAAATTTAGTAATACTTTGAAACATCCGGTTACACCAGGCTTATCGATGGATCTGCTCATTTCGGTTTCCTCCTAGTCCTTCGTCCCCTTCTAATCAGTCATTCCTTATTACGTGAGTCGTTACCTCAGATCCAGGTGCGTAACTTCAATTTTGAGACAATTCATTTAGAACCAGGGTATTGCAAATGTTTTGAAATATTTTTAAACCTTTCATAACTTCTTCAAATGCCTTGAAATCTTCTGGAAGTTCATGATATCTTATACATTTCTCGGAAACCCCATAAAATCCCCTCAAATAATTTCAAATACTTTGAAAAACTTGAACATTTTCTTAATTCGCCATAATCAATTGAAAAATTGTTAAAGCCTATCAAATCTCATAATTTGCTTGAAATCAGTTGAATCTCTATAATCTCTATAAATCCTATAAAATTCCTTGAACTGTTGAGAAATCACTTGAAATAATATCTCGAATTCTTGTGAAATTTCTTGAAATACGTTTAAGTACTTCGACAATCCTTAGAATTTTTTGAAATACTTTGGGTTATCTAAAAATATCTTCATATCCCTTGTAATCTTTCAAACCCACTTCGAAACCTTATGCAGTTTTGTAATATCCCGTAAAATATTTTGAAACTTATTGTAAACTTTTACAAAATCGTTTAAATCTCTCTAAATCCCTTGAAGTCTTCTAAAATTAGTTGAAATCTACAAAAATCATTTGGAATCCTTAAAAATTATGTGAATTTTCTTGGACCGAACCCCTTTTAGATTCGACAGGTTTTATATTTGAAGTCTCAGAGTCTCTTAGGAACAAAATATGTTGTTTATTAAAGGAAATTAGGAGAAAGGTATTTTTCCGATTTGCGAAAAAATAATTTATTTTTTTATTTAATGAAATTAAATTTTATTCTCTTATCAAAATAGATCATTCAAGATCTGTATTTACAAGAACAAATAAATATTTTACCAAAATAACAATTACAAATGAAATTAACAGTAGTTGTTAATAAATTGAAAGTCAGCAGTGGATTTCATTTTTAAATTTCAAATGTAATAAATTATGCACTTTCAAGTCACTCAAAAGTCAATCAGGTTTTCAACAATGAGTGCGAGATTTTCCAGACATTTCGTTATACCACTTTTTTAAATACATCGTAAATGAAGATATTGCCTTTATAAGACAAAATAAATATAATAAAAAATAAAAAAATAAAAAAATAGCTTTTGGTATATGAGGGTATTTAATGGAGTGATAATTCTATTTGAAATTCTTCAAATGTTTTAACTTATAACTATAAAGAGCTCGAGAATTCATTTTTATTTTTAAACAAGGGGTGTTTCTTAATTTCTAGTGGCGTGTTTTTAAATTTTCTGCAATTTCTCTTTTTATTACCTTTCCTAAGGGATGTTTAAGATTTTTGAAGGAAAAATATTTTATATATCATATAAGGAAATACGATCTTTAAGTTTAGGGTGGTTTATGGTCCCTTAAGGATGGTTTTTATCGACTAAACAATGCAAGGTTTTCTTTTACATTTTTCTAGAGACCACTTCATATGTAATTTATATGTACAATTTTTTGACCTAAATTGAAAAACCGTATTAAACTTTGAAAGGGTTTGTATTTGACCCATGAGGGTAGTTTTGATCAACTGTTTTATATCAATAATTTTGTGAGTCATTACTCCACTTGTATTTCATAAAAGGTCTACACTTAAAACTATATAGAGCTCGAGAATTAGTCAATTTCTTTCATTTATTATCTCTTCTAAGGGCTGCTCATTATTATTTCTTAAAAAATGTATTTAATGAATTATAGTAATAATACATCTGTATTGAGCCTCATTATCTAATTTTCGCCTGAAATAAATTTGCAAAAAATTATTCCTAAGAGTCAGAATTTTTTTCTGGTCCAGACCATCTATTTTTACAGAATGAGTAGTAAAATCCCACTCGTCTGACTAATCCCGTTTTAGAACTTGTGCTTTTAAGCTTAATGTCAGCTTACACTTCTATCCTTTTACAAATGTTACAAATCTAACCATTCTCCTCAATCCTGAGATCATCCGCAACTTCCGCTAAGAAAATATATTAGTCTCAGCTGCAAAGTTAGGAAACTTGAAAACCTGGTTCCCCACACAATTTATTAACATTTTTCCAGAACTTTAAAACTTTCGTAGAATGTACATTGTATAGTTGAGGCTTTAGATCTTCATTAGCAAGTAGCTAACTCTCGCCACTTTTAGTATTAAAAAAAAAACGGATTGCAGGACTTGCTTAACCGACGACAACTTTATTTATGAAGAGTTCAGCTGAAACTTTTAAGGAGACGCAATTGCTTACGATCTTTTTTTACGAGGCAAAAGAACTCAATAGCGCACTGTTCAAGAGACTTTTTATTGCTCCTGTTTTGCGATTCAGTTTCCAGTCTTTTTATGGGCTTTAGTTTGTGAGGCCTTAACAAGGCTTTGTCTTTTATTTGCCTTTGTGTACTTTTATTTTTACTTTTTGTAGATTAAATTGTAATTTTAAAAATACGTATATTCGTAGCAAGTTAAAAATTAGAGACTGAAGCTCGTGTTACTTTTTTTAGGAAAACCTTCAAGGGCATAACAATTATTTTTTTAATTGGTTCTAGGAATCCGAGAATTTTTTTAATTAATCTGTTTTTAATTTCAAATGTAGTCCTTAGAAATATTATTTTTAAATCAAGCGTTCAAAAATGGAAAATTTCAATTTCAGATGCCCTAAATTAAAAAAGTACAGAATATTCCAGAATTAAACGTTAAGAATTAAACAATTTCAAACAAGTTCAAAATTGCACAATTTCAAATTAAAACGATCAATACAAGGATATTAATTCAAAATTAACCAATTTTACTAAATTGGACCATCTAATTTGAAATCGTAAATAGTTAAACGGTTTTAAATTATTAAATTAATAATTGCTTATTGTTTAAAAGTTTTTACTTGTGCGAATTTTCCAAAATCTTACAATTTTATTTCAAATCACAAACCATAGATGTTGAAAATTTTTTTGTTGAAAATTTGAAAACTTCTCAAATCGAATAATTTTAATTTTAAATATTTAAAAATTTCAAATTTTAACCGAGAATTTCATATTGAAAGCCTCAACGCCAGCAATTGTTTAGTTCTTGAATTATTTAAAGTTGTACAAGTTTAAAAGAAAAGCCCTAACAATAAACAATTTTCAAATTGAAAACACCTAAAATCGTATAATTTGGAAATAAGTAAGTTTCAAATAAAACAAATTATATTATTGAACACTGGCAAATATATATCTACGTTCATAAAAATTAAAGAATCTTTCATTAAAGATTTTAAAAAAATTACCCATTGAAATGGAAACATATTTAAATATGAACACGAGTTAAAAAATAAAAAAATAATGAAAATATCAAATATGAAGTTGACACAAATACTCAAGTTCAAAATTAATCCTTCAAGTTAAAGAGAAGATATAGACGTCTAAGAATATGAAAGCGTTATTATTTTTAAATAATTCAAACTCGAAAAGCCTGAATTTAGAAACATCTACTCTTAAATTAAAATTATTTTTTGTGAGGTCTGGATTAATGTTACTTAATTTTTTGTTACCTAAAATCAAAATTTTCCTATCTAATTCAAAATTAAGCGAAGTGTGGTGCAATTAGATAGTATTTATTTTGTGTGGGAGAAATTTCTTTATTTGGATAAATATGTACCGTGGGGAAGGAGGTCAACATTTTGTGATCTTCGCGGATAGCGTCTATTTTAGTGATTTTTTACTTTTCTAAGAGCGTTAATACAATGTTTTTGAGTACAGTTTATATAGGTATTTTCACGCCCTTTCTATTGTCCATAATAATTTTTTGAACAAATAAATATTTAACCTTCAAAAATGAAATTCAATAAAAAATTTGCCTTTTTTGGAAAAAGGCACATTTTTTCATTTTTTTATCTCAGAAGAAAGCTTAGATTTTTTCTTGCAAGAGCTTTGAGGTTGAAAAGTCTGATTTGTATTTTTTATTTATGAAAATAAGCGATGAGTGGTTTTTGAGAATACACCAACTGTGTTGGCGATTTGTAACTGTTTTAATAGCAACAGAAAAATGTTTTCTACTTAAGTTTCGATAGTTTCTTTTTCATCCCCTTTTCATTGATTATTTAAGCATTTGTTGAACAAATAAAAGTTTGATCTTCAAAAATGATGATGAAAAGTTTTTTGACTTTTTTCGTAGAAGGACACTTTTTGTAAATTTTGTTGGAGCTTGAAAGAAAGATTGGAGTCTTACCTTACGAGCCGTGAGATTAAAAATTGAAATTAATTCCTTTATAGGTTAAAATAATCGTTACAAACATCGTTGCGCGTACGCAAGCGTATCCATACTTTCTTTCTATTGCTAATGAAATTTTAAAAAGAAGTGCCCTTCTATGAAAGAAGTCAAATTTGTTTTTGGTCTTCATTTTTAAAGGTTGAATCTTTATTTTTTCAAAAAATGATTACGATCCATTAAAAGGGCATAAAAGAGCGTATTGTTGAAGACATTAAAACCGTTAGAAATCACCAAAGCAGATGGTATATTCTCAAAACCCACTCATAGCTTACTTTCATTAATAAAAAATAAAAATACCACTTTTTAATTTCAAAGCTCTTGAAGAAAAAAATCTCAACTTTCTTTTGAGATAAAAAAATGTGCCTTTTTCCAGAAAAGTCAAATTTTTGTTTGTCTTTCATTTTTGAAGGCCAAATATTTATTCTTTCAAAAAGTGCTTGTGATTAATGGAAAGGGTATGAAAGAAGGGTATAATAAAAAATTTGTGTTTATATTGCCAATTTATACATACACATATGATAATAGCGTTGAGTCTCATTCCTATACAATAATTTATTCCTTAGTTGAGCAATTTGGGTGATACGCATTATGAGACTTACTAGTTTTATAAAAACTTAATTAATTTAATTTCTTTGTTTCACAGGTGTTAAGAAAGTGTGCATGTTTTTTTTTCTTATTTTTCTTCAATACGCGAAGTTCAAGCCTTTTAATTTGTTTAAGCCCAGATCAAATTTTGCGAGAGGACTTTTCTGTTTCTTTTTTTGTGCTATATCACATATTAGGGGAAGTGCATAGGTGGTGGGACACCCTGTATGTATTAAGCCGTAAAATCTTGATGTTAGTTTATAAAATTCTGAATTAGAAATCTTAAAATTTAATTGAAATTTATATAAGGAAAAACCTTATTTTTCGACTTTTTCCATATTATTTATTCAGAATTTTATAATAACGTTTCGGAATTGGACCGATTCCCTCATGACATTACCTTTTACGTTTTGCAGAATTTAAAAAGTTATTTGTAAGAAAATATTTATGTTTTTTCGGAACCAATTATAAATGAATATAGAGAAGGAAGTATAAAAAAGTATGAAAAAGCGATTGTCTCGAATACTCATTTTTTGAACAAAGACGGGCCTGTATGATATAGAAACATGTTGATATTCAAATGGGATTAACTATCCGAAAAATAAAAAAAATTTATTATAGTTGAGGTAAAAATTAAAGCATAAGGAGAACGGATCTTTTTTCTGAAAATGAGCACACGAGACAATCTTATGCTCGCCTTTTTAATACTTTTTTATACTTTCTTCTCCACATATATCTATAATTGGTTCCGAAAAACAGGACTATTTTCTTTCAACCAATTTCTAAATTCTGCAAAATGTAAAAGGTAATCTGATGAGGAAATCGGTCCGATTCCGAAACCTTATTGTACAATTCTAAATAAATAGCCTGGAAGAAGCCGAAAAAATAAGGTTTTTCCTTATAAATTCCAATTTGCTGTTTCCTAGACGTTAAATTAAAAACATTTTACATCCCGAAGTTCTTTTTATATACTTAATGTTTAGATTTTAGGCAAAATATCTATAAATTGCTGTCCAAAATTTTTAAATCGAAGATCATAAACAGTACAATCCATTGTTCTCAGTGTTTGGTGAAAAATGAAATCCTTTAGAATTCTCCAGTTAAAAAAACACCTTTTCGTTTTAACAAGATTAACAGTTTTTCGAGCGTCTACAGTTAGGTTTAAATTGAGAGATAGGGATAATCCCCTGCTTTCCGCTAATTACCCAGATGGGTTTAGCAGAAACGATATTGCTCGTTCGTTCGTCTGACAAGAAGGAATTGTGAAAGGCACCCTTCAGAAAGGGAATCTGTTCTCTGATGAGTCGAAGAGAATAATCTTCAACCGAGAGAAGGGTGCAGAATATTTCATTGGTAGCACTTCGTTTTTTATTCCTCCTACTGCATCCTCCACTATCAGTTTTCTCTGTTCTCTCCTTTTCTTTCTCTATCCGAGTTTTGCATCCAGCATCTCCCTTTTACCTTTCGGCTTTTCTTTTGTCTCCGGACACTCCAGCGATAATTCTCGAAGCTCTGTTGTTCCTGGATCGTTAGATTGCTTATGCAAACTACCCTTGGCTTCCCTCACGTCTTCCGCTTCCCATTTCACACTTATCTACATGTGGAATTCGAATTACAGATGCAGGATCTCGTGGAGTAGAATTCATAGTTGATGAGAGGAGAGTGAGAGAGAGAGAGAGATCAGCCCGAAAATGATTCAATATTTCAGACAAGGCTTGTAGACATTTTAATACTATAATTCATTATAATTCAATTCAAATGAAAAATTATAGGAGAAAGCCGGGTAGTACAGGCTACTTAAGTCTTTTTATTCCGAAGTGTATCGTCGTCCCGAAATTCAGGAAGAGTTGTCAAGTATTTTACATAAGTTTGGCTAGTTGTCCCGACATTTCGAAACGACTAGTCCAACCCTTTTTTCAAATCCCCCAATTTTTCGGGACGTCTTGACGCAGCTTTTTTATTAATAATTTAATCGATATCGATGGAAATAGCAATATAAAACAATTACCATAGGTCAGTGGAAACATGGAAATCGGGGAATAGTCAGGGATTTTGAAAAAAAATTTGAAAAACTCCGGGAATTTCTACAAGAGGCCAGTAATTCATTCGTCAGTAATTTATTCGCCTTGTATTTTTATTTCTATTTTTTTTTGCAGTTTCTTCCTTCTGACGGTTATATTTTTAGTTAAAAATCATATTATTTGGTTGAAAATTCAACTATTTGGCAGAAATTTAACTTTTTGTTGAAAATTCATATTTTGGTGTTAAAAATCCAACTGAAATCTTTCTTGGTTAAAAATTTAACTATTTTTGTAAAATTCATATTTTTGGTTTAAAAATTGATCTGTTTTAGTAGAAATTTCATATTTTTTGAAAAAAATGCAATTGTTTTGTGGAAAATTAATCCTCAATGGTCGAGGATTCAACTAGCCTATTTAAAATTTATATTTTTTGGTAAAATGCACCTTTTTTATTCAAAATTAAAGTCTTTTTGGTTGAAATATCTACTGTTACATTATTTTTTTAATGTTTAAAAATTCATCTCTTTTGTTGAAATTCCTTTTTTAACTGAAAATGTTACTTTTCCAATTTCGTTTGAAAACTGATCTTTTTAGTTGAAAATTTGTCTTTTTGTTTTTAAAATTATCTCTTTTGGTAAAAATTTCATATTGTTTTATTTATAATTCAACTGTTTGTTTAAAAATTCAACTATTTGGTTGAAAGTTTAATCATTTTGTTGAAAATTCAACTCTTTGGTGGAAAATTTAAGTATTTTGGAGAGTATTTTGTTGAAAATTCTTTTTTTTCTTGTTGAAATAACAAGTATTACATTTTTCGTTTAGAATTCCTCTTTTTTTTGAAAATTCGTCAGTTCGACTTTAAAAGTCAACTGTTTCAAAAACATATAACTTTTTGGCTTCAGATTTACACTATTTGATTAAAAATGCAAATGTTTTGAGGAAAATTCGCCCTTTTGGATTAAAAATTCATCTTTTATCGTAGAAAAGTAATATTTTACGATTGAGATAAGTAAATAAATAAATTTGAAATTGTTTAATTTTAAACAGAGAAAAGTTAGTAAAAAGTCAGTGAAGTTTGAAAATTAAGTTTTTTGTCAACCCTGAATAATGTTGGTGCTTTTACTATCAACCCTCAGGCCCGTCGAGAGGAAAAACCGGGCCCGTAGAGGGGGTAGAGTGGGAGGGGGTGGGAATGACGTGCCCCTATATGTAATTTTGATTTCTAACCGTTCCGGAAAATCCGGGCCCGCGTACAATCTCTCCGTTATCCCCCCCCCCCTTGTCATGCCTGAAAACCCCAAAAAGCAGATATTCAAAGGATAATCATATTAGGCAGGAAAAAATGGCGACTTTTACTTTTTAAATAAAAATGTGACTAATGGACTTTTTTCTGTTCTTTCAGAAGTTCGCTATACTTAGTTTACATTTTAATCACAGTGAAACTTTTAAAATGGAAATTCAAAACTAGACCAAATTTCAACATTTTAATTGTGAACATCAAAAATTGAATAATTTCTCATTAAAGCTTTATACTTAGAAAATTTTTAATTAATAGCGTTTGAAATTATTAAAAATTTCTCGTTATTCGCGTCAATGCGAACCGAATTAACAGAACCCAATAAAAAAATCCAACTATTTTTGTTCGAAAAACAGCTTATTTCTGTGAAAAACAGTAGTAATTAGTAATATTTTGTAATAATTTGTTGATTTGTTTATAACAGCTTTGATTCTAAACTTATTATTTATGTTCATTAAGTGTACCTGCATTGAGTCTGATGCACAGAAACTTTATTCAAGATTTTTAAATTTCTTATATATGTGCTTTTTTCAGGATTGGCAACGTTTAGCTCATTCAAATCCAGAGTTTTGGTATAAAATGTGGGAGAAAATAATGTTGTATTACAATTTATTGAAACACATTTGCTAATTTTTTAAGCCACATTTATAAACAAATTCACAGTTTGAATATTTTTCAAGGAATAGACTCAATTTTTTTACGAAATCAACTAAGAATGTCTTTCCGATGACTCTTCGATTGAAAATTTATAAGAATGATTAATTATTTTAACGGTTTTCATAAACAAATTCAGAGTTCGGCTATTTTCAACGAATAGACTCAATTTTTTACGGAATCAACTAAGAATATCTTTTCGAAAACTCTTTATTATGATACTTTACAAATTTATAAGAATTATTAATTATTTGAACATTTATCATAAATAAATTCAGAGTTTGACTATTTCTCAACTAACAAGCTCATATTTTTTACGGAATTAACTAAAAATGTTTGCGATGATTTTTCGCTATGATACTTTCCAAATTGACAGCAATTGCTTACTTCGATAATATTCATAAGCAGCTTCAGAGTTTGCTATTTTTCAACGAATGCGTCCTTATGAAAAAGAAGTATTGGTAAGTATTGGATTCAGTACTTTTTTCGCGAAAAAGTATTGGATTTCCAATACTTATTCGCGAAAACAGTATTACATCCAATACTTACCAATACTTCTTTTTCATAAGGGCGCTCAATTTTTGTTTACGGAATTGACTAATAATATCTTTCCAATAACTCCTCGCTATGATACTTTTGTTTTTTATAAAAATTGTGTAAATAATTAACATTTTTTGTCAATTTGGAAAGCATCATGGGCAAAAGTCATCGCAAGTAGCATCTATTTTCAATTATTCGTAGTAAAACATTAATTTCTCTCATATTTTATACCAAACCTTTGGATTTCAATAAGCTATACAGGTATACCGTCCCAATACCCGGAACACAATTTTTCTTCATTAATTTGTTTACAACTTGATCAAATTTTTTGTTAATACGTTCTCACCTACTGTAAATTATTTATAGATAGTTTTAGTAGAAATATCAGACCTTGTTTGATAAATCTTCAAATATTGTTCAAAAATGGTACTTCTGAAAAGCGAACAAAAATGTCAATATTGTTGTTAAATAAAAAATTAATCGAATTTTGTATCACAAGTCCAAACACATAATCTTTTCAAAATTTAAAAGGGTTATAAAAAAAACATCTAAATCGTATATGCTAAAAATTGATTTGTCCATAGAAATTTTGTTTTCTTGTGGCGATGGCCGTGGCTTTCCGACTTTCCCCTAGTATTTAAGTTCAAGAATTAAAGGAATCAAGAGAAAAAGTGCGAAGTAGATAAATTCACAGGTGAATTTAGGTTGTAAAATGATGAGAAATTCCGTTTCCAGAAGCTAGCAAGCATCCCCTCTTTAAATTTAATCAGGAAATTTTTCCGAGGGAATTGGTAACATGCATCACTGTTGCCCTCGGGTTTGGGGTATCATTGAATTTTCCTCTTTCCACCGTCAAGCACCAGACATATATCCGCTAGGTCGGATCCACGTCGCATATTGAATTGTCTGGTCGGTTTACGCAGTCACGTGGTCTGCATTTTTAGCGTCGATCTCGTGAAACTTTTTACTTTCTTTTTTCAATAAAAATAAGAAGACCTGAACCTGTTCAATGTAAGCATATTGTATTTTCCAACATATGAGTTTCTAGACACATATAAACTAATTTTGCAGTCGGCTGGAGTTTCAGTTAAATACCTATATAGAAGCTCCTTTATGTCGGAACGATATTAATAGTAGAAGAATGTTGGTTGCAGACGATGACTTTCCTGGAACCAGTCGCCGGAGGAAGACCTTGAATTTTAAGATCGGAATACAAAGAAATTTATTACCAAATCTCCAAAAAAAATGCACAGATTTTATTTCTTTTTAAGCTGCACTGAGAAAAATGTTTGGTCTGGACACCAAAATGATTTTATTTCGTATAGAAGCAAAAAAAATGTTGTTCTCCCAAAAAAAAAAGATTCTTTCAACAAACCTTTTGTTTAATCAATACAAATTTTGTTAGTTCGACCAAAACTGTGAGAGGGTGGCTGCAAAAATTTATTCGCAAAATTCTCTGACTTTTCCCTGACCATTAATATTTAAAGATAGAAATTCTAATCTTGTAATATTTTGAGCATAGAATCTTTTATAAATAGAATACAAAATTAAAAAGCAACCTATTTAAGCCGAAAAAATCACCAAAAGTGTATAATTACTAACCTAAAAAGTTACTAAGAGTGACTATTGTGCATTAATAATGTGAATAATGTTCTTTTGAATTTAGAAGAATTTAAAAAGATTTAATGAAATTTATAATGATTCCAGGTGAATTTGAATGAAATTAGGATAAATTTATAAGGCTTCGAATGATTTGGAAAGAATGAAGAAATTACAAAAAATTCTATTGATTTCAGTAAAATTCGAGCTAATTTAGAGGAATTTAAGGAAAAGAGAAGAATTAGCTGAAATTCATAAAAATTCAAGTGAATTAAAAACATTTCAAAAATATGAAAAAGTGCATTGAATTCTGTAAGTTTGAAATTAAATTAAATTTAAAATGTTAAGGATAAATTAATAAGATTTTTTTTTGTTGAGTTGCAAATTATTTCTAATGAGTTGCTGCAAATATTTGAAAATCTCTTAAAATCTTTCAAACCCTACGAAAACCCTCATTTCTGGTAAATAATTTCTTTGAAATCTATTAACATATTATTAAATCCCATGGAATTCTATGAAATCTGTCATTTCATCATTGAAATCCTCGGAAATCTTATAAAATCCCTTGGAATCTTTTTTAATGTTTTAAAACCTTATTGGTTCTGTAAAGTTGTTCTATATCTTTCGAAATTCTAAGAAATTCTTTAAAACCGCATGAACATTTTTTAAATGCTTAAAAACCATTAAAATCTTTGGAAATCCCTTGACATTTTGACATCTCTCGAAAATGCTTTGGAATCTTTTAAAATATTTCAAAACCTATAAAATCCCAACATAAACATTTATTTAAAAATTTGAAAAATTTCAATACTCAATTTCTTTTATTAATTTTATTTCAGTGCCCACCATGTAAAGCCTTCACACCACAACTGGTGGATACATATCAAAGAATTCGAGAGAGAGGACATAATTTCGAAGTGATTTTCGTCAGTTCTGACAGGTAAGTTTCTATTTTATTCTATTGCAAAATCTTTTTGTTGTGTTAATCCGGCTTGACGTATCGATTTTTAAAGTTTCTATATTCCTATCGGTACTTTTATGAAAGAAATCGACACAGAGTTATGATGCCATAAATTATAAAACAAATACGAGTCAAGTTCTTAAACACTTGTGATATTTTATCTTCAGTAAATTACGAATGATGGTACCGCTATACTTACCATTTTTATTTCACGTCAAAGTAAAGTTTATTTTATTACCCAATAAAATACCCGTACTTTAAATAGGTTATTCTCGTACATATATCCCATGAAAATGGAAACTGCATCAAAGTACAAAAGCCCCAGGACATAAAACTTATTAAAGTTTTAGTGAAAATTCATGTTTTTACACGCGTGATAGCAGTAGCTCTAAGTGCATTTCCACATACTATAAATACAAATCCGGGGTACTTTGTAAAATCTGTCTATTAAAAATATTTTAATTAATTAATTTTATAATATTTTTACCCCGAATAAGAAAAAAGAAGTTTTATTCTCATCCACAGTAAATTCTAGTTGATCAATTTCATGCCGAAATTCGATCAAAGTGATATGCAACGCTTTTATACAGATTTCAGATTTTTTATTTCATTAGCAAATTCCGCATTCTCAAGATCCAGCCCAATTCTCAAGCCTGTCATGAATTTTCATGATTAGCGACTGCCGACTGTCAATTCTTTTATGTCACATCTAAGTCATGACCGTCAAATATGCACACTGAAAATTTTTAATCTAAGCTTTCGAAGAAATTTCCTGCATTTTTTAAAAGAAATTTCATTAAATTTGAGTACAACATAGGAAAATTAGAATTTTTCGCATAAACGTCTGCGAAACCGTGCCGAGGAACTCCGGAAAAGGGGTTATATAAGCGGAGCGCATACTTAACCGCAGCCAGAACAAGCCGGCAACAGAGAAAGAGAGGCGACACAGAGACCAACCGCGAACAGGCATCCAATCGAGGGTTTCAAGAGAATCCAAAAATTGTCTTAAGGTTCCTGGGAAACTTTCAAATGATTTTTTATTTTGAAAAATGGATATTAACAGGAAATTAAAAGAGATTTCAAAACATTTCAAAAGATTTCCTAAAATTTCAAAAAAGATTGTAGCAGAATTTAAACAAAATTGTTCCCCTTTTTTAACTATACTTTCTATAATTAATAGAACCCGATACAAAAATTAAACTATTTTTAGTTGACAGTTAATTATTTTTAATTAAAAATTCTACTATTATATTTTTTCTTTAGAATTCATCTCTGCGGATCGTCGACACTTGCGGTAAATATGTTAAATTTCTTAAATATTGTATTTCCAAAGCAGAAAAAAAACATAACTGGCGCGATATTCAAAACAGAAAAATTATTCCAGCAGACAAAAGAGTGATAATTTTTATAAAGTTGTAATAAATGATTAAAAACCATAACAGATGTATCTTATTAAAAAATATATTTTTATAAAAACACTAAAAGAAAGAAAAATAAATTGAATGTAAAATAATTAATCAAAACATTCTGAAATAAACTGGATTTCCGCTTCGAATATGTATTTGAGCTTCCAAAATGAAAAAAAAATGAAAAAATTTGGTTGAAAGTTGAACTACTTTGTTAAAAATTAATTATATTGGTTGATGATTTAACTACTTTGTTGAAAATTTATTTTCTTTGGTTGAAAATTAAGTTTTTTGAGTTTAAGTTTTAATAAGTTAAGAAATATTTAGATGTCTTGAAAAGATTAATAAATAATTTATGTGTTGAGAATATTTAAAAATATTTTAAACAAAATTGAGACTTTTGAAGATTTCGAAAAAATAACCTTTTTAAGAATTTTGAAATGTTTCAAGAGAATAAAGAAATTTAGAATGTAGCAGATTTTAAACAAAAAACTTTCACTTTTGCAAGATTACTAAATTTTAGAAAAAATTTGAGTAAATAATTTAAAACTTGAAAAGATTCCAAAAAGTTAAAAGGAAATGTAAATTTTTGAAGATTTGAAACTAAAATTTTGAATCTTTTTGAGGATAGTGAAACGTTTCAATATAATACAAAAAATTTCTTAAGATTCCTAGGAAAATCAAAACTGATTTCATATTTAGAAAAATTAATTTTAAGAGAATTTTTAAAAATATTTTAAAGTATTTCAAATGATTTCCAAAATTTTCAACAATGAATGTGCAAGATTTTAAGGGAATTTTTGGTTTAATTTGTACAGAATTCTAAAAAAATTTCAGGAATAATTCGAGTCAGTTTGAAAAATATTTAGAAGGTTCAGAAGTTTTGAAAAGATTCAAAAATAATTTGAAATTTATAAAAAAAAAATTAATTGAAAAACAAATGTAAATTTTTGACGATTTTGTAAAAATTTCGAAGTTTCTTTAGAATTTTGAAAGGTTTAAGAAATATTTAGGAATTTATTTCATATACTTTTTGACATATCTGAAATCTGCAAATTTTTTATTTTGTATTAAAAATTATTTTTCCCTTGAGACTATGATTTGCTTGCATTTTTTTTTCTTTCTTGACTGAAAAATTTTTTGTTAAAAATTACATCTTTTTTTGATTAAAAATGCAACTGTTCCGGTGAAAATTAATCTGTTTTGACTCATAATTGAGCTATATTTTTTTTGGTTTAAGATTCATAGTTTTAGTTCAAAATTTATCTGTTTGGTTGAAAATGTAACTGTTTTGTCGAAAATTCGTGCATTTTATTGAAAATTTGTCTTTGTTATGACAGAAAATTAATTTTTTTAGTCGAAACTCCCATATTTTTGGTTAAAAATTAATCTATTTTGATTAAGGATTTAACTATTTTGTTGAAAATTCATATTTTTCGGATGACTATAACTGCTTCTGATTTAAAATAAAAATATTTTTTGATTGATCAACTATTAAATTTTTTTTGAGAATTCGTCTCTTCGATTGACAATGTAACTATTTCGTTAAAAATTCGTCTTTTTTGGTAGAAAATTAATCTTCTTTGGAGAAAATTCATCTACATGGATGAAAATTCAACTATTAGATTGAAAATTAATTTTTATGTTGAAAATTCATATTTTTGGGTTAAAAAATGTAACTGTTGTGTAGAAAATTGGTCTCTTTTGGTAAAAATTTCATCCTTTTTTTTGTTAAAAATGCAACTAGTTGAAAATTAATCTTTTCTGGTTGAGGATTCAAGTATTTTGTTGAAAATACGTATTTTTGGATTATGTAATTAAACTGTTTTTTATTTAAAATCAAAATTTTTTGTTTGAAATATCAACTATTCAATCAACTAGCCAAAAATTCAACTATTTGGTTGCAAATTCAACTTTTTTATTTGAAAATTAACTTTTTGGTTGAAATTTTGATTTGACGTATCTGAAATCTTCAAAAATGTTTTTGAATTTTCTGAAGAATCTTAAAATAATTATATTTATATAAACAAATGATTGATTGATGATGCTAGTGAATTAAAATAGTACAGTTGGAAAAAATTTACAACAAATATAACTTTGCGGCAAATCGGTGAAATTTTGAACTATTTCGAATGAAAGCTCACGCACTCCGTTGAAGAAGAAACCTTAGAACAAATAATTGATAGAAAAAAAACTAGCTTTTTCTCATTATTTTGCATTAGTTTCCTAACAGGTTGAAGATAAGCTACTATTGTCTGCTGTCGTCACAAAGATATAAGCGAAGATAAACGAAATTGTTTTTAAAACTGAGAAAGATAACGCGTGTTCTCATTAAAATAAGAAGAAAACTAGATAAATCTGGAGAAACATTTGATGCAAGATGTCAAAAAAATGATAATCTCCCTTCTAAATGAATCATAATTGATTACATTATCCAGAAAACGTCATGGGCCAGTTTGATCGAAAGGGTTAAAGTTCACTAACTTCGTAAATAGGAAGCTTTGAAGAGAAATCAAATTCCTCTTTAAAGTGTATTTCACTGAACTAATTTATTCTTGGAAAATATCCATGAGAAGATAAAATTCAAATTACTAGCAAAATTAGTATAAACATCAGAATATAATAAATCTTGAATAAACGAACGGTAGACTAGAGTTTGCTCAAAGTTTGTTTTATTGGCCAACGTCGGAAGGGATTCAAAGGATTTAATATCATGTGAAAAGCGCGATGAGGTAGAAAAAGCTTTTAAAATGCAATATTTTCCTTAATGGAATTTCATAGTTTTTTGCAAATATTGTCCGTTTCACTAAATAAATAGACGACGAGAGTTGAATACTCATGTTTTCGCATGAAGGAGCTTCTGAAAAGTTTTCATGTTCCTACCAGAAAACGTCAGAAAGCAGTTTTGTAACTCTCAAATATACTCAACTGTTATGTATTTCACAGAAATTCGAAGCTATTGTACTTTCGCTTGCACATGTATTTATGTAGAAAACGCCCTTTTCAATAAACACCAAATTTCGCAAAATATATGTTCAACTAGAGTAATAACAGGGTGGCTGTAAATGAGGAAAGCCTGGAAATCAAGAAAAATCAATAAAAGAGGCACTGTAAATAACTGTCAATCATAATAAATTAAAAAATTTTCAATTCTAATTTGAAATTGTTTTATTCCGTTTATAAAAGATTCTGATAATAGTATTATAATAATATTAATGGTCGGGGGAAAATTAGGGAATTTTGAAAATAAAGTTTTGCGGTCACCCTGATATAATATTTTTGTCAGAAATTTATTTGGCTTTTATTTCTATTTCTTCTTTTTGCAGTTGCTTCCTTCCGTCGGTTATATTTTTAGTTAACATTTTATTATTTGATGGAATATTTAAAATTAAAAAAAAATCATCCTCCTTGGTTGAAAATTCAACTTTTTGTTGAAAATTCATCATTCTCCTTCTTTTTTAATGGAGAATTCAACTAATTGGATAAAAGTAGAACTTATTTATTAAAAATATTTTTTTTTTGGTTGGAAAATCCTGCTCTTTGGTTTAAAATTGGACTATTTTGTTAAAAGATCGTTTTTTTTTAATTTTTTTTTTTTACTGAAAAGCCTTTTTAGTATTTGTTAAAAATTCATTGTTTTTAGTTGAAAATTTAACCATTTGCTTGAAAATTCACGTATTTTGTTATAAATACTTTTTGGTAGAAAGTTAATCTTCTTGGGTGAAAATTCAACTCTTTCCCTAAAAATTTAACTATTTTGTTGTAAATTAATTTATTTTTTTTAACTTGAAATATCAACTATCATATTTTTTGTTGCGAATTAATCTTTTTGTTGAAAATTCAACTGTCTTCTAAAAATTCGTCTTTTTGGCTGAAAATTTCAAGATTTGGGTGACAGTACAACTGTCTTTGGTTGAAGTTTAATCTTTTTTTTTATTAAAAATTCGACCATTTGGTTGAAAATTCATCTCTTTTGCTTTAAAATTCAACAATTTGGATGGAATTTTTTTTCTTGAATGAAAAATTATGTATTTGGTTAAAAATTCTTGTTTTCCTTGAAAAATCATCATTTTAGTCGAAAATTCCATTTTTTGTTGAAAATGTATCGCTTTAAGTTGAAAATTCAACTATTTGTTTGAAAATTAATCATCTTAGTTGAAAAATTAAATTTACGGGTTGAAAATCCAACTATTTTGGCTGAAAATGTAATTATTTTTTGAAAATTCGTTTTTTTTTTTGTAATTGAAATATCAAATATTACATTTTTTGTCGAGAATTTATCTTTTTTTTAAATTCAACTGTATTCTAAAAGATTCGTCTTTTTGGCTTCAAAATTAACTATTTGGTTTCAAAATGCAACTGTTTAGGGTTAAGATTTAATTTTTTTAAATAAAAAATTCGACCCTTTTGTTGAAAATTCAATTATTTAGTTAAAAGTTCAACGACTTTGTTGAAAACTCGTCTGTGTTGCTTTAAAGTTCAACAATTTGGATGGACTTTTTTTCCTTTCTTGACTGAAAAATCATGTATTTAGTTGAAAGTAATTCTTTTGTTTGGAAATTTGATAATTTTAGTTGCAAATTCATCTCTGTGCTTTAAAATTTGATAATTTTGTTGAAAATTCGATTCTTTGGCTGAAAATAAATTTTTTTTATTAAACATTCAACTTTTTCATTTTTGGTTGAAAATGGATCGCTTTTAGTTGATATTTGAACTGTTTTGCAAATTCATGTATTTTGTTGAAAATTCGTCAAAATTGAACTATTTTGTTTGTTTTTTTGATTGAAATATAAACTATTACATTTTTTGTTGAGAATTCATCTTTTTCTTGAATATTTACTTTTTTGTTTTAAAAATTCAACTGTCTTCTAAAAAATTTGTCTTTTTGGTTTGAAAATTTGCATATTTGGTTTAAAGTTCAACTATTTTGTTAAAGATTCGTCTCTTTTGCTTTAAAGTTTAAATATTTAGTTGTACATGCAACTGTTTGGTTAAAAATTATTTCTTGCGAATTCAACTAAGTTATTGAAAATTTATCTTGCTTGATTGAAAATTAACTTTTTTGTTGAAAATTTATCTTTTTGAGCTTGAAAGTGAATTGTATTCTAAAAAATTTGTTTGTGAATTCCACTATTTGGTTTAAAAAGTACTATTTTGTAGAAAATTTAATAATTATCTTGAAAATTCCAGTGTCTTTCAGTAATAAATTATTTGGTTGAAAATATAACGGTTTTTGATTGAAGTTTATTTTTTTTTGGTTAGAAAATTCAATAATTTGGTTAACAAATTAAAATATTTTGTTGAAAATTTAATTATTAAAAAAAATATAACTTCTTTGCTAAAATTCATACTTTTTGGTCGAAAATTCAAATATTTTGTTGAAAACTCATCCTTTTGAAAATTCATCTTAAATGGTAGAAATATAATTTTTTTAGGTGGAAATAAATAAATTTAAAATAAAAAAATTTTAACTTAAAATGGTTTTATTCCATTTATAAAAGATTCTATGTTAAAAATGTTGCAAAAGATAAAAATGATTGTTTTTCAAGAGACATTTTCCTCCGGATTTAGACCAAGTTATTTTACATTGTTTGTCTCAAAAATAGTTTGACCTGCTTTTCTCCTAGTTAATTATTTCTGGAAAATCAATACAAAGGACGACTTTAATTTATAGAACCAGAACCGTAGATTGGAATGATCTCGAATTATTCGCCTTGATTTGAGTGCCCATCTTACTTTCCCTCAGTTCGAAATTATCGATTCCCCGCTAATAATTATTTGCATTGATTATTTTTTATGTGGAACAAACTTTAATTGACATTATATCCTTCCAGCTTCTATTCAGAGACAGTTTGAGAGTTAATTAAATTTCACTAATTTAACCAGAATCACTGCTATAATTAAGTGATACTGCATGGCTAGGAATAATGAACTATGCTGCTCTCGAGCGTTAAAACAGAACCTCATTACAAACTTTCAAAGACGAGATTACCTCATTTCGATATGAAAAGAGTATGCATTATATTCAATTTTATTATTTTGAAAGCATGTGTAAATTAATAAAAAAATCCCGAAATTCCAATTTAAAAATTCCGAACAAACCAACAGGCAATAGTGTTTTATTATTTTAAAATAAATATTAATATATAAAATGTTATAATTAGTTTTTGCATCGTAAATCCGATAAGAAGAAAAATGTCTAGGATTGAATTTCGAACAGGAAATTTGTGAAAAATAATAATTCGCACATGGAATAAGAAATGTTCTAAAAGGATTATAATTCAATTCTTTTTTATTTAAAATTAATATATTTTTTGGTTGAAATATCTACTATTACATTATTCGGTGAGAATTCATATTTTTTTGTTGAAAATTCAATTAATTGTTTGAACGTTGAACCACTTGGTTAAAAAAATAATTCATTTTCTGGAAGATTCATCATTTTAGATAAAAATTCGTTTCTGTGGTTGAAAATTAATATTTGTAATTGAAAATTTATTTATTTCAGTTGAGAATTCATCATTTTAGTTGAAAATTTTGTACTACTTTGTTTAAATTTTAACTGCATTTTTTGTTAAAAATTCTTTTTAACCAAAATTGATCTTTTATAGTTGAAAATTTGTGTTTTTTGATATAAAGTTAATATTTTTGGTTGAAATATCCCCTTTTTTGGTTAAAAATGCAACTGGTTATAAAATTAATATTTGCGGGTTCGAAATTGATTTCTTTTTTTAGAAAATTCGTCTTTTTGGTAGAAAATTGGTATTTTTTGTTAAAAGTTGAATCACTTTGTTAAAAATCCATTGTTTGGTTGCTATTTTGTTAAAAAATCATCTTTTTGGTAGAATATTAATATTGGAGGGTTGAAAATTTAACAGTTTTGTAGAAAATTCGCCTTTTTGGTTGAAAATTCACCTCTGGTTAAAAATTGAGCTGTTTTGTTGAAAATTCGTCTCTTTAGGTTAAAAATTGTTTTTTTTTCCAGGTTGAATTACTAATTACTTTGTTAAAAAGTCATTTTTGTTGGTTGCAGGTTCATTGTTTTATTTTATAAATCATTTCTTTGGTTTTAATATTAACGGTTTTGTTGAAAATTCGTCTTTTTTGTAGAAAATTAATATTTTCGAGTTGAAAATTCAATTTTTTCTGTAGAAATTCGCCTTTTTAATTAAAACTTGGTCTTTTTCCATTAAAATTGAAACTACTTGGTTGAAAATTCATTTTTTGTTGTTGCAGATTCACCATTTTATTTGAAAATTCCTTTTTTTTTGTAGAAAATTAATATTTGCGGGTTGGAAATTCAACTATTTTGCAGAAAATTCATCTTTTTGGTTGAAAATTGGGCTTTTCGGTTTAAAATTAAATTACTTTGTTGAAAATTCATTTTTGTTGTTGTTGAAGATTCATTATTTTAATTGAAAATTTTGTTGAAAATATAATTTCGTTTTTTGAAAATTAAACTCTTTGGTTGAAAATTGAACTACTTTGTTGAAAATACAACTGTTATTGGTTGAAGTTTAATCTTCTTTGTTTGAAAATTCGATTTTTTGGTTAATAATTCAACAATTTTGTTCATCTGTTTGGTTGGAAATTTCACTATTTTGTTGAAAATAGTTCTTTTTTGGTTTTAAATTATTTTTGGTCTGATAATGTAAATTTTCCATTTTTGGTTGACAATTGATCTTTTTTAGTTGGAAATTTGTCTTTTTTGGTAGAAAACTAATCGTCTTGGTTAAAATTTGCTCTTTTTATCTTTATTTGTTGAAATTTCATCTGTTTGGTTGGAAAATTTAACTACTTCCTTAAAAATTCTTTTTTTATTGTTTTTGTTGAAGATTCATCATTTTAATTTTAAATTCATCTCTTTGGTTGAAAATTTCTTTGTTGAAAAATCGTCATTTGGTTAAAAATATGTCTTTTTGGCTTAAAAGTTGAATTACTTTGTAAAAATTCATTTTTGTTGTTGTTGCAGATTCATCATTTTAGTTGAAAATTCAACTCTTTGGTTGCAAAATTTGATTATTTCATTGAAAATTTTGTTTGAACTATTTTTTACTGAAAATTTAACTTTTCCATTTTTGGTTGAAATTTTTCATTTAGTTTAAAATTCAACTATTTGGTGAAAAATTCATCTGTCTTAGTTGAAAAATCAAGTGCTTGGTTGTATCTTCATGTATTTTGTTGATAATTCATCTTTTTGTAGAAAAATTCAACTTTTTGGTTGAAAATTGAACAATTTTTGGTTAAAGTTTAATCTTTTTTGTTTGAAAATTTGATTATTTAGTTGAAAATTGATCTTTCTAGGTAGAAAAATCCAGTATTTGGTTAATAATTCAACAATTTTGTTGAAATTTTTTATGTGAAAAATCAAGTATTTTGTCAATAATTTATATTTAATGGTCGAAAATTTAACTGTTTCTTTGAAAATTCATGTTTCATCATAAAAAATTCATCTTTTTTGTATGGAATAAAAATAAATCAATTGGAAATTTTAATTTGGAATCGTTTCATTCCGTTTATAGAAGAGATTCTATATTAAAAATGTTACAAGATTAAAATTCTGAGGTTTGAACATTGATCAGGGAAAATGAAAAATTGGTCAGGGAAAAGTCAGGGAATTTTGAAAATTAAGTTTTTCGGCCACCCTGTTGACCGAGGAAAATGACGAATTGGCTGGGAGAAAACGGGGGATTAGAAATCATCCGTCGTATTTTCAAAGTATTTTTACAGTATATCTAGGATTTTGTCGATAACAATTGTTATTAAGCTAAAAAAGATAATTTCAGAGTGGTGATGGAGAGAAGGATTGTCAGGAAGATACTACCAGATGAATAACTAAAACAAAATCGAAAATCTTAACTGTAAAATTGCAGGTGGGACAGACCAAAGATTATTTTTCAGTTCATTATTTATAAGGCCGTAATTAACCAATTGTTTGAATTAAGAGCAAATTTAAGAGAGATAAAAGTTTTTCTTTGTGCCTGATTCAAGCAACGCGAATAAAAAGATCAGATTCGTTAAATCTAGGATTTTGTTGATAACAACTGTTATTAACAAAAGAATGATGTTTTCATAGTGGTAACAGAGAGCAAGATTACGAGGAAGCTACCAGATAAATAACTAAAAAAAATCGAAAATCTTAACTGTGAAATTGCAGCTGGGTCAGACCAAAGATTATTTTACAATTGTTTATAAGGTTACAGTTAACAAATGATTTGAATTAAACGAAAATCTATAAGAGACAAAGTTTTTGTTTTATAATCGGGTAGCCACTCTGATTATTTTAATTTAAAAATTCACCCTCCTTGTCTGACCTATTGTACGTTTCGAGGAGTAAGTTCCTAGACAGGATTTTGCATATTTTAATCTTTGCCGAGGATCCAATAAGAAGTGGCAATAAGTTTGAAAAAAGTTCAGACTCGCGCCGTAGTCATCACAGAGCTATGGGTTTTTATTATTAAAGAAGATGGGAATCTTCAAGCTCTTCTATACTCATTGTCAGTGGCAAAATTTAATCGAATCTGGGGCTATTCTCTTGAGGCCTGGGCGGTGTATATTGGGCGGCGTTGGGCGGTGTATATTGGGCGGGTGTATATTGGGCGGGTGTATATTGGGCTGGTATGTCTTGGGCGATATAACGGCTCGGTGATCGCAACAAAGGGGAAGCAGACCAGCTCGGGGAATTCTTTTCAGGAATATTCCTTCAGTGCACGCGGTCGACGAGTAATTCGTAAAGGGGTTAAAAATACCACCCTGGCCCTGGCCCTGTGCAGTCTGCTCGTTGGAGGTGCAATCTGGACATGAAACGAGTTTATAAACGGACTGACTGCAAGTTTTGTTTGATTACCATTCACGTCTTTCCAGTCTACTCGTATTTTGACTAGAAACGCCGCCGACTCAACGCGGTTGGTTTACTTCCCGGAGAAGAAAACTTCATATAGGTCGCACTAAGGTGATATCGTCTAAGGTCTAAACGTTATTCAAACATCCCGCTATATGTATGCCGATAAAATTCATATTTGCCGAAGGCTTGAAATTCTTTTGCGAAGTTGAAATTTAAATTTGAAATTAAATCTAAAATTGGAATTCCGAGGACGTTCTTAAGTGTAATAGAATTCTTGGGATCGGTTCTACTTAGTTTTTAAAACTAGTGTCATCAATCGCGCGTACGTGTGTATTTTTTCGATTTGTGGGGAAAAATAATTTTTAATGCAAAATAACAAATTTTTGTAGAGAATGTTGATGTCAGGCCTCGGACTCACCACATTATTGACATTATTTAAATCTTTTTTACGATGACACTATTTTGTTACTATTTTGAAAAAATGACACTAAAGACACTATTTTGTCACAAACTGCCCGCTAATGCTACTATTTCTTTACTTTTCCTTGAACCAGGTAATTGAATTTGCAACCAAGAAGATTAATTTCCGACCTAAAAAGACGAATTTTCAAGAAAATTCATAAATTTTTTACCAAATAGTTGAATTTGCAACCAAAAAATTAATTCACACAAAAAAATGTCTGGTTAAGTCAACCAGAATTCTGTTTAAATAGGCTCTTACTATTTTTTCTGGTCTGTCTAACCAGAATTATGGTTGAATTAACCTGAATTTCTGGTTAACTTAAACGGAATTCTGGTTAATTCAACCATAATACTGGTTAGTCCAACCAGAAAAAATAGTCAGGGCATATTTAACCAGAATTCTGGTTGATTTAACCAGACATTTTTTTTAGTGTTTTTTACCAAAAATCACGAATTGTGAACAAATTACATAATTTTTTAACTGAATAGTTTGAACAGTGCATATGATGTTGACGAAATTTTATTTGACTAATTTTTAGTTTATCTTTTTTTCGTTTTCAACCAATTTTAATCAAATACATGAATTTTTTAACTAAAAAAAAGGCAATGGAGTTGTTAAATTTTTATTTAAGAGATTTAATTTTCAATAAGAACAGGAATATTCTACAAAAAAGTTGAATTTTTGTGCCAAATACTTTAATGTTCAAGGCAAAAAGAAGAATTTTCTACAAAAGAGATGAATTTTAAACCCAAGAATATGAATTTTTAACAAAAAAGAAAAATGAATTTTCAACAAAATCAACTGAAACAGATTAATTGTCAACCAAACAGTTGCATTTTTAACCAAAAAATTGATATTCTACCAAAAAAGAATTTTCAACAAAATACATACATTTTCTTGTGCCAAATAGTTGAATTTCCAAGCCAAAAAGAAGAATGAGCTGCAAAACGGATGAATTTGAATTTTCAAAGAAACAAATTAATTTTCAAAAAAACAAATTGATTAAAAAAAACAACGAATTGTCATCAAAATTTAGTTGAATTTCTAACTAAGTAGTTGAATATTCCACCTTAAAAGATGAATTTTCAACAAAAAATGTAATAGTTAAAATTTTAGCAAAAACAAAGAAAAATATTTTAATTAAAAATAAAAAACAGTTGGATTTAACCAACAATAATGAATTTTCAACAAAATACTTGAATAATCAACTGAAACAGATTAATTTTCAACCAAACAGTTGTATTTTTAACCAAAAAATGGATATTCTACCAAAAAAGAAGAATTGTCAACAAAATACATACATTTCCTTGTGCCAAATAGTTGAATTTTCAATCCAAAAAGAAGAATTTTCTACAAAAAAATGAAGTTGAATTTTCAACCAAAAAAATTAATTTTCAAACAAAACAAAACGAATTGTCAACAAAAATGAGTTGATTTTTTAACCAAGGAGTTGAATTTTCCACCTTAACAGATGAATTTTCAACGAAAAATGTAATAGTTGAAATTTTAGCACAAAAAAAAAGATTTTAATTTAAAATAAAAAACAGTTGGATTTAACGAACAAAAATGAATTTTCAATAGAATACTTGAATAATCAACTGAAGCAGATTAATTTTCAACCAAAAAGTTGCATTTTTAACCAAAAAATTGATATTGTTCCAAAAAAGAAGAATTGTCAACAAAATACATACATTTTCTTGTGCCAAATAGTTGAATTTTCAAGCCAAAAAGAAAAATTTTCTACAAAACAGAAGAATTTGAATTTACAACAATAAATTAATTTTGAACCTAAAAAAAAATAATTGTCAACAAAAATTAGTTGAATTTTTAATCAAGGAGATAAATTTTCCATCTTAAAAGATGAATTTTCAACGAAAAATGTAATAGTTTAAATGTTAGAAAAAAAAAAAGATTTTAATTTAAAATAAAAAACAGTTGGATTTAACGAAAAAAATGAATTTTCAACAAAATACTTGAATAATCAACTGAAACAAATTAATTTTTAAGCAAACAGTTGCATTTTTAACCAAAAATTGATATTCTACCAAAAAAGAAGATATGTCAACAAAATACAAAAATTTTCAACCAAATAGTTAAATTTGCTATCAAATTGTTCAATTTTCGAGCCGAAAATAAGAATTTTCTACAAAACAGTTACATTTTTTAACAAAAAGTTAATTTTCAACCGAAACAAATTATTTTTTAACCAGACAGTTGCATTTTCAATCAAAAAAGGTGAAATTCTACAGGACCAGATGAATTTTTAAACCAAAAAGATGAATGTTCAACAATCACAAAAATGTTTGTCAAGAAAGAAAAATAATTTCTTTCAAATTGTTGAATTTTCAACCGAAAAGTATACCATTTTAACAAAATCCTTAAATTTTCAGCAAAATAATAAAATTTTTAACCAAAAGAGATGAATTATATAAATTGAAAAATTTTTTATTTCGTTTTATTTATTTTATTTTATTAATAAATAGGCTGTGTCTAGTCGTTCCGAAAAATTGGGGGAGTTGCAATTATGAAAAATATATGACTGCTCATCCCGAATTTCGGAACGACGAGATACTTTGTAATAATGATCAATAATACTTCAAATATTCATTAGAATATTTTATGGCGACGCATAGATGATAAAAACATTTACAAAGTTGTCAAAACAACATTGCTGTCAAAGAACTCTAAAAAAATATTTTTTAAAAGGTAATTTTTTCTTTACCGGTACCAACCATTTTTTAACCTGTACCGACAGTGTTTGTTTTTTAAATTTACTTTGTAAATTAAGATATACTAAGTTTGTGTCCATAATAATTTAATTTTTCTCATCAGTCTCTGGTATTCATATTTTTAACAGACTTTAAAATGTTTCTGCTTTAAGCTTTTTTATGACTGTTTATTTTTAATGGACTTTTTTTTAATGGATTTTTTAGCACTTAAAACTTGTTGCAGTTAATTATATTTGTGTAACGATATATTGTTTTTATTTTACTCTGTACTTTAATTATTTATAAATGATATATTTAAGTGCTTTAATATTATAAAGCTGCATTTTATTATTTTCATAAGCACGCCTAGAGTTATGTTTTACTTCATATTATAGATGTAACAAAAAATTTAATTTGTAATTATAAAAGTAATAACATTTTGAATTCCAATTGAATTAAAAAAAGGGAAATGCAGTGAAATAGGTGTATTTCAGTTTAAAGAAAAACATTAGGGTGGAAAGATTAAAATTGAGGAAAGCAGACAATTTGAATAGATTCAAATTTTTAGGGTTTTCATTTTTTTAACAATAACCTTCGAACACCCTAGATTTTGAAAAAATTTAGATTCAGACTTTAAATCTGCAATGCGCTACAATTTTGACATTTAAAAAAAGTTAATCTTTTAATTTTTAGTTTTGCAAATCTGCTTTTGGAATTTGGAAACATTAAATTCGAACGATTTAAGTTTTGAAAAAAGATCAATTTCGAAAACTTTAAATTTTAAAATAAAATTCTCCATTCGGGCAATTTTGAAGTTTAGAAACTATTTCAAAACGTTTGAAGTTAAATGTTCCGAAGGCTCGAAATCTCTTTCAAATCAAGTTAAGTATTGAAATTTCATAGACATTATTTAAATTAATTGTAAGTAAAACTTTTAGAATTCTTGTTTATTTTATGAAATAAAATTAATCTAAACTATCTCAAGAAATGTATCTAAAAAGTCTATTTTTATAATTTAAATAATTATAGAAAAGCATAGATTAAAACTGAGACACGGACTTGATTATACCAACTTTCAGAATTTTAACAAGCAAAAAGTGTACAAGCTCGTTTGATAACAAGTGGTTTTTTGTATCTCTTGCCGTAAACCCTAAAGGAAAAAACGCTAAAGGGATTTTCTGAGAGAATTTACGTTTTTTCTCTGCATAAAGTGAAACGTTTCAAGCGATAAGAGTTATGAATTTTAATGTTACTAAAATTCTGTTCGGAGTGGCTTTCCGTTTCTTTAAATGCGTTAAAAATGAGGCAATTTAAATTTTAAGTTAAGATGCAATGAGCGTGATTGTATACTAATTAGTCTCCGTCGCATGGTGTCAAACACGGGTCTACGTTGGTGCTTGAGGTTCATAATTAAGCACCACACATGAACGGTCACGTGTTGACGCTCGTCATTAGGAGGCACGTGTTTATCTTATCGTTTTTGTATCAACGTCATTACAAGGGTTGAAAAAAATTCCTTGTCAGAATTTTTTCTCTCCAATTTATGTTTTTAGATTAGATTTTTTTTAGAATTTAAAAGTCTATTTTTACCGAAAGGTGGGAACACTAAGAATGTTTTCTCTTGATTTTCTGGCTTCGGACTCACCACACTATTAACACTATTTTACACTTTTTTTTTTAACAATCACACTATTTTTCTACTATTTCGAAAAAAATTCCACTAAAGACACTATTTGCAAAATAAAAAGACCAACTTTCAACTAAAAGGGTGAATATTTAAAAAATAATCTTTTAACCATATAGTTGAATTTTCAACCAAGAAGATTAATTTTCTACTGAAAAAGGCCAATTTTTAACAAAATACATAAACTTTTAACCAAACAGATAAATTTTCAACCCAGAAGATTAATTTTATAGCAAAAAAGAATTTTTTTTATCAAATTACATACATTTTCAACTAAGTACTTTGAACTATGGATGTGATGTTAGTCCAAATTTTATTTCATTGATTTTTAGTTTATATTTTTTTCGTTTCTAATTTTTTACACTAAATAGTTGAACTTTTAAATAAAAAAAGACTCATTTTTAACTAAAAGTGAAGTAGTAACATTTTGATTGAGCAGAATTGATTTTCAATCTAAAAAAATAATTTTCTACAAAACAGTTTAATTTTTTTTCCAAAAAGTTGAATTTTATATCAAATTGTCGAGTTTTTATGCCAAAACGATGAATTTTCTATAAAACTGTGGAATTTTCAACCTGAGAGTATGCATATTCAATAAAAATGTTCATTTACAACCAATCAGTTGACTTTAACAAAGTAGTTTAACAAAGTAGTTAAATTTTCACTTTAAAAATTGCTTTTGATTAAAAAATTACTTTTTATTAAAAAATGAATTTTCAGATAATATTATGAATTTTCAACCAAAAAAATGAACTTTTAACTAAGGTAATAGTTGAATTTTCATAAAAAAAAAGATTTTAATGAAAAATAAGAAACAGTTGAATTTAATTAAAAGAGACGGATTTCAAACAAAATACTTTATTTAAAGAAAAAAAATTTATTTTCTACCAAAAAAATGAATTTTCTACAAAATAGATAAACTTACTACCAAATACTTTAATTTTCAACCAAGAAGATTAAATTTCTACTAAAAAAGGTGAATCTTTAACAAATTACATAAATTTTCAACTAAATACTTTGAACAATGGATATGATGTTAGTCCTAATTTTATTTTATTATTCTTCAGTTTATATTTTTTCATTTAAAAATTGTATTAACTACATAGTTGAATTTTTAAATAAAAAAAGCTACATTTTTAACCAAAAAAGTAGTTAAATTTTCACTGAGAAGAATTAAATTTGAATAAAAAAAAAACTAATTTCCTACAAAACAGTTTAATTTTGAACCAAATAGTTGAATTTCATACCAAATATTGTTGAATTTTCAAGACAAAAAGACGAATTTTCTATAAAAAAAGTTGAATTTTCGACAAAATAGTGAAATTTTCAGTTACAAAAGATTACTTTTTTACAAAAAAAAAACGAATTTTCAAGTAAAGTTAATTATATTCAGCTTTCAACCAAGGAGTTGAATTTTCAACCTAAAACGATGAATTTTCGACGAAAAATGTAATAGCTGATATTTAAAAAAAATTGATATTCTACTAAAAAATATGAATTTTCAATAACATACATAAATTTTACAACCAAATAGGTAAATTTTCTACCCAATTGTTGAGTGTTTGAGCCGAAACTACGAATTTTCTACAAAACAGTTAAATTTTCAACCCGCAAATGTGATTTTTCAACAACAAAAAATTCATTCCAAATCGGAAGGGATCAATTTTTAACCAGGCGGTTGTATTTTTAACCAAAAAACTGGAATTTTCACAGGAAGAGATGAACTTTCAACCCAAAAAATTTATATTAATTTATAGTAATATTAAAGTTCACCCTTGTTTTCTCACGATTGTACGTTTCAAAGAGTTCCTAGACTAATTTTGAATATTTTAATATCAGCTGGGAATCCACTGAGACGTAAAAATAGGTATAAAAAGTTCCCTTTCGCGTCGAAATGATCACTGAGCTATATGGACTTTATTATAAAAGAAGATGGAAGCTATAAAATTTCAAATATTTAAGGTAATTTCGGATTTAATTTACGATATTTTACATTTTTGGAACCCTGGTAAAAATCGTTTGTTAAACTTTCCTAAACTTTCCTAATTAGAATTT
>JAABKJ010000755.1:10150990-10353390 GCA_011634705.1 Andricus grossulariae
TGGATTTTATTATTAAAAAAAAAGATGGAAGCCATGAAATTTCAAAAACTTTAGTTTACGATATTTTACATTTTTGGAACCCTGGTAAAAATCGTTTGTTAAACTTTCCTAAACTTTCCTAATTAGAATTTCCTGATCCTTTTAGAGCTTTATCTATATGGCTATATGGAGCTATATGGATTTTATTATTAAAAAAAAAGATGGAAGCCATGAAATTTCAAAAACTTTAGTTTACGATATTTTACATTTTTGGGACCCTGATAAAAATTGTTTGTTAAACTTTCCTAAACTTTCCTAATTAGAATTTCCTGATCCTTTTAGAGCCTTATCTATATGGCTATATGGAGCTATATGGATTTTATTATTTAAAAAAAGATGGAAGTCATGAAATTTCAAAAAGTTAAGGAAATTCCGGATTTAATTTAGGATATTTTACATTTTTGAAACCCTGGTAAAAATGATTTGTTAAAAATTTTCCTAATAAGAATTTCGTCATCCTTTTAGAGCTTTATCTATGTGGCTGATATGGAACTGTATGGATTTTATTATTAAAAGAAGGTGGAAGCCATAAAATTTAAAAGATTTAAGGAAATTCCAGATTTAATTCACGATATTTTACATTGTTAGAACCCTGGTAAAAATGGTTTGTTAAACTTTCCTAATAAGAATTTCCTCATCCTTTTAGAGCTTTATTTGTGTGGCTAATATCTAACTATATGGATATTATTATTAAAAGAAGGTGGAAGCCATAAAATATCAAAGGTTTAAGGATATTCCAGATTTAATTTACGATATTTTACATTGTTAGAACCCTGGTAAAAATGGTTTGTTCAACTTTCCTGATTAGAATGTCCTCATCATTTTATAGCTATATGAAGCTATATGGATTTTATTATCAAAAAGAGATGGAAGCCATATAATTTCTAAAATTGAAGCAAATTCCGGATTTAATTTACGGTATGTTACATTCCCGGAACCCTGATAAAAATGGTTTGTTAAACTTTCCTAATTAGAATTTCCTCATCCTTTATTAGAACTTTATCTATATGACTATAAGGAGCTATATGGATGTCATTATTAAAAAATATGGATGCCATAAAATTTCAAAAATTTAAGGAATATCTAGATTTAATTCACGATATGTTCCATTTTTTGAACCATGGTAAAAAGTATTTGTTAAACTTTCCTAATTAGAATTTCCTCATCCTTCTAGCGCTTTATCTCTATAATTATCTGTGTGAATTTCTGGTTCACCCTCGGGTTCACCTTCCACATTTTCTGAAACTCGACCACGTGTATAATTTATTCGACTAATTCAAGATTACAAAAGGAAATGGAATTAAAAAAAAAATGAAAAGGGATGTTTGACGAAGTAAAACTGAATTCTATTAAGCGACCTGAGTGATGTTGCATCAAGTAGAGTGGGTATCATCTCTTCGTTTTTAGGAGGACAGAAATAATAGGGCATGGGGCAAATATTATTACTGAGACCGATTTATAGAGCGCGGCTGTCAGACAGACATGGGCCAAGCATTGTTTGGCCAACCATGTTATCCAGTCATATAAACAGAAAATGTAGGAACAGAGCTTAAACGTGGGTGTAAAAAATCGTATTTAGTCATAATGAGTTCCTGAAATAGGGAACTTTTATAGAGAGTGAACGTGACTAATGGTCTTGCTGAGCTCAAGTTGAGGCAACATTTCATGTTTTGCAAAAAAGAAAAAAAAAAAGAAATATAATATGTTGCCGAAAAGAATCACGTCCTTTCTGCCATATCACTCGACCCCATAAAAATTAACAATTCATTTTTTTTAACTGTTTGGATTTGCTTATCGTTAGGCTATTGAGCAAGCTTGAGAAATAATTTTGAGGAACTTACCGAAATCTAAACTACTTATTAATTCTCTATGAATAAATATGTATTCTAATTCCACAGCCCACGAAAATTTGTGATTATTTAAATTAATATCGTTTGTCATTTGTATTTTTAGATTCACGCCATACTATACATTGATAGTTTCCAATACCTAAACATTTGTTTAAAAGGAATTGATAATTAAGCATTTAAAGTTGATCAATTTCAAATATAAACATTGTCCAAAATTGTACTAAAGTTTCAAAATTGAAAAAATGTATGTTTAAACTTTTAGAAGAATCAAAATTCGACAGATTCAGAAACAAGCATGGAAAATTGTACACGATTTTAACCTAATTTTTATGTTTTGAATTAAAAATTTTATCATTTTAAACTCGATAGTTTTAAATGTGTGCTCGTTTTTAATTTGAAATTGTATAATTCTCGCAATTTCAATCATAATCAGTTCGATTTTGAATTTCATGAATTTATAGTCATTCAAGTACTAAAAGGCTTTAAGTTTTAGTTTTGAAATTGTACGATTTTGAAATTTGAACGATTTGAAATTGAACCAAACAATTTTGAATCTTCTAATTTAAAAAGCATATTTTAAAAGCACGTGCTTTCTGTTTATAAAATTGTTCCTTTTTTAAATACATGTTTTTTTTTCATTTTGAAGGATTCAATTCAAAATTATTTAATACTACATAATCAGGATTAATCTTGCTACTGAAAAATTTTGATTTATCAAGATATAATTTATCTCTTGTGTATTACAGAATCAATAAAGAGATTTCAAGTCACTTTTTGTAAACCGTACTAATTATTTTATAGATTGCAATGAACAGACTGTAATATTTTGAATAATTCTATAAAATTTTTATTTCTTCTCCGCTAATATAGAATGTTAAAGTATACATTTTTTGTGATATTCAACTTACAAATTATAAAAATTATTAGTTAAAAATTTCGATGTTGATTCAGTTTCAGAATTAGAATGAACCATGGCTATACAACGGATTTTTCGAGGGATTGACAACTCGGTTTTTGAGTATAAACCAGATTTCAAAAAGTTACAAAATAATTCTAAAAATTTCAAAATATTTCAAAGCTTTTATAATATTTAAAAGGATTTTGAACATTTCAAAAATAGCTCCCGGATTTCAAAGATTTAAAAAGAGGTTTGCACAGTAGATTTAAAAGATTTCACAATTTCACAAAGATTTTAAATCTTTCAAAACATTTTAAGGATTTCAAAGATTTTAAAAAGAGCACAGTACACTATATTTCAAAACATTTCAAAGATTTGAAACGATTTCAATTGGTTTCAAAATATTTTAGAAAATTTCACAAAACCAGATTTCTAAGATTTTAGAACCTTTAAAAGATTTCACAAATATTTTAAAGATTTCATAAAATTTTTATAAATATGTCAAAAGAATACAAGAATTTCAAAGATTTCAAAAAGTACACCAAATTTCAAGGATTTCAAAGATTTTACAAACATTTAAAAAGATTTCACAGAAATTTCAATGCTTCACAAAGATTTTAAATACTGTAAAACATTTAAAAAAATTCACAAAGATTTCAAAAATTTCAAGGATTTTAAAAACTACAAAGATTTAAAAATATTCCCAAACATTTCATAAATACAACTTATGTTAGCAAAAATTAAGAATTTGTTTATTTATGATTCTGCTTTATTTAGAAATTGTTGGCCTGGTAAACCTGGAAAAGACCTTGAATTTTGTTCCTAAGAATCGCTGGACACTCTGTCAGTTCGAATCCACACAAAAATAAATCCATTATTTTTGTTTTGAACAAAAAAAATATTTTTAGAGGTTCCGTAAAGGGTCCATAAAGTTGAACACGTATTTCCCATAAGAAAAAACGACGTTTTTGTAAATTTTATTCAGAATCGTCAATATTAACTGAATCGAGTTGAAACTGGACAGTTCTCTTCTTAATTAGCCATAGAATATGAATAAAATATTACTTCTTAAATATCACCCCCATGAGTATATTTTATAAGGTTCCAAAAAAACCCGTAAGTGAAAAAACAGGTATTGCCAGTTTTTGGCGCTAAGTATGATTTTTTGCGGTTTTTTAAAATGGAAATTGTTTTCAAGACGTAAAATACTAGCATTACTCCAAGAGAAAATAGTTATAAATAATGATAAATTGTTTTAAAAACTATGTTGGTTAACTTTAATTATTTATTATTACTTCTCTAAGTAAAAAGTGGACAAAAAGTTAAAAATTTCAGAAAAAACCACAACTATCTATCATTAATAAAGAAGATAGTTATAAGCAATAATAATTAGTTTAAATAATTCATGTAAACATCCAGAGAAACAACTTGCAATAAAGAAACGCAAAAAAATAATAATTGACGCCAAAAACTCGCAAACCCCATTTTTTCACTTATGGGTTTCTTTTGGGTTCCTGTAAACAGACTTATGGAAGTTATATTTAAAAAGTGATATATGATTAGTATTCTATGGCTACTTGTGAAGAGAAATGTTGAGTTTCAACTCGAATCACCTAATATTGAGGATTCTGAATAAAATGTACAAAAACGTTTTTTTTTCTTATGGGAAATACATATTAAAGTTCATGGGGCTTGCGTCACGTCTAAATATAATTTTTTTCAAACAAAGAAAATGGATTTTTATTGTGGATTCGAACAAATTTGCAGGTGATGTGCATGAAAAATTGAGGAAAAAAATGTGGACCACCCTAGTATACATGAGGGAATAAAAAATATTCCATCGGGCAGACACCCTGATAATATATGATACAAATTCTGAATTTATCTTATATAATAGAGATATTTGTGAATCTTGTCTAAACGAAAATTTGATTTTAGCAATGGAAACTGTTTAATGAACTGCACGTTTATTCGATCGAATCGAATCGCTGGAGTGCCATCAATGCTTTAGAAAGTCCTCCTCCAACTTCTGCACATTCTGCGACGATACACGGGAATCTGATGGTTGTCTTTGGTGGAGTTTGTAATGGTTATAGGTACGTATATACGTGGCTTCAATTATTTAATATTATTGATGCATTTGTATAGATTTTTCGAAAAGCTAACCGAAACCTAAAATAACCTAAACATTTTAAAGAAGGATTGCGATCATAATAAACGCTAATAAAATCCAATATAACGAGATTATACAATTTTTTCAAGTCTTTTACCAAATCATTTAAGTTAATATTTTTTAATAATAATTTAGAAGATCGAAACCTTTTACTAAAGGTTTTAGATATTTTTACTTCCTGTAGAATCTGTCGTCAAGTCGAAAAGTAGTTCACCAAATCTAAGGGTGTATTACTGTATTTAGTAAATAGGGGAAAACGCGCAATAAACTTAAAAATTTTTGAATGATTTTGTGCGCCGTAGTAATTTGAAAAATTGTAAAAAAAATTGTTTTGATAGATATTTTTTTAAATACCCCAACATTTTTTTAATTCTTTCCAATTGTAGGAAATACTGTGAAGTATTTGAAAATATTTTCAAACCATTCAAATCCTTTAAAGTTCCTAAATAATGGTGAATAAATTTTTTGAAATTGCATTAAAATATTATAAAATCCCGCGAAGTTAAGTGAAGTCAAATGATTTTCCTTTATTTTTTTCATTCTCTTGAAAGTTCCTCGGAATCCTTTAAAATACCCTAAAATATTCCCAATCCTTTAAAATTCCTTGAATTTTTTTTAAACCTCCTAAAAATCCCTTGGAATCATTTAAAATACCCTAATATCTTTTAAATCATTTGAAATTTATTGAAATTGCTTGGAATATTTGAAAATCTTTTAAATCCCTTAATTCTTGTGAACAAATTCTCTTGAATTTCATTAACCTTTTTATGAGCTATTAATATCCCTTAAAATTGATGAAATCTGATAAAATTCCGTGAAATCCGTTGAAATTCATTAAAAATCCTTTAAAGTATTTGGAAATCTTCTGAAATTCCTGGGAATCTTTTTAAATATCCAAACGTCTTAAAAATTCTTTAAAATCCTTCAATTTTTTTAAATCTTTAGAGATGCCTTGAAATATTTAAAAATTTCTTCAAATTTCGTGAAGTAAAATGAAATTTGATGGTACTACTTGAAATTCCTTGGAATTTTTTTATATATTTTTTGACTTCCTTGTAATCTTTCAAAATCCCCTAAAATTTTCCCAACCTTTTGAACAATTTTGAGCTCCCTTAAAATTTTTCAAACCTCTTGAAAAATCCTTGGAATCTTGTATAATACTTTAAAAACTTTTAAAATGCCCTGAAATCTTTTAAATACTTTGAAATCCTTTCAAATACTTGAAATATATTGAAAATATGACGATATTCCTTGAAATTCTATGAAATCCCTTAAGATCCTGAAAATTCATTAAAATACCTTATTAAGAGCCTTTAAAATCCTTTAAAGTTACTAAAATCGTCGAAAATCTGAATCCTCTGAAATGCGTTGAAATTCCTTGAAAATCCTTTGAAATCTTGGAAGTCTTCAGAAATTACTTTGAATATTTGAAAATCTCTTCAAATGTTTGAAATATTTTGGAATCCCTCAATTCTTGTGAATAAATTCTTTGAAATTACATTGAAATATTACGAAATCCCTTGAAATCCCGTAAAATTTTAGAAAATATGATGACCTTCCTTGAAATATTTGAAGTTCTATGAAATCGGGTGAAATTCCTAAAAAATACTTTGAAATAATTGGAAATCTTGAGAAATTCCTCGGAATATTTGAAATTCTATAGAATTCCTCAATTCTTGTGAATAAATTCTTTGAAATTAGATTAAAATATTATGAAATCCCGTGAAATTTCATAAAATCTTATGATATTCCTTGAAATATTTGAAGTTCTATGAAATCCTTTGCAGTCCTGGAAATTCATTATAATACCTTATTGAGAGCCTTTAAAATACTTCAAAATTACTGAAATTCTCGGAAATCTGCTAAAATCCCGTTAAATTCGTTGAAATTCCTTAAAAATCATTTGAAATCTTGGAGGTCTTCAGAAATCCTTTTGAATATTTGAAAATCTCTTCAAATGTTTGAAATATTTTGGAATCCCTCAATTCTTGTGTATAAATTCTTTTAAATTACTTACAAATATTACGAAATCTCTTGAAATCACCTAAAATTTGATGAAATCTGATGATATTCCTTGAAATATTTGAAGTTCTATGAAGTACACGTTTAAATTCCTTAAAAATCCTTTGAAATATTTGAAAATCTTGGAAATCTTCAGAAACTCTTTGAAATATTTGAAAATCTCTTCAAATGTTTGAAATATTTTGGAATCCCTCAATTCTTTTGAATAAATTCTTTGAAATTACTTAAAAATATTATGAAATCTCTTGAAATCACCTAAAATTTTATGAAATCTGATGATATTCCTTGAAATATTTGAAGTTCTATGAAATACACGTTTAAATACCCTAAAAATCCTTTGAAATATTTGAAAATCTTGGAAATCTTCAGAAACTCCTTGGAATATTTGAAAATCTCTTCAAATGTTTGAAATCTTTTCGAATCCCTCAATTCTTGTGAAGAATATCTTTGAAATTACTTACAAATATTACAAAATATTTGAAGTTCTATGAAATACATGTTTAAATACCCTAAAAATCCTTTGAAATATTTGAAAATCTTCAGAAACTCCTTGGAATATTTGAAAATCTCTTTGAATGTTTGAAATCTTCTGGAATCCCTCAATTCTTGTGAATAAATTCTTAGAAATTACATTAAAATATTACGAAATCCCTTGAAATCCCATACAATTTTTGAAAATGTGATGACATTCCTTGAAATATTTGAAGTTCTATGAAATCCGTTGAAATTCCTAAAAAATCCTTTGAAATAATTGTAAATCTTGGAAACCATGAGAAATTCCTTGGAATATTTGAAATTCAACAGAATTCCTCAATTTTTGTGAATAAATTTTTTGAAATTAGATTAAAATATTATGAAATCCCATAAAATTTCATAAAATCTGATGATATTCCTTGAAATATTTGAAGTTCTATGAAATCCTTTGTGATCCTGGAAATTCATTCAAATACCTTATTGAGAGTATTTAAAAAATGTCTTAAAGGTTTGAAATTCTTTGGAATCCCTCAATTCTTGTGAATAAATTCTCTGAAATTTCATTAATCTATTATAAAATCCCTGGAAATCTTAAGGAATTACATCAAATCTGATAATATTCCTTGAAATATTTGAAAATTTCTTCAAATGTTTAGAATCTTTTGGAATCCCTCAATTCTTGTGAATAAATTCTTAGAAATTACATTAAAATATTACGAAATCCCTTGAAATCCTGTAAGATTTCAGAAAATGTGATGACATTCCTTGAAATATTTGAAGTTCTATGAAATTCGTTTAAATTCCTAAAAAATCCTTTGAAATAATTGTAAATGTTGGAAATCATGAGAAATTCCTTGGAATATTTGAAATTCTACAGAATTACTCAATTCTTGTGAATAAATTCTTTGAAATTACGTTAAAATATTATGAAATCCCGTAAAATTTCATAAAATCTGACGATAATCCTTGAAATATTTGAAGTTCTATGAAATCCTTTGCGATCCTGGAAATTCATTCAAATACCTTATTGAGAGTATTTAAAAAATGTCTTAAATGTTTGAAATTCGTTGGAATCCCTCAATTCTTGTGAATAAATTCTCTGAAATTTCATTAAACTATTATAAAATCCCTGGAAATTTTAAGAAATTACATCAAATCTGATAATATTCCTTGAAATATTTGAAAATCTCTTCAAATGTTTAGAATCTTTTGGAATCCCTCAATTCTCGTGAATAAATTCTTAGAAATTTCATTAAACTATTATAAAGTCCCTGGAAATCTGATAAAATTACATCAAATCTGATAATATTACTGGAAATATTTGAAGTTTTATGAAATCCTCTGAAATCCCTTGGAATCTTTCCAAATATCTCAGCTTAACCCGATAAACTTAAAAAATCTTGAATGATTTTGTGGATAGTAGTAATTTCAAAAATTGTGAAAAACTTTGTTTTAATGGATATTTTTTTACAGAATGATCGAAAAAAATCAAAACACTAACCCTTACTTGACACACTTCTGGGGTGATCTACACCATAGCGATAAAAATTGTTTAAAAAAATAATCTATTGTATATTTTGACTTGAAAATTTTATCAGATCATCTCAAGAGCTTACTTTAAAGGAAAAAAGCCGTTGCGTAATTTATGGATGGCCCCTAAGCTATAGGCAGAGAATAATTAAATTCTCAACTGAATTCGATTTTACATTTTCAGTTCAAATGACGTTTGGTGCTTAAATCTGGATACGTATTGCTGGCACAAGCAAACGACTTCCAATCTCAAACCACAACCACGTTATGGACAATCTCAAATCGAACTTAGCGATAAGCATCTTCTTGTTCTGGGTAGGTTTTCTTAACTTTGAAATATAAACTATTTTTGGAGAAAACTAAATCTTTTTTTTAGGAGGTTGCATTGGACCGAATGTGGCAATGAATGACGCGTGGTTGTTAACGATGGAAGGTCCAACCTGGACCTGGAAAAAGATAAACATGCGCCACACCGAGTGTGCACCAACACGTATTTGGTGTCACCAAGCTTGCAAAATCGGAAATTACATCATCGTGTTGAGTAAAAGTAAGCGACCATCTCAACCGAACGACATGAGCATATCCTTAACGAAAGTCGCGTGTCAGCGGCCTCAGCCTCCTAATCCGGTGCCGTTGTTTGAAAAGTAAGTCAGGGTATCCATCTGACCGGGAAAACCGGGAATTTTTTTCACCCCAGGGTGCACAGTCTTCCCCCTTTTTTCTTGAAATTCCCCTTCTTTCTCTATTCTCAAAAAACTTCCCCATTTTTCCCTTTTCTCCCATTCTTGAATAATAATTAAAGCAATTATAGCACATAAATTATTTATGAATTTTTTCTATTGGTTCAAAAATTATGACAAATTTGTTATATTTACAGATTTTACTAGTGAACAGTAATAAAAAATTAAGAAATTAAAACATAAATTTTTTGCTCAAAAACGATTTTTTTAAATGTGCAAACAGATTTTTTTTATTGAGTCATACGCACACATTTGAAAAAAGTTGAATATATCGAACCTGAAATTTATTCAGCTCGAACCAAAGAAACATTTGATCATTTTGCTTTTTCGGAAAAAACTTTTGTCGTGATCTAGGATTTTTGGGATTTCATTTTTTTTTGCGATTTTGGAACGTTATAAACACCAAGAAAAAAATGTTTCCCGTGAATAAAAAATAATAACATGTTTCTTTGGTTCAAACTGAAGAAATTTCAGGTTCGAATCAATTCAAAAAGCATTTTTTTGTACATATTCAAAAAATTCTAAATAAGGCAAAATTTATTTTTGAATTAAAAAAATTTTTAATTGTAAATTTATAAAAGAGAACAGAAAATATTAACCGATTTCAAAAAAAAATGTCTGTACTTGTTTTGGATGTCGACCAACAAATTGCTATCCCTCTCAAACGATTTGATTAATTTTAGTATTTTTACTTCGCTCTACTGAAGAGTGTAGTTTTAAATTTACATTGAAAGTATTAATTATAGTAAGGATGAAATGACGAACCTTGGAAAGAAATATTTATGAGAAAGATGTTAAACATATAAAAATTGTGTATTCCCCTTTTTCGTGAGAAAATGACCCTATTTCCTCTTTTTTGAGCTTCTTTTGCACTGTGATCCTTGAAGTCGTTAAGTATTTAAATGATAGAAAGAATAAAAAAACGTATGATAAAAAAATACTCATTTTAATAAGTTGCATCTTTGATATTCTGTATAATTTTGCGTTATGATCTGCCGTTTGCGAGAAAAATTAATTTTTCTGTAAAACAGACAAATTTGCTACCTCTAAATATTATCCCATTTGTTTCTCCTTCCACGGGCTTATTTGTAATCCAAAATGAAGAAAAAAATCGAAGATGCAAGTTGAGATTCGGACTTTCTTTTCTTTTTCTTTTTTAATACCCCTAAATAGTATATCATTAAAATTTGTTAGCTTCGAAAATACACTCATCTCCCAATTCTGGGCCGGCCTCGGATGCATTTTTTTATGTCAACACTCAGGACCGCATATATGTAGTCTCTGAACTCGACACAGTATGGCACAGTAGCGCCCAGAGAAGACCCAGAATCGGGAAATGGGTGTAATAAGGAAAGTTTGCATTTTAGCATAGTATGAGTCTTAGATTTGAAAAATTTACATTGCGAAAAATCTAAACTTAAAACCAAACATTAAAATTAAACAAATTTAAACAAGCATTAGTATTTTTAATGCAAAATATTGTAAAGAATTCTAATTGAAAACTATTGTCATTTAAACGCAACGCTAATATTGAAGTCCACCAAACTGAAAGTAATTTTAACTTCAAAATGCACCTAATTAGGGTGTCTCCGAAAAAGTGTTCCGACTGATTCTGTTTGGAGTGTGAAAAATGTATTTCTTTTTCAAATTGATGAAAAGCCGTAAAAGTATTTTTCGCGCAGTTAACTAGAAAATGTGTTATAGATGTTTAAAGTCGTAATGAAATGTTTATTTTTTATAATACCTTGAAAAATATTGCTCTAAGCAAAAAAAATCAAACAAAGGGAACAAAGAACTAGAATTGTGAAAAACTTAAAAGTATTAGTATTATTATGAGAGTTTGAAAGCATCTAAATTGAAATAAAAACTTTAATGTTGAAAAGCAAAGAAACAGAATGTAATGTTTATTTTAAAGAAATCCTAATTTTGAAACTTGTTCTATTTTAAGACGTGCCTAGGTTCACCATAATTCCGTTAACGTAGAACAGATATTTTCAGTGTGCAGACATTTTGATTTTCGTGAATTTGAATGAAAATAATAGTTTTGAAATTAATTTTAGTTTTCAAATCTAGTTATAAAACTGTTTACTATAAGGCATACAATTTTAAAAGCAATGCATTATTAATAGGCTAAATTATAAACTATAAAAAATTACAATTAAAAATTACCCAAATGAACAATGCTACAAAATAAAAAATAAATTCATTTTTGTAATTATAATAAAGACCACAAAAAATTCTACAAAATTAAATCCCGTCATCAATAAAATTGTTGGTAAAAAATGAAATGAATTCAATTTCAGACCCTAAGTATAAAAAATACCTATATAAATTTGAACTTGAGGCCGCAAGTTGAATTAATTTTTTTCTAGCTGGTAGAAATCCAGGTTATCTAACCGACCGGGAAAACCCCGGGAATTTCTTTTTCTATCGCCAAATCGGCTTTTTTACTTTATCTTCTTTTTATTTTTTAGTCGAGAATCAGAGAGAGGAAAATTAGATTGTTCACGTATAGTATATGATACAATAAAAGTTTTTCGATGATTACATAAGTTCTTTTAATGTTAATTATATGAGTTAAAATTCGTTTTCTTATATAGATTGAAAGTGATCAGAATTCTCTATAAAATGAACCAGGAAGAAGGCATCTTGTCAATTTTTTAAGAAGATATTGCAAAAATAGTGCAAATTGAAATTTTTTCTTAAAATGCAAATCAAATTTAATATAATAAACATTTTTTAAATTTGATACAAAAAAGTTTGAAAAAATCGAAGACATCTCATTTGTAGGAAAATAATAACAATTGAAATCAAATGAATATATGTATGTACTTAAAATAAAGATAGAAACCTTATGATTACTTTCATATATTTTACAAAAGCATTTCTTGCAGCAGAAAAAAAACATTAGAATTTTTCCAACATTTTAATTTCAACTTTAAACATGATGCACAATGCAAGCAAAAATTTTCAAAATAACAGTGATAAGTTGTGGTGATTTTATAGCAAGCATCGATAAACAGATGATGTCATTATCGTGATCATCAATGTAGTTTTGATTAATATTTATCACTTCAGTGTGTGCTTGAGGATAAATTTGGCACGTTTAAATAAATGTTTGTCTTTTTTACGATATAAAATTTGTATATGTATATTATGGTCAAATTCCCATTTCTGTACGTTGGTTTGGGACAAATCACGAAAAAAAAGCATCTTTAAATTGGTTCGGGGAGGGGGGATTGGTCGGGAAAGCCCCGGCAATTTTAAATTGCCTGATCACTAGACACCCTGAAATCGCATAATATACATTATTTTTTCTATCTGCTGATTTTTTTAAATAAAATATTGCGTGATTTTTTAATCGTACGCCCCTGGCAGCAGCACGCAATATTAGAACTTTATCGTCGACGTCCCTATGAAAGTCTGAACAGTACAGAATTGAGCTAATGAGCCACTGACGTTCGCAGACTTCGCGCCAGTTTTTTGTACCCGAAAGATTTCGATTTTTCCCGATCTCCAGTTCGGTTAATCTCAGTATGTGGACATTACACGGCAGTGTTTACCTAGTGAATTATTCATATCAGTGTCATGCCAGACTTTTACGAACACAGTCGGTTTGAAGACAACTTAAAATCGGAAAAGATTTTTGCAATCGGTTTAAAATTCAAATAGTGCCTAAAACCCGGATGATCTTCAAACATCTAATTGACAGTTGATATTAAAATTTATATTTTAATAAAGTGCGTGATATGTGACACGAAATCATAAAAAATGTACACCTAAAAAAACGTGTATATAAGAAAATCTTTATTATCTCTGTTTGCAGTTCATTAAACACAATTTCACAATACACTTTTCAATATGTAGCTCAAAATTAAACAAATGCATTCAAAATTCGAGACATAAATTCACTAACACTCTTCAAGATTATTTTTCACACTTGAATAAAAAAAAAACGTCAAAGGGATAAAAAAAACTGTAATTTTCGACGTGTTGATTATCCGGATTTTCTGTAAATTTGGCAGAGTCACGATGAGCGTGGGGGGCACTTATCGCGTTTTTAGCGAGCAGCGATTGAGAACTACGTCAAGTATACGACACCAAGAAGACTTGTGTTACACTTAGTTACATGGGTAAATTCAATGTGGATGTGGGTGTGGATGTGGATGTGAAAAATCGCAGAGTCCCGACCTCGTTTCACTGTTCTTTGATAGCGGGCTGTCATAGAAGGAAAAAGAAGTTGCGAGGAAAAGAGAGGATCGAGTCGAGACTTGGTGGGAGACCGGAAGTGAGTACGGTGGGAAGGAAGCGAATCGCTTTAGGACTTTGGGAGAAACTGTGACCAGTTTATAGAAAGAACAGGTCGCAGAAGCTGCGAAGGTCGAATCGCACATGTTGGATTTACAATTACAAGACCCCCTGGATGGGGGTCATCCTGTGCCCCATCCTGTCAACAACTGCCCACCCCTGGTCTCCAGTAGAAGTTTCGTAAATCTGCGGCTCAGCTCCGAAAGATACAGGAATAAATTCAATCGGAAGCTCAAAATTGATGGTAATATGAGAAACAACTCTGAAACTCGGCATTAGACTTCTCCCAAGTTTTTTTATTTTATTTTTTCATCGGAACCGTGGAACAAGTGTGGAATTTAAATCGGAATTTGATTTTGTTTTAATTTTCATTTCGCCTCTCTTCCCTCTGTAACAGGTTATTTAAATTCATTATTACTCATACCTATTTTTATTTCACAGATGTCTCCCTTTTATAGAAAAAAATGAATCCAGTGTCTTTCCTTTTTTCTTTCATACAATCAGGCCTCGGACTCACAACACAATATTCACTTGTTGACACTTTTTTACGGTGCAATTATTTTACTACTATTTTTTTAAATGACACTAATGCTATACTATTTTTTTAAATCTCTGACTAATGCAACTATTTTCACACTTCTTCGTTCATTGGCTGAAATAACATAATTGCCAGCATAGAAATCGCAATTTTAAAAGATTTAAAGTGATTTCAAAGTTTCCAACATTATTGAAGAAATTTTAAGAGATATTACAATTTTCAAGATAATTCACGGCATTTCAAGGAAATTTACCAGGCCTACGTGTTTTTATAGGGTCTCCAAGGTCTTTAAAGATTAAATTCTTTTAGTAGATTTCAAGGGATTTAAAGAATTTCCAGGGATTTTAAAAGGGTATCAAAGATATAAAGGATATCTAAAATTTCGAGGGATTTTAGGGAATTTCAAACAATTTCTAGAGAACTTTAGGGAGTAAGTATAAGGGTTTTCAAGGGATTGCTACGGATTTTATTTTATTTTATCGGCTCTCAATGTATTTAAAAGATTCAAACATTTTTGAAGACATTTTCAATTTTATTTGTTCCTAGAGAATTCATGAAATTTTACAATATTTGAGAGATCCATATGAGTTCAAGAGAAATTAAAAGATTCTATAAGATTTAAAGAATTTCGATAAATTTCAAGGGATTTCAAAAAAATGTAAGGGTTTCCAGGGATTTCAGAGGATTTCAACACAATTCAATGGGTTTTAGTAGATTTCAGTGAATTTCAATGGATTTATAAGATTCAAAGGGATTTTAAAACTTTTAGAGCATTTTAAAAGATTTCAAGAAAAAAAATAGATTGATGTTATATGTGACTTTATTTGATTTTTGTATGATTACTAGGAACTTAACAAAAAGTAAGGGGTTTTAAAAAGCTTCGGGTATTTTTAAAAATTCCAAAGAATTGAACGAATTTTAAACTTCTTATGGGTTTTAAACAGGTATCTAGGATATCAAGGATATTTAAAAAATGCCAAGGGATTCCAACGAATTTCCAGTAGAGGACTTTTGAGATTAGAGGATTTTGTGGGAGATTTATATATTATTCCAGATTACAAAAATAGTAAACCCCTCGATTTAATATACATACAAAATTTATGCTACTATTCACACTACTTTTGAACTTGTCAAACGAGTCTGAGGCCTGTACAGTGCAGGACAATGTGAGAATTGACAATTGAATGTTGTATAGATATAGTTTTTTAGGAAATGAACTGAATTTAATTTGAAAATTTTGCACGATTATAATAATAATATTTCTGAGGAGAATGTAAAAATACTGGTTTCTTTGGAAGAATTTAAAAATTTAAGAATTGTGAAAAGAATGTAAAATGGAATAAACGGTATACTTTGATTTTCTTTGGGTGCTGTACAACCTGAATTCAGCGGTTAGCCGCTTAGCTTGAACTTGAGGTTTTACCAAGAGAGGAAATTGAATAGGTTCCGGGTCTTTTCACGGGTTACGACCCTTGACTAATGCAAACTAGGTATTATATAAAGTACGAGTCCACTTATACTTTTATATTCATCTTGCTCAGTATTGATTTTTGAAATATGAATAGGTATTTTAAGAGCAATAATATTCCTACCTGGTCATTAAACCTTTTATTCATTCAACAACTGAAACAATTCTCGTTTTACTTCTCAATTAAGAACTACTTTTAATAACATTTTTAAGGATCGGAATTGAAAAGAATCAGAACAAAACCATAAGCAATAAGATTTTGGAAATAAAACCAATTTGTTTGAATAATTTACTTATGGAATAACTCAAATTTAATGCTAATTTTTACTTCGTACTAATCCAAATTAAAATAAATTCAAAGCTTCGAACATTAAAAGCTTCAGTACTTCAAATAGGAGACCATTTAACACATTTTGTGGAAAATTTATTATTTTTTATTAAATTGAAAGTTATTTAATAGTTTTCACAGCTATTTTCACAGATGTTTAAATTTATTATCACTGTGATTTTTTTCGTGAATAATACCAATTTTATTTGAAAGTGTAAATTGAAGAACTCATTTTGGTAAATAATTATTTGTTAAAGGTTTATCAACGTAAGTTTCTCAGTGATATTGAATCTTGATGACTCGGCGAAATACAATCGGGCTTCATATACAGATTGACATTCTTATTTCAGTAAAAATATTATCTTCTTCATGGAAATACGCAAACGCTTAAAAGTACAGAAATACACATATATCAGAAAAAAACGTTTCCTTTTTCGTGCTTACGTTTAAATTTAGAATCGCGTTTATTTAACTTTCCAGTATTACTTTGATTTTCACGCAAACTATTGTTTGAAATAACAAAGGCTGTTTCAAAATATTTATGCAGAAATACTGAAATAAAATTATATTACACTTTGCAATTTCATAAGAATTGTCGAAGAACTGCTCAATTCTTTATAAAAATATAATTTTTCTTTGGGTTCAATTAAAAATCATTTTTTAACTTATAGACTAATGAAAGATAATATTAGTGAATTTCTAGCTCATCCGTATACTAATTGCCCAAGGTTAACATTTTTTTCTTTCAGTAATTTGAAAGAGAAATCAGGTCATAAGATCAAGAAATATAGAAAAAGTTTATTCGCGATTCAAAAATTCTACTTCTGAAGTCAAGATATTACAAGCTCCATGGAAGAAATTATTTTTAATTATCTGAGAAACAGGACATTTTTTGTTTTTCAGTTCTCTAAAATGAATAATTCGAAATCGATTCTTACTTGAAAACATATAGCATAACGGAGCCTCGAAATGTTGATTTTTGCATCTAAAGAGATATGAAAAAGTTTGCTCATAAAAAGCCATTTATTAATTTCGTCTAAACCTTGTGCCAGTTTTCCTTTGTATGCATATTGTTTAAAATATATTCAGAGGTCCCGCTATATTACTATTTCGCCGAACAAGAATTTTCTTTCGCTGACAATACTTTAAATATATCGATAAATCAGTATTGGCTTTTACGAACCGGATTTTAACGATTAGAAAAATACAATTAACTAAATAAATAAAATAAATAGTTATGCATTATATTCGAAGATTTTTTATTCTAATTAATTTCTCAAACTATCTAACTATCTAATTTCACGAATTCATCGGAAATTTTGTTTAGAGGAAACCCCGTGAAATGACCGGGAATGTGATTCAGTGATGGGGGTTTTTCTGTCGAAGAACTAACATGAAAATTAAAAGTAGTTCCATATATTTTATAACTCTAATTCTGATTTGGAACAGGTAATTTGTGAAAAATCCTTTTTCTGACTTAGAATAGGAAATTTTCCAAAAGAATTATAATTTCGACTTTGAGACCGGGAATACATAAAAGAAGTATTTACAAAATTCGCGCAAAGAATTACAATTATCCTAACTTGGAACAGGGAATTTTAAAAAAGAATTGTAATTCTAGTTGCGACATAGAATTTCAATGAAGAAATATAATTTTGACAATTGAGACAGGAAATTATAATTTTGACTTTGGAACTGGAAATTTCATAATGAATTATAATTATGCCTTGAAACAGGTAATTTTTGACATGGAACGGGAAATCTTGGAAAATAATTTTAATTCTGATTTATGAAAAGGGAATTTACAAAAATAATGAAAATCAGAAATCTTTTTAAATGTTTAGAAATCTCTTGAATTCTTTAAAAATGGTTTGAAATCATTCAAACCTCTTCAGGCTCCGGATTCAATAACCCCACATAAAATTTTCTTACGCATCAGGCTATTCACTTTGTAGGAAATTTGATGGTGCATCTTTTTCCTGTTGCTAAAAAGTGGTATGTTTTACTGTGAATGAAAAAATTCACAAAACTAGATTTTTCAGAAAATAAAATTTACTCAATATTTTCACTTTAACTCATTCCGAAAGACAAAGTTCTTAATCTTTCTTTATGAGAATTGGAGAAATTATCCTTCAAACTATTCTAAAGATGATATGCTATTACAAATTTATTTGTTTTATCGAGAGTAATTGAAAATTTGATTTTCAGTCCCTACCGTAAACCGATTTTCAAAACCTGTGAAATTGTAACCTCAAAATTCTTAGACGATTTACTCGAAATTGGTTTACTTTTTTAGATCAAAACTTTTTTATCCTCACTCAGAAACTCAATATCTCAGGACTGAGTTTTTATTTTTTATTGAAACTTATGATTATATTTTTTATCGCGATCCGCAGCCTAGCCTGTTGAGTTTTGTGGTTAGTATCATTTTGAAATCATCTACTTCCAGATCTGTTTCCGCGAAAATGGATAACTGCCTCTAATCTAATTTTTGGGCTTGAATCAGCAACACGTCATTTCGGAAGTGTTGTTCTGTCTTATCTTTAAACGGAGATTTTGATTTTACAGAATATTTTTTCGCCCCCCTGAAAAATTCAGATTTTGTTGGTTATTTAGTTCTGTACTGCTACCCTTCAACTATTACATTTTTCGTTGATAATTCATCTTTTTTGGTTGAAAATTCAACTACTCTGTTGAAAGTTGAACTACATGCTTTATAAAAAATTTAACTTTATGGTTGCAGATTTATCTCTTGTTGAAAAAGTTTTTTTTTATTTGTTGAAATTGATTTGTTTTAACTGACAATTGAACTGTTTGGTTAAAAATTCGTTTTTTTTGTGTTGAATTCAACTGTTTTTCATTTAAAATTGAAATATTATTTGGATGAAACTATTTAACTATTTGGTTGAAAATTCATCTTCATTGAATTCATCAAATATTGAATTTGATAGAATACCTGCTTTAATTTTATTGAAAAGAATTTATTTCTCTATTATTCCACTGTTTTCGTAAAAAGATCACTCTATTTCCCCATTTTTGAGATCATTTTGGGCGTTGAAGTCGGATTGTTTGAAAATCAAGTTCCTAATTTAAAGAACAAGCATTCCTGAGAGATGTTCGACAAGAATCATGAAATTCGCAAGAAGGTATCTACAAAATACTGTTGCAAGGGTGGGTCGTGAAAGAATTCTTGGCATTTCCAGTGGTATTTCCACTTGAAAAGGGGAAGCAGATGCCGGAAAACGGGAAAACGTGCTTTTGAGGGAGTCTGTCTGTGCCGAGTTGAGAGTAAGCAAGCTGGATTGTCTGAAAACTTTGGGCTTTCACCGGCTAGGTCGGCAAACGAGCGCTATTGCGCGCGCGTTGATGCTCGCCGGTGTAGTCGAAGGGTGTAAAAACAACACGACTGAAACTCAGTAGGTAGCACCTCGGTGCCCGATAAAGTGAGCAGAGACAAGATCGCAAAAAAGAGCAAATCAAAGACCATCAAGGCGAGGTCACCACACGCAAATAGTAGAAGTTCAATCGCCAGTAAAGTCTGGGACACCTTGGCAGCCGTGAGAAAAATTCGTGGACCCCAAGAGATCGTCGATGCTGCCCATGCCGGCTTAATTGTACGTTTTGACGGTATCACTACGCCTACGTGTTTTGTGAACCCCAGTGATAATACTAATTCGTGCCATGGTGCATTTCTAACCGGATACGACGATTTTCATCCCGCTGAGCAGCCTCCACACGATCACGATTATTGCAAAGGTTCGTTCGTTGTCTTTTTTAAGAATCAATTAAACCATTTCTAAAGGGCTAATGATGAATTTGTACATTAATATGTATGTCTTTAGTACGAAAGATGCATTTTCTTTCATTCTTAGTTTGTTTTGACATTTTTTTAATTGCTTTCCAATTTGAAGTCGCACAATTTAAAACACTTCCAACTTAAAATTCTTCAATTTTGCAAGCTTTGAGTTTGAAATTGTTCAATTTTGAACATTTCCACATTTGTAACTTCATTTTTGATTGTTTAATTTCATGATCGTTTAATTGTCAAGGTCCCAGATTTAAAGTTCTTCAGTTTTAAAGGTTTGAATTTCAATATTTAATTTTTAAGACATTCAATTATAAATTTTTCAATTCAGAACACTAAACTTTTTTAAATGTGCAGGTTCGAATGCTTGTTTATGGAAGTAAAAAAATGTATATTGCTTTAAAATTGTAATTGTTTAATTTTCAAACCTTCCCATTCAAAATCGTACAATATTAAACTTTTTAGTTCAAACTGCTTAAACTTCGAACCATATTTTGATCTATTCTGTTTTGAAGCTTGAATTTGAACTTTTAAATTTTGTATCTTATCTAATTAGAAACACCTTCAATTTACAATTTTGAGTATAATAATTATAACTGTTTAATTTTGAAATTATCGAATTTCCTATGGCTTCATTCATAAAATCATTTTAAATAGATGGGCCAATACGAAAATCTTTAACTGCCTTAATGGAAACTTAATGGAAAAAATTCTAAACTTACTAAAAACATTTACTTTATCAATGTTTTTTTGCAATTGAATTTTTTTTACTATCGCTTCTTACCAATTTTTAAAAAATGGTTGAATTTTAATCAATGATATGACTTATTTTCATGACGAAAAAATTCTCTACATTTCTACTGTTTCCAATTTTGAAAGTAAATTTGTCTATGGCTAAAATCGTTAAAACTATTTTTTAAAGGAAAACATTTTATACAAATAATTACATTTAAAGATAATTTACTTATTTTCAATTTTGACCAGTAGAGTTGTTGGGAATGTTTTCCCCAAAAAAAATAAACCATGATTTATTGAAAGTCAACCATTTGTAAAAAACTGGTGAGAAGCGACAGTAAAAAAATTTACTTTACAAAAACTTTTGTTAAAATTATTATTTTTCATAAGTTTTAAACTTTTTTCACAAAAAATGTTTTTTTATTCATAAGAAGTGACTGATAATATAATTTTAATTCTTAAAATCATATAAATTTTTTTTTTCAAACACCTGATTTTCATCACAGCTACCTTAAGGACTTGATTATAAGTTAAAAGAGTTTTTCCTTATTTCAAATTTATTTATTTTTTTATTCAATTTTTACCCTGAATAAATATTACCTTATACTGCGAGTTTAAACCACTCTAAACATTTAAAAGGTTAATAAAACTAAAATGCTACTGATCAGTAATTATGAGACCAGAAATCATCATTAAATTTGATACTCTTATCTGAATAAATATTGCATTTGTGTTGATTGTGGGATCGAAGTCATATAATTCGAATTATTCCACCCTCTAAAGCTATTTTCATCCTAACTTCAATCTCATTCCTCTTTCTTACAATATCTTTTTCATTTTGAATTAGAATTATTTTCAATAATAATAATCCAAATTGCATAGTTCTTAAAAAATTACTATATAAATTTTATAAATATAATTTCATTTATCTTTCTTTGTAAAATAATATTTCTAAATGAAGATGTAATTAAAGTACTTGATCCCAGAAAATTAATTAAAACATTTATTAATTAATTTCTGGTTAGACAATGAGATTATTTCTTCAGTCACAGTTTTTTTTGCTGATAAAGTTTCAAGATCTCATTCGTACATTCACCCTCCGAAATTAAATCCCCTGATTGATTAATTCACCCCTGTCCCATCTTTTAATTCACCCTTGCTCGAAAGTTATTGGCCTAGTAATCAAGCTTAAAATAAATAAAAATTTATCATTTCTGTTTAACTCTTTAAGTGTTTAATCAAATAAAATTAATTTTCATTATCGTCATGTCCTCAATTTCTAAATGTCTCATAACCACTTTCCAACAATAATCTCGTTTTTTATCACTCTTCAAAATTAATTTTTAACTGAAATTTTATTTCATTTTTAAACTTTAATAATTAAGATAAGTGTTCTTTTCAATAATTGTAATTAGGTGTCATTGTTTGTTAATGAGTTATTATTTCTAAAGCTATTCATAAATAAACTAGAACTAAGAATCTCAAATAAGTGTCTTTTTGGACATTATCAAAGTTTTCTAAGGTTTTCGCAAAAGATACATTTTTATTTTCTTAATAAAAAGTTATGTCAATAGTACAACTTGAGTGAAACGCAATAAACATCCGAAGCTCCATAGCCATAAGAGTGCTTTTGTTGCCCTATATATCGAAAAATGGTTATCATGAAATTTCCTTGAATTACACGAGGAAGCTACTTCAATTTCTTCTCATTTTCCGCAAGCTCTTCAAATACGCTATTTTCAGACAGAGATATAGGTACTTTTTCTCTCATATTGGATCTAGATTCTAGAGCTTTCGGATCAGAAAAATTATTATTCATTTACTCCCTTGCTTTGAATCGCAATAATTCGCAATATTGTTGAATTGCAACCACAAGGACAGAACTTTATGGAAGTGGTCGATCTAAAAATTGCGCATTCAAATAAAAGAGAGTTTCGATACTTCTACTTTGCCATTACGTCTTACCATTGACTTCAGGGCATTGCGATATTTTTATCCATGCATACAACATCATATAATATCCGTGACTGTTATCATATAATTTGGATAAGCAAGCATTTATTTCGTACCTGGATTCCTAAGACGTGTCAGTTATGCAACTTGCTTCGTTCAATGGAATTTTAAAATCCTAAAAACTGAGCCTCAATGTCAATGAAAAATAAATTACGAATTTAAACTTTTATGAAATTCTTTGTAGAAACTAGCATCGTTAATCGAACGCTATGCGCGCATGTAGTTTTTCGATTAGAGAGGAAAAATTTTTTAACAAAAATAAAAATTTCGAAATAATTCTTATTTTTTAAGTTTATTTGTTTTTAAGGTTAAATAAATCGTCGCCTTATACACTGCACATAGTCTCATACACGGCGCTACCAGCACATAGATTCATATTCAATGGCGGCGTCGAAATATAATTTTCCTAAGATTCGTGATAACATTAAAAAAGATCGTTGAGATTTCAGATATGCCAAATCAAAATTCCAACAAAAAAAAGTTATTCTTCAAGCAAAAAATATTTCAATTTTTAATCAAAAACAGTAGAACTACTATTAAAATTTTATCAATGATGTTTAGAAACATTTGGAAATAAATTTTATCATGAAATAAAATTACTTATTTGTGCATTTCAATTTACAAAATTGATGGTGCAGAAAATTTGTCATCTTTATTAATAGAACTAAAAACAGCCATATCCACGCAGTGTCGCAACCAATCTGGTTTTCGACAACAATACATGTATATGGTATCGTTACACCACTTTTTTTAGATAGGAGAAAAATTAGGGACTAACTCTTACTCAATCTTACTAAAAATTCTTTTATGGAAAAAGCTTTGCAGCTGTTTTTATTATATGTTATTTTTCAGTAAAAATATTAATAATAAATTTAATTCAGATCATACGATGGAAAATTCTAGTTTGATCGAATCTTCTTGTAATTATTAAAAACTCGCAGCAAGCGCAGTTTGTTATATTTTACTTTTGATTTAAGGAAGTCAGTTTTCGCCGGTTTCTGCTAATCTGACCATAGACACTCGATCGTAAATTTTCCTAGGTAGATATTTACAATGAGTGATGCAAATGGGAACCTTTCCAAACTGTGGGAGATTCCATGGAATATATCCTCCATCTTTACAAATGATAAATTCTGTCTTTCTTTTATGGAAATTGATCTCACACTGTCATTAAAATATAAATAATAATATATATGTATTTATGTAAATAATAAGTTGAAAAATATTGAGGTTTGAACTTAATTGTCCGAAATTTTTACTGGCAATGAGCTTCATATTATATAGATATCGTTAATCATTAGGGTGATTGTGTTGGTTCACAGCTCTTTGCAAGATAAACTCTTATCAGAGTTTTCAGTTTTTCACACTTTCTACTAAAGTCTCGTTAAAATATTGTAAAAATTATAATTTTCTCAAATTAATAATTTAAATTAAATATTAAAGAGTTATAGCAACAGTTTGATTAATTTTGGTTAAGGACAAGACATAAATCTTGATTTTATCTTGGAAGTGAATTAAAAGCTTCTAACTTTAGAAACTGTTCAGTTTGCATGCTTTTAAACTAGGAACATTTATATTTAAATGCTTTTAACTTTCTAAGCGCCAAAGATAATTTAAAATTAATAAATGTAGGTCTATATCTGTAATTCATTTTTAAACTGAAATTTAACATTCGAGATCGAAGTTTAATATACTAAAACATCCTGTATTCAAAAGAAACGTTAATCAAATTACAATTAATATGAAATTTGAAACTTATAGATAGAATCGGCCAATAACAATTAATGGCACTCGATTTTGAACAGTTTTGAGGTAATTTTCGTGATAAAAATCAGGTTTAGGTTTAGGGTGATTTTTAAATTATGTTAAATGATTTTTTATGGTTGTTGGCATTAAAGAATTTATTTTTATGAATTAGATACACTTAGGATAAGAGCACCAGTTATTGGCACCTTAAGAGGAAATTTAGACTTTAGGAAATAAATAAACACATGATATATTGAATTCTGAAATAGTGATAATTATACCTACACTCTCAAGTTTTTTCGCAGAATACACATGAATGTTGAGTTATTATTCAGAGTTGAAAAAAACTTGAAAAATGATTAAAAATAAGTATGTAGTCCCAAAATTTAAGTACTTGGCACTGCTAGTCTCAGTTATTGGCACACCCCGTCACCAGTGCTTGGCACTACACTCACATAACCTCTTTAAAATTTCTGTAATTGCGTCAAAACATTGATTAAAGACAAATTGTGCATCTGATAATATTAAATAATTTTTCTGTTAGTAATTCTAAATTTAGTATTTTATAGATTTTGTTTTTGGACAAGCCAATATCTTTGACAGCAGCTATAAAGCTTAGCCATGTCACATGTGTTCTTCGGCATACGTTTTTCTTTCGTCAGATATACTCTCTAATGGGCATACATATGCCAATAAATAAAATTAAATAAAATAAAATTTTCTGCTTTAAACTAGCAAAATCAAGAAACAAATTCAAACATAGATATATAAATATAGTCAAAATAAATCGTCCACCGATTGAATATAAACTTTTGCTATTTATAATAACAAAAATTCCTGCGTAAAATTTAAAACATTATACGACAATATTATTAAACATAATATGTGGAAAGATAATAAAATTCTATTTATAATTTAAATGAAAACAATATCCACCTATACCTAAAAGCCTAAAAAGAATAAATTATATGAACAAAACTGTAAAGGTTACGATTACCGGTATATAAATGACACCTTCATTTATTATGATTCACTCAAACAAAATGCTAGTTGGACCAACCAGAATTCTGGTTAATTCAACTAGAATTTAGTGTTAAATATGCCCTTACTATAAATTCTGGTTAAAAGAATCAGAATTTTCTGGTTGGCAATTTTCTGGTAAGGGTAACCAGAAATATTTACTATACAGTTTTCTAGTAGCTTAAGAATACAGCGTTTTGGTCAACATAACCAGATATTCTGGTAAACTTAACCAGATGTTCGGAGAAAATCGGAGGACAGGCGATCGCGAAATGGCGCCAGGTGAAATACATGGCGTGCGGTCTCCTTGTAGTACTTCTTGCTGACAGAATGCCTTATTCATTATGTTGGCAGAAACATTTGAAGAACACTGCAAAAAACATGGGAATTTCCAGAAAATCTTTTATTCATATTTTCGAAATTCAGAAAAGAAATTAAAGATGCTCTGCAAAACTACACCTTTTTGTTATCAATTTTACTCAATATAATTTTTTTAAAGCACAATAATTGTACAATTTCAGTACTTCAAAGTACAGTAGTTATAGAATTTAATTTCTCCATAGTAAGATTTCAATTTTAAAGACTTTTTTTCTCGGTTGCACAGTATTGTTCATAATGTGCTGCTAATTTTTAATTTGTTTAAAAATGCTCATTTAATTCTTGATCATTACGTTGGTGAACTATTTCATTAATCTTGCAAATGTCATAGTATTTCAAAATATTTAAAATGATTTCAACAGATTTCAAAAGATTGCAAGGTACTTCCAAGGATATCAAAGGACTTTAAAGCAATTTCAGATATTGAAGAAGATTTCATGGGCTTAAAAAGGGTTCAAAAAGATTTCAAGCGATTTCAAATAATTTTTATAAATTGCAAGGAATTTAAAAAGATTTCAGCGATTTTCGAAGTATCACGAAATATTTTAAGAGATTTCACAGCACTTCCATAAGAATTCTATGGTCAACTTTAGAAAATTTCAAGGTATTTTACAGTTCATGATATATGAAAGGATTTTAAGAGATTCCACTGGATTTTTATGAATTTCAACTAATTTTAGAAGACTCCAAGGGATTCAGAAAGATTTGAACAATTTTTTAAAAGTTTTTAACCCTTCGCTGGCACCCTGTGGTCAAAAAGACCCCAGACATGTTGAACCTTATTTAAATCCCTTTAACGTTTGAAAATAGTACTTATACGTTTATTAAAAAAAAAAGTTAATAATTTTGTCTTAAAAATGTCATTTTTCGCTATGCTTTACCTTTTACAATATATTTTTCATATTTAAAATGAATTTTAAACTAAATAACCCACAGCATTCTTCGAAGTAACTATCCAAGAGTGTGTAAAAAATGCAGCTATTCAAAATAATCAATTGGCTCTTTGCGGGAAGCCTTTTTTGTTTGGGGTCAAAAAGACCCCAGCATGTCAGCTCTGTTACATGTCGGGAAGTGTGCCATTGAAGGGTTAATATGAGTCAAAACGTTTCACAATATATTACAGTGCATTTAAACGTTTCAAGCGGTTTCAAAAAATTTTAAGGGATTTCAAGAGCTTTTTAGACACAACAAAGTATTTAAAAAGATTTCAAGGATGGTCAAATTATTTCAAAATATTTCAAGGTTTTTTACAAGATTTGTACTTATTTATCAAGATTATGAGGAGTTAAGCAGGATCTCAAGTAATTTGCCAAAATTTCAAGGAGATCTATCAAAAGAAGGTGTGAATTTAATGATCACTCGAAAATAGAAGCTTATAACGTAATTTTAAATTTAAATATTGGACCGTAACGAAATTCCTCTACTAGATTAAGTCCTTGTTTCAAAATTGAAGTCGCTTTTCCTTCTTTTCATCGAAACAATGCTTTTAAATAAACTTGCGCAGTTAAATTAAGACTTTCAAATTATCTTATAAATTATAGCAAATATTAAACATATTTTAAGTTAGTGGTTTTAGCTGACAATAATTATTTGAAATGAATAATATTAATATGAAATAATGAAGTTTTGAAGACATAAAATTTCTAGAAATTTTAGTTTGCGTTATTTTTTCCACAGGAAACGAACATTTTTAACCAAAAATCACCAAGATTCCCCATTTTTACCAATTTTAATTTAATTTTAAGTCGGTTTTGGTTAGCGTTTTTTTTACCGGAAATTGATTCAGGTTTCAAACACCAGAAACAATAAGTAAGAATCAAAACATTCTATTTTGCGATCAAACCATGCAAGATACAAAAAATATGAATTATCAAAAATTGTGCACCCGGAAAAGATCTACGAATTTATAGTAAATTAAAATAGATTTTCTTTTGGACAAACGATACGTAATAATATTAATTTATTGAAATTATACACTTTAGGGTAGCTGATAATGGAAAGTAGTACGAAATAAGGAACAAATATTGAAGTAATCAAGAAAAATAATGATTTGCACATTATTTTGCAATATCTGAATAAGCAGTTCCAGACCGAGGTACAGAAATAAATATAATATACATATGATACAATAAAGTTGAACTTAAAATATAAAAGATCACAGTGTGGACAAAATCGAGTGCGAAGCATGAGATACGTGATGAGAATGGGTACCTTAAAGCCGAAGGAGCTTTAACAAAAGAGAATTTACAACGGAGTGGATAGACTGCCGGTACCGGCAAAAAAGTTCCTGCGGGCATACCGAAGAGACAATCAGGCGTCAAGTACAATAATGTACATACAACGTACAAGAAAAATAATAATGAAATAAAAATATAATAAAAGATCACATGAAAATGCAATAAAGTACTATAATGTTATGTAATAATGAACACGCAGACAACTTTTTGGCCGTTACCGGCACGAGAGTTTTTTGCCGGTATCGACAGAGCATCAACTGCCAATTTACAATCGCTAAATCACAGTTGTCGATGCTTTGACCTTCAATTTTAAAAGGTATGTGCACAAAAGTGGTAGAAGTACAAAGACGGAGCGCGGTCTTTGGTCAGATGATAATTTGGAATTTTCAAATTCACAAATTTTGTTTTTTCAGCATTTTATACCAAATATACGTACTTTTAGCAAAAAGTCATTGGATTTCAAAAAAGATTTTTTTTCAATTTGAGGTTATAGTCGAATTTTTCACCATACAATCGGTATAGATTTCGAAGAAAATCTAAAATTTTGATACAATTTTATGTTATTTTAACATTCTTCACCGAAATTGGGTAATTTAAAAAAAAATATTATGTTTAAATGAAGACTTGCAATCTTGAACAATGTTTGTTATGCTATGTTAATGTCTTCTGTATGAAATTTGCTATTGGTGCTTGAAAGTGATAGATTCAAAAGAATATTTACTATATTTAAATAATAAATGTTATTTTAAACAAAAATCAATGAAATTTAAAAGTTAAACTTACAAATAATATGTTAGTTTTCATCAGTTATCAAAAATATTTTCCTTCCTTTTCTATTATTTTAGATCATATATGCTATAGAATACAAAAATTTCATATAAATATTAATTTTATATTTCAATATAAAAATTAAGTGAAAGAAAAAAATAATTGTGTGTTTTATTTCAATAATTAATATTTGAGGTTGGCCTGGAAACTATTTTCGGAACATATTGAAAAATGTCAATGAGTCTTTGGTTTTCATTCAACCAGATGGATTTTACTCAATGGATATCGAATGTGAATAGTAAAGTATACATAAAGAAAAATCTGTATAAGGGCGTTAATTTATTGATTTAGTGTCTATCAGATGGTAGTATACCTATAGGTATTGCACATGTTCTTTCAAAACCCGCATTCCACTTTTATATGATTTTTTTTTGCATTTGCAACAAGTATTCAAGAGATAGAATCCTTTGGAGACTCCATGTAGGGAAATTGAAATTAAACCACATTTGGATTTGAGAAATTCAGATATTTATTGTAAAAGCGAGAACTGAGAAAAAACGTCTGTAAAAATTTTCGCGAAAGTTTTTAGAAATTTCTTCAGTTTCCGTACCGATTTTCGGTGCAAAACTCCAGTATAACTTCAAATTTGAAAAAAAAAATGTATTCGAAATCCAATGATTTTTCACTAAAAGTACGTATTTTTGGTATAAAACGCAAACAAACAAAAATTGTGAATTTGAAAATTTTGAATTACCATGTGAATATTAATGATAATCTGAAAAATCTTATGATTTTTGGAATTAAAAATACCAATTTTCAACTAAAACACTAACTAAAATAACAAAAATTTTGTTCAAAAATTGTAAATCTTCTTTGAGATCTATGTCGATACTTCCGATAAAAGCCGCTAGCTTATGAGCCTACATTTGTACACGAACTTTAAATCTCTTCTGAAATCTGATTATTTTTAGATAAAAGAACCGATTTTTGCTATGAAAAGCCACAACAAAAAATTGTGGATTTGAAAATTCTGATTATAGCTTACGTTGGTGCCTTAAATCGAACATTGCTATTTTCAAACAATATACGTTATAATTTTAACAAGATTTAAATGATCTTTTAATAACCTTTTGATTATGTTAGTGTTTCTCAGCGAAAATTGGTATTTTTTTATAGAAAAGACTTATATCTCGAAAATATTCATATTGATTTGAAAGAAGATGTACAATTTTGAATCAAGTTAAGTTTCTATTAGTTTTCTGCCTTAAAATCGATGATTTCGAATAATAATCATTAAACTTCAAAAAAGATTCACAATTTGGAACAATTTTTTGTTATATTATTTTAGACTTTACAGCAAGACAATATACCGGAATATCCCATTTGATCCCATTTACCTTCCAGGTTGTTCAGAAATATCCCAGGTATATCCAGCTGGATATCCTGCATGGTGGAAGTTTGGAGATCCTCAGGATATCCGGAATGTCTATGTGATATCACCATTTTCACCTTGCCGGATATCCGACGGGTTATTTCTGAGATATCCCTTCGACAACCTGGGAGATAAGTGGGATTGAATGGGCTATCCCGTTATACCCTATTGCTGTTAAGGAGTATTTTGCGTTAAAAATTGGTGTTTTTTAATTAAACAATCTCAACATTTTTCAGCTCATCATTCAGAATCATTAAATTTACCATTCTTGTACAATTAATGGGTTCTTTGACGATTTATACCAGAAATCGGTTCATTTACAATTTAGAATAATTTTTGGTTATGTTGTGTTAGTGTTTATAGTACTTCAGATTATTATTCCGAATCGTTAAATTCACCATTTTTGTTCAAATTTTGGTTTTATTGATGGTTTATACCGGCAATCGGTCACAGAAAAAACAAAACGTAAAAAGCGTTTCAGGTAAAAATTCTGGAAGTAATCTCGCCATACAAAAAGAATTAAGATCGTTAAAAGTAAAATAACAAATAAGTGATCACATATTTTACCCTTGCCGATCTTCAGTTTTTTGCATGACGAGATTACACCCAACACTTTTACCTGAAACGCTTTTTACTTTTTGTTTTTTCTGTGGTACTTTTAATAAAAAATCATCAGATTTCGAAGATGATTTAATATTCAATAAAAAGTTAAGGTTATGTTAACGTTCTTCATCGGAAATCGGTTATTTCAAACAAAATTTATTAAATTTTAAAGAAGATTTACAATTTGGAAACATTTTTTTATGTTCTATCAGTGTTTTTGTAGAAAATTGTCACTTTAGATAAAAAAAATCATTTACTCTTTAAATCATGATTCAGAATTATTAAGTGCACCATTTTTGTATAATTTTTGGTTTTGGCGGCTTTTCATGCCATAAATCGGTACTTTTATTAAAAAATCATTAGATTTCAAAGAAAATACAGACTCACATTTTCTTCCGAAAATGAGTATAGATTTCAAATAAGATTTACGATTTTTTCAACAATTTTAGTATATGTTAACATTTTTCACCGAAAAGCGGTTATTTTGAACAAATCACATTAGGTTTGAAAAAATATTACCACCCTTGATAGTTCTTTGGTAATATATGTTAGTTTTTTTTCGTCTGAAATTGTTATTGTTAATGAAAAAAAAACATCATATTTTGAAGAATATTTACAATCTTCGGAAAATACTAAGATATTTTAGCGTTTTTTTTACCGGAAATCGGTTATTTTAAATAATCGTTTGAAATCCAAAATAAAATTTACAATTTTGAACAAATTTAGGATATGTAAATGTTTTTCGTCGGACATTGGTCAACTTTCATTAAATAACAAAAAAATTGTCCTTGCTTTTTTTATTATTTTATAGATAATAGATACTATGAAATACGAAAATTTTGTAGTAAGAATAATTTGATATTTTAATTTAAAAATTGCGTGAAAAAGTCGTTTACGAAGCGCGCGTGTTTTGTTATTAGATCTAGTGTATCGTTTAGTTGAAGTAATTAACTTTTTTGAAATAATTAGAAAAATAAACACACCAACTTATTCAAATATTTTTTACTTTGGATAGGGAAAAGAATCCTACTGAAGATAATTATCTATAGGAGATAATCTTAATTAACTGGAAAACTGGTAAAAAGTTTCATTATTTTTTTTAGCATGATATTTCAGCAAGGATCCTATATTTTTTTTTTACTGAGATATTAGAATTAATGTTTGCGAGCAAAAAATTGATTTTTAACCTGAAAAAAAATATCGCCTATTCATTATTCATATAATTTTTACCTAAATGAAACAATTTGTAGTATGGTTATACACAAGAATGAAAGTTTAAAGTGTAATGAACCATATTCAATAATCAGAACTTTTTTTTTCATTATTATTAATGAATATATAAAAACTTTTTATTTGAAATCACACTTTTTAACAGTAGGTAATCAACGGTAGATAATCAAAAAATTGCGAAAATTTTTGCTGTTAAAATTGCCAGCTTTGACACTTAGGTATGGAAAAAGTTTGTACTTTTTTGTCATCACAAGTCAGGTTAAGTGGTGTGAAGATTAAATATATTGTACCAATCATACAAATCGTACGGGATATCAGAGATACAAAAAATGTCAAAAATGCAAACATATATGATTTCTATAAAATAATAATAGTTTCAACTATTTTGTACTTAAAAAAATGATTTCAATTGTAAGTATACAAATGATAAATTATAATTATTGAGAATTGAGTACTCTGTTATGCTCAGGATCAATACAAAAAACCATTATATACTGATGAATAGACGTGTCACAATCGTATCTTTGACCAAATCTAATAAAAATGTTTAACAGCTAATAGATTAATTTCGTGATAATTTTTATATGCGAATATTCGATTATATATATATATAAGATTTATTTAAAATGAAAATCTTTCCTAATTTTTTGAAACTAATGCAACTAAATGCTGTTGAATTTTTTCACATCTACTCTAGGGTGGTTTCCCCCACACTAAATTTTTTAGACTATATCTTTATAATCCTGCTGATAATGTTATCTTATATGATCAGTAACGTGCCACGTCATAAATTATGCAATGCATATTATTAATAATCCAATTTAGGGCTTACACCATCAATATCCAAGCATATCAATTTTAAGGGGAGCCACCAATAATCCACCAATAAACCACCAATAATAACTCCTTTGTACATAACATGGTGTTCCATTTCGCACGAGTAACGACTCCCTCACTGGCCTATCATATATTCCACCCTAGGGGCTTCTGTTTACTAAAGCTGAGAGACCTTCTGCTATTCCTATTTTATTTCCCCATTTTCTTTTAATATACCGTATGTAAAATAAATCCTGAAGAATCATAAGATTTATATTCTCACATTTCCAAGCTTAAAAAAGTGAAGCTTCCTTCTTTTGAATTAGGATCCGACTTCGAGCTAAATTTTGCGAGTGGCGTAACGAACGTCTCTGAATCCGCCTGTAAACTTTATTGCAGGCTGCCTGTACAAAAACAGTGGTGTAACGATATGTCTCGAAAATCTAGCAATCATTGTTGTTGGAAACCTGATTGGCTTTGTAATACTTGCAGTTGCTTTATATCAATTTGAAAATTTTAAAATTAAATCTAGAACTAACCCTTTTTAATAAGAAATCACATAGAAAACCTTATGCGAAATAAGAAAAATTTGTGCTTTTTAATACTCTTGTGCCGTCAAATTAAAACTTTTAGATAATTTGATAAATTATTGAAAATATTATACATATTTTATGTAAATTCTTACCGCTGTAAATAAGTATTTCTATACAAGAATTTTAATGAAAACACATAAAGTTTCGAAGAAGAATTAGAATTACAAAAAAAATTATTTGTGTGAGTATTTTCCACCGAAAATGTGCATTTTTAAACAAAAATCGTCAACGAAATTACTTATTTTCAATAATCCTGGGTTATGTTATTCAGCGTTTTAGGAGCAAGATTGGTATTTTTAAACAAAAATCATTATAGTTTCAACAAGATTTACAATATTTGAACAGTTTCAAATTATAGTGACAAAGAAGATTTACAATTCTGAACAAGCTTCTGTTAAGTTAAACTAAAGATATCAATTTCGTCAAAAATTGATATTTTATAAACAAATCATTAGATTTCAAAGAATATTTACTATTTTTCAATAGCTTTATCTCATATTGGCGTGTTTTACCTATAATTCTTATGGTTAAACGAAAATCATTAGACTTACATTTATTCAACGATTTTTTTTTTTTATTATAAGATCTACGATTTCGAATAATTTGGAATTGAGATAGTGTTTATGATACGTTGGCGTGTAAGATCGTAAATTGGTATTTTCAAACAAAAATCAGTATAATTCGAACAAGATTCATAATTTTTTTTAAATTGCAGTTTATATTGACGAAGAATGTTTATAACAATTCTGAATGATTTTCTGTTATATTAAGTTGCAGAATACGAATTTCGTCTGAAATGAATATTTGTAATAAAAAATTATATGTTTACCATTTTTCAACAAATTTCGTTTTTTTGGCCCTATTGTCCACTGTAGGGCGAACCTGCCAACAGTGAAAAAATTTCAACTACTCAAAATACTACCAACAACTTTTTATTGGCCTTTGAATTCATTTTCACTATAATCCTACCACGAAGCTGAATAAATCAGCTTCATTGTGATGAGAACTACTCTTTAGTTAATGTCATACTTTGTGTTTATTGCAATTTATGAATTTTTTCTAGCCACTGTAGAGAAGTTTCCCTATAGATGAAAATTTGGTTAAATCAAACAAATTTTTGTTAATTCAACCAATATTCGATTGCTTTAACCACATTTTCTGATTGAATCAACCAAATACTCCATCTATTAAAATATGATGTGGAAGGTAGCAACACATTTAGTTGGGTCAACCAAGTATTTTGTTGTCCATATAGTAATAACCATATTATATGGTTTGAACAAAACAACTAATTTTGTTGATTCAAACAAATCGTTTTCTGATTGTATGTAATTAAGTTGAAAGCTGTCAACAAAATTTACCAATTGCGCAACAGGGCAGGTACTTACAAAGCAATAGCTACGTGTGTACTGTTCCCCCATTACGCAGCTTCCCCTCACACAGTCAAACTGCTACCGACAAGCCTGGTTACCGAGCCTTTGTACCTGATGACCCCTAAACTGAGAAATATACCCAATTTTCAATTTAGAACTAAGTAATTTAAAAATATTAGGTTTGAAATCTACGAATTATGTTGAGTTCAACGATATGTTATTTGCATTAAAAAGTTTATTTTTGTTTTATACAAAAAATTAATGAAACAAATTGAATTATACATTATATTTCCCACTATTTATAAGCTTTTCATAGGAAAACCTTAAAGTTAGTTTGTCATTGTCTTGAAGTTAAACACGATAGAAAATTGGTGCAAAGTATCTCGGGTAGAATAACAGTTTACAAAAAGGGGCTATAAAATGAAATAGTTTAGACTGTAGGATGCAAAAATAAATAATTAAAAAATAGAAGAATACAGTATTTACCAATTTCTATTTTTTTTCCATATCTAACCAGAACCTGAAAAACTAAGCACTCAAGGACCTAACAAATAAGTTTCCTCTGCATTTTTTTGTACTGTAGTACAATTTATGTCTTTCTATAATTTTCAGACTACAATTTCCCTTTTCTGATTAAAGAAATGATTTGAATCTCAGGGCAAAGTGATATGTCACTTTACTGAAAGTTACATTAGCGAAGAAGTTTTATTTCCGGCCACGGCCAGCCGAAGGAAACGTTTTAGGAACCATATTAGAGGAAATGTCAAGACTGACCATATTTGATCATTTAATTTTCTTCCAATGTTGAAAATATTTCACTCAATGTCTGAATACTCTCCTAATGGATAGAAAATCTTTCAATTATTTCTTTATTTAGAAATAAATTCCCCTTGAGAAAAAAACCGTAAACTTATACATGAATAAACATAGAATTGCATGTTTGAAATAACTATCTACATAGTCATAACTTTATTTTAAATTCGAAACATGCAAGTTTGCTATGGCGTAATGGATACAGCCCTGGCCTTGACCATCGCACTTCCCTTTCCGGAAGAAGAAACGACCCAACCCAAGACTTCCTTATGATTGAACTTCCGTCTTACATACCCAAGAATATATTATTTTCCTTATGACTGCAGGAACGGATAGAGTATAAAAAACTGAATAACTTTCTTCAAAAAGAAATTTGTCTACGACCAGAAGTTTCCAAGCTATAATCGATTGAAACTAATTATCCTCTGCAAACAGGGGTACGGTATGGCATTAGAATAAGGTGCTGGTGCTCCCATTATCCAATTTAACCAAAATTTCTTACTCGGAGGTTTTCGATACCGCTCTAGTTTGGAAACTACTCGCCGGAAAAAATTTTATTCATAAAAAATGACTTTATGTTTTGATCCCCTATAGTGAATCCCAGCGTTTCACAAATTTTTGATGCACTTTCTGAGGTGCGGCAGACCCACCAACCCACAATTTTACGGATCTGGTATCAGACTGGTATTTACAATTCGAAATAGTCTACAAGTTACAATTCTAAACGGATTTGGAAGTTCTTTTAGAAACGATCCCCATTAAATTTTTAAGAAAATTGTGGAAGCCGATTTTTTCAATAATAATTTTTTTAAAATTATTATTTTTTTACAATAATTTATTGAACGCAATGCGTGAAAAAGGGAAATTTTGCAGGTCTTTTTTATTGAAAAAAAAATAAAGAACTGAATTCGCTATGTATTATTTTTAGTGCAGGTATACTTAGAGAACCTAAATAATTTATTGAATGTTGAAGTTGATTTGTATACACAATTGGCTATCTTACTCAAAGACAGATTTTGTATTCCACGTTAACCAATTTTATTTTTAAAAACCTATTTCGGGCTTGTCCTTGCCAAAAAATTGGTTTTTACAATAAATATTGCCATAAATCAATTCAATATTGATTAATAAAGTAATAAAACACACCCGACAATAATTACGACTGTTATCGGTAAAATTATAAACAAATATCTATGTAAGACATTTTAAAATAGACATTTTTTTCTGTGTAACATTTGAAATTAGATCACTTATGATAGAAAGATTTATATAACTATATTTAATAATTCTGCAACAATTAAATCAACAAATAACAATTATTGTGATAATTTTTATTATTTTTCAGTTTTAATAATTTCCGAACTCAAACCTTTTCAGGAAAGGCATTTATTTTTTTCTAAATCTAATCGAAACCAGGCTTTACTGATCATAATAGTTACAAATAATTTGATTAATAATTATGTATCAAACTTTGTTCACTTCGCGTAGAAGAAAATATTTTGTTCGTAATACTTTCGAGGGTTATTTCTTCTATGAATTTTTATGATTTTGCAGTTGCAAGTTAAATTGGTAATACATATTAGAACTATTTATTGTTCATGATATTTTTTTGATTGAAAAATCCCAACTAGATTCTGCTCATACTGAGAACTGATAGGAAAAAAACGCCTTCAATGCGAGGCTTGTACTCGGAAATTATTTACTCTAAACAACAATAAAAATATAAAAAAATGATTACTTACTGTTGATTAACTTGTTATTTAATTATTAAATATATGTACATAAAACCTTTTATGATAGATTATTACATGTAAAATGTTATAGAGAATTTTTCTTTTCACATCAAAGTGCCCAAAATGGGTATTTGTTGAAAACAGTCGTATTTATGTTTGGATGTCTTTCGTAACTGCAGCAATCAATATTGAATTGATTTATGGTAACATTTATTGTTAAAGCAATTTTTTCCTCAAGGAAAAGCCCAAAATGAGTGCTCAGTTTATGAAATATATTATTGACAATTAATAGAGGGGAGCGCGCTCTACAGTAGATAATGAACCTACAATAGACAAGCATTAATTGAAAGCACAAATATACCTAAAATAATTACTTCTAATTTTAATTTATTAACACATATGAAGTCCTAAATGTTAATTAAATTGAATTCATTTGTTTCCATACACAATTATTTTTAATTAATGATTAACTACTGTTGGTTCATTATCTATTGTAGAGTGGTCTCCCCGTGTAGAAATGATAACAGGGATCCGACCGGGAGCCGGCCGGATAGCCCCAGCTTAAACCGGGCGCCTGCCAGGGATACTAGCCGGGATCCGGCTAAAAACGGTTGGGTAACCCGGCCCAGAGCGGTTAAAAAATGTTCTTCAGGCGATAAATTGGTAACTTGGTTTGTCTTTTAAGGCTCATCGTAAAGAATACGGTGAACTTTAAATGTAAAATCAAGTTAACAAATTCTTGCTAGGAAATTAGAATAGAGCTTCAATGACTGATACTAGAATCTCCTAACAATTGTTTTATTTTGGAAACCACGTGGTGATTTGAGGTTAGGAAGGAAGAAAGGAATGAATGAAAACACAACACTATACTTTAATGTAAAATAATAACTATTCGCGCAGTAAGTGGGGTTTTCGAACTGATTACTGAAATAAGTTTGATTTTAATAATGGATTTTATTTTCGAACTTCGAGGACACGATGCGAGATGAGTGCAACGTGCATTTTCGTTCCAGGTGGGAAACTAAAACTTGCAAGTGTCTACGCCGACGCCAGGCGCAGAAGGCGTCAGACATGGCGATACATTTAAAAGTGTACCGACTAAAAATTGTGTGAAAATAGAGAAAATTGTAAAAATTGTAACAATTCTGCTGTTGCACATTGCAGAAACGATAACAGTTTTATTTAATAAGTTAAAACATTGGACAAAATTAAACGCTTTCTTTTTTTAAGAATTTAAAAAAGCTATTTTCTATGTTACTGATCTAATAAATTTTAAAATCATAATTTTCGAATAGTAATTCATTTAGCATTCATAAGTACGTCTTTGATAATGTCAGGGCTCTTAAAAATGTCTAATTTCTACAAAAAAAAACTATCCTGACCTGTAACCGGCCGGCTCCCGACTAGATGATTCGAGATAAATGTAGCCCGGTCGGTTCCCCACCGGTTCCTGATCATGAAACCCAACCAGGGTAGCCTGGCTCGGATCCGACCAGGAACCTTGTTGTAGTAGGGCCAACCCCTATTTCATTTTTATAACAGACATTCACTTTTCAAGTGATCCCACTAAGTTTTAATGGAAAATAAAAAATATATCTTCAAATAAAATAGCCAAATTTGATATTTTTGCTTAAAATCGTTGATAAAATTAATCCGCTTGAAACATGATAATAGCGAGTTTATTTATTTATTCCCGTTTAAGAAAAAAATAGCAAAATTGCCATTTTTGCCACATTCTGCTTTAAATAAAAAAATTTACAAAAAATAATTTGAAAATCGTCTGGGGTAATTATTTCAAAAATTGTGACCTGTAGACTATTTTGAACAGTATATATCAGGTCCACCCAACTGCGTGCTGGTCGTGTGGACGGTTGCTTGTCTCGCGCTAGCTGAGAAAAATTATAATTAGGTAAAATATTAATAAATTGAATTTTGAAAGGCTGCATTGGCTTCGTCATGTTATGAAAAAAAATTGAAAAAAGGTCATGAAAAAAAAATTCAATCCCAATTGATAGTTATCGTACATTGATATGCTCTTGAGGATGTATTTCATTAATTTTTTCTCTAATTGCATAAGGAAATTGATCCAGCTAATAAAAATTTAATTGAGCTATGTTTTCGATTTCAGCTTTTGTGACCGGCCTAAATCTCATAATAATGAAAGGGTTATCTGTTGCGAGTAAACGAAATTTACCCTTCTACTTGCATCGGGATGTCTGTCTAGGCTGCCGCGGCTAGGGTGACATCCTCCTGCCGCCAGTGGTAGTTTGGGAAAGACTGCTCTTATAGTCTAATTGTAGAACTAGGCTATAACTTAAAATTTTATTACGATTAGCTTTGATACTCACACAGAGAAATGATAGATGAAGCATATCCAACCACCAGGATGTTCGAGAAAGACGTAAAGCCTTTCTTGGAAGGTTTTTCCCTTGTTGTGATGAAACACATATTTGGCCTTGAAAGCTTGATCGATGGGAAGGTAAATTGGATAGTAGGGATCAGGGACACCACGCTTCTTGGGTTGCTCTTCTCCCTCTTCATTGTCGTCGCCAATATCATCCTTATTTCTTTTTCGACGGTGCTTCCTCTTCATTGGGGTAGGCACTCGTTTATGATGACCTTCGCTGAACCTCGGAGAACGAAATCTTCGTAGAAAGGTGAAATTCTTCGGTGGTTCATCGATCGGTGCTCCATTGTCGGTATCCTCAGTTTCACTTCCAGGAGTTTTGAGTGCTATGTCCTCGGATTCGCCAGCGACGAGCTCGTCTTCGCTACCCTGGAGAGCAGCGTAGGCAGCTGCAACGCTGTACCGCTTTTCCGTCAGCCTAGAGCATTGGTCCTTGCTTCTTGGAAGACTATCGTTGTACGAGTGACCTGGGGATTCCAGGATCACATCAAATTTCCGCGAATTATTGACATTTTTTTCAGAATTTATCACTGATTGACTCGAAGATGTTATTTCTCGCAAACGATGAAAGATATAAGAATAAATAACGGATATTGTTAATAGAACTATTTTAAATGAGCATACTATTTTTTTCTAATTTTCTTCGTATCTGTCGTTCTTTGTGAGAAAAATCTGAAAATTCAATTGCTCTAATAAAAACGATCTCAGCCGCAAACATGGTTTGGCTCGAATGTAACTGACAGGATCTGTTTCTAATAGAAGTACGAATTAAAAAAAAAAATAAATAAAAGTTGGGGTTTTTGTAAAAAAATGATTTTTGTGTTTCCAAAATATGAATGCCATTGCGATAATTTTTTAACTTTTTAAAATTTTCTGACGGAGTTTGAGAGAAGACAGTATTCCTAGCCAGAACCTAAAATGAAAAGTTCATTATCTCAATTACGTCAAAAGCTATGGAGATTTAAAAAACGAATTTTCATGAAAAACAAACCAGCTTCGTAGCATTTTTTTTCTCAAATGGCAAAAATTCGTGTCTCCTATTTTCTTCCAGAAAACAGCATATTTTGTCACCATGTGATCCTACGATTTGAAGCGTATCTACCTGTCTGATTTGAAATGGATTTGGGCAGTGAAAAAGCCACTTTTTTTGGATGTGGCTTCCCAAAGCAAAATTTTTTATTTAAAAACAAGGTTGAAACTTTTTTTTGTCTCACTTTTCAGTGATACGAGTTCTTTTAGGACTTTAAAATTCACCAAACCAGGTAATAAGTGTATGTAATAACTTACTGAAAAAATAATTTTCAGTGGATGAGAGCAAGAAAAAAATTTTCCATATTGTTATAAAAAAAAATAATGCACAAAACTGACATTTATGTCCGTATGAAAAATATGATCACAAAGAAGGATCTTTGGAAAGACATTTCTTGTTGATTACACAAAAAAAATCAAGCCTTTTCATGAAAAATGGTCAACATTTGCATTTGTTCAATAAAAATTGTATATATAATTGACAATTTATGAAATTTTTGGAAACATGACAGCAAATTATCTCAACTAAGACACTTCTAGTTCTTTCTGCAAATAAATTAGGCCTATTTATGGAAAATGGTTGAAATGTGCTTCTGTTTATGCGGAGAAAAATGGATGTTTGAACGTAATATCTAGATGTTCAAGGTTAACATATTTTATGTTTAATGATGAAAGAACAATCTAGATGTTTAAGGTTACTATCTGTAGATACTAAAAAGTGAGATGTTATTCTGTAACATCCAAAATGTTCAACTGAAATATCCAAAATATTACAAGATGATTATGTCAAATAACGGCTGTAAATAATTAAGGCGTTTACTTATTTTTGATTATTCAAGGAAATATTTCATAAATTATTTGTAAATGTTGAATATTTGTAATTCAAAATCTTTAAAATAAAAAATAAAAATGGAGTAAGTAAGCTGAGAACAAATGATCTGTAATCAGCACTTAAAATTCTATCTTTTTTCGGTTACCTGAACTCAAATTTTAGTTTAAATTTACTAACATTTTGTCAAATGAGTTTGAGTCAATATAACCTTAAGCCTTAAGAACCTTGTTCCGTCGTGTAGACAGACTAAACTCATTATCCGATTGTAATGAAGCATTGCTAATTTTGATCATTTGGAAATATTTTCCAAAATTGTAATGTTCCATAATTGTAATATCAAAAATAGCCGTGAAATATAGTCGTGAAATTCTACTGCGCGATGCGCATGAACTCGAACGATTTTAACACGTGAATGTGTTTCAGTTTAACATGAAAATATTTGTATGCCTAACATCTGAAACAAACATTTTTCTCCGTGTACAAAAAGTTTTTAAATAATTGCTCAAAAGCAGATTTCTTAACTAACTGTAATCGCACATTATAATCTATGGATTTCAAATATATAATCTTTATGAACCACAAAAAATGACTTTTTTCATTAGTTTCTTTACAACATTATAAATAATTCTTTTCCTTACTCTAACTAACTGAATTTTTTTTATGTTAGTTATTACATTGAATAGTTACTGGTTATACCTGAAAGACTAACGACTATTTATATAGAAAAACGTCAAACTCCATTAGAAATGTGTTCGACAGGCGATTATTTCCAAAAATGTTATTTTCCCCCTTATGCGACTTGCCACCGATGTGGCTTGCCGAGAGTCACATGATCCAGCCAGATTTTCTAAAGAATTATTGTAGGAAGCTAATTCCAGACGAAATTCCTAAGACTTTCAGAGCAAAATTTTTGAAAACTTCCCAGAAAATTGCTAAAAAATCTCTAGAAGGCTTCATGGAAAATTCGTTCAAAATATGAAAATTTCGCTATGGCACTCAAGAGGATATTCATCTACTTCAACTTTTGGTTTTGGAAACTTAAAGTTCGCAAGAACTTCAAAGTTTTGAAATTATCATACATTATCTCGAAAACTGCTTTTTACGAAATTAAGATTACAAGACACGAAATAAATCACCCATCATATTTGCCACACCTTATCTAAAGTAGTAGTAAAGAAACTAGTTTTCAGTTAGAGAGCGAAATTTTCTTCTAGATATTCTTCTTCAAATCTTGAATTACAAAAAAAATGGTTTGGTGTCGGCTTATTTTTCGCCTGACTATATTTTATATGTATCACTTAATGTACTTCCCGTACCAAAAATTATATCTCTGAAAAAATAATTTTTCTATGATTTTAAGAATCCAAATAATATTATCAAATCCTATGGATGTTGGGCCGCTGAATCCGAATCGAAGGTTAGAATTCCGCCATCACGCTCAGGTTTTTTTCTAACCTAAAAAAACCTCGCTTTTTTTGTTATTTTTCCCTTGAAAAATATTTAAAAACCCTGCCTTTTTTTCAATCTTGACCACAAATTCGGATACAGCGGCAAAAAAAAACACATAGATATGGTCTTTTTTGGTCCGTTGGGCCTAATACTTTGCAGTGGGGAAGGGGCTGCACAGAGAACAATATCGTAAAACATTGCCGAAAAAAATATGATCTTTCGCCAAACCAGAGTAGTCACATCCCATGGATTTCGTCCCGCTGAATCCGAATCCGAATTCAGAATTCCAAAATTAGCTTTCGTTTACTTCCTAACGTCAAAAAACTTGTTTTTGTGTTTGATTTTTTTGGTGATAGAAAACATATATGTTATCGAACAAAACAAGCTTGATCGGAAATTCTGACAGAAAATAATCATTTAGCCCAGACGAAAGAAAGGGGCTCAGAGGAAACCCCACGGGGGGGGGGGGCTGAGCCCATGAAGAGGCACAAGCGAACCCCCTGACGATGGTGGTGATGGTCACGAGCTACGCAGACTCACTGCGGAGCAGTTTCAGCTTTTCAGGGAGGCCACCTGGAGGGTGCTCGAAAGAGTGTCCACAGATCAATGGCAAAAATTCGAGACTATCTTCTGTAGGGGAGGGGTCTTCATATTTGTCGCAGCCAACCCAGCGGCTGAAGCTTGGCTACATAACACAGTTGCCGGACAAGGCCCTGGGAAGGCGCAGACCTAAAGGTATGTGAAGTTGAGTTGCTCCAAGAGATGGTGAGGGCTACGGCATGATTCCCAGGTAAGCTGAAATACCTGTATGTGGTCCTTCGGTGATTGAATGGATTTAACCTTTCACTGAGGATAGCAACTTCTATTTGTACAATTCCTGTGTCCCAGACGAGGGCTCTTGCAGTCCTCAACAACAGGCCCTTCTACCACCTTGTTCAGATCAACTTGAGGGTTGCCGGCCACGGAAAGGTGGAGCCTGTCGGGACACAGGAAGACCGAGAGTAGGCCTAAAACGACTCCTCCTGGCCTCACCATTGCCCAAATTAACTTGCATCACAGCAAAGGCGTCTCTGCGGTTCTACAGAGGAGCACGGCTGCGAGGTACACAGGTATCTCGCTAATCCAGGACACGGGTCTTTCAGCTTACCTGGGAATCACGTAGCCCTAACCATCTTTTGGAGCAACTCAACCCCACATACTTTCAGGTCTGCGCCTTCACAAAGCCTTGTCCGGCAGCTGTATTATGTCATTGATCATTCGAGCACCCCACAGGTTGCCTCCCTGAATAGCTGAATCTGTTCCGCAGTGAGCAGTGACTTTGGGTAGCTCGTGTCCACCAGCACCACCGTCAGGGGGTTATCTTGTGCCTCTTCATAGGCTTAACCCCCCTTCCCCGGTTGGAGTGTCCTGTGAGCCCCTCCTCTCCTCTGGGTATCGGTGCTGGTCGTCGACGTTGTGAAAATAGACAATTTCTATGTACTTCTAACCGCTAAATGTTTATTGTCTGTCAGAACTTCCGAACAAGCTTGTATTGTTCAATAACATGTTTTCTATGACCAACAAAATTAACACGAAAACCATTTTTTTGAGGTTAGGTAGTGAAAAACAGTTTATTTTGGAATTCTTAGTTTACATTCGGATTCAGCGATACGAAATCCATAGGATGTGACTACTCTGGTTTGGCAAAATATCACATTTTTTTCGGCAAGGTTTTACGGTATTGTTCTCTGTGCAGCCCCTCCCCCACCGCAAAGTATTGGGTCCAGCGAATTTGTGGTCGAGATTGAAAAAAAACATAAGTTTTTCTAAATATATTGCTCCATGCAAAAATCACGAAAAAAATGTTTTTTTAGGTCAGAAAAAAACGGAGGGTGATGGCGGAATTCAGACTTTAAATTCGGATTCAGCGACCCAAAATCCATAGGATGTCACTACTCTTGTCCGTCGGACAACCTATTTTTTTGGGGTCTGCGTGATGATGTCATTTTAATTAAAATAAATTATTATTTACACCCAATTTTTGACACAAAACTAAAATCATTCATATGAAACAATTTTTTCTTACTATTGCTTCTTACCAACTTAAAAAAAAGGTTAAATTTTAATAATTTATGGCTTATTTCTTTGGGTAAAACATTCTCTACATCTCTATTGTTTACAATTTAGAAAGTGAAATTTTCTATGACTAAAATCAATCAAACAATTTCTTTTAAAGAACCAGTTTTTTTTAAATAGCTATATATTCAGATTATTTGTTTGAATATTTTTCAACGAATAGGCTCAATTTTTTACGAAATCAACTAAGAATTTCTTTTCCATGACTCTTTTCTATGATACTTTACACATTGACAAGGAATATTAATAATTGAAACAATTTTCATAAACAAATTTAGATTTTGACTATTTTTTAACGACTATGCTCAATTTTGTGGCGAAATTAACTAGAAATGTCTATACGATGACTTTTCACTATGATACCTTTCAAATTGGCAACAATTGTTGATTACTTAAACAATATTCATTAAAAATTTAGAGGTTGACTATTTTTCAATAAATACGGCTTGACACGCTATCATAATTTTGCTGTTTGAATAGATTGTTTAAATTATTAATCACTGTTGTAAATTTGGGAAGTGTTATTCCCAAGAGTCACCGAAAGACATTTATTAGTCGATTTATTAGTTGAAGTCAACAAAATAGAACGTATTCTTCGAGAAAAAGCTAAACTCTGAATTTTTAAATGAAAATTGTTGAAATAATAAATAATTATCATGAATTTCTAAAGCATAATAGCAGAGAGTCATAAAAGGCTAATCGCAGTTGATATCGTAACAAAAATTTATGTAATTATGCTCATTAACAAAAAAATGTCAATTTTTCTATTAAATACAAAATTTACCAAATTTGTTATCAAAAATCGAAACACACAGATCTTTTTGAAATTTTAAAATCTTTCATTGAAAAAAAAACTTCAAAATCGAATGAAGAGTGTAGACTAAAAGGTAAGAAAAAATTAAATTACATAAAATATTATGAAAATAATTATTTTTTTGGAGTTTTTAAGTATGTCTAAAAAAAAGTGTTTTTTTTCTTTCATAAGACATGACTTATAATATCATTTCAATTCATAGAATCATGAAAATCTTTGTTTTTTCAGGGACCTTATGTACAGCACGAGAACTACCCTAAAATTTCCAAATGAAAATTAATTCATAAGCAAAGACCAATGCTTATATCTAGAGTTTTGAGAAGCAAAAAATAATGTAAAGCATAGTCTCAATTTCAAAATCAATATTCGTCTCGTAGACTCGTTAAGCTGTAAACTTGTTATCGTCCTTCGTGCGCTCTTAGTTTGAGAAAAACGTAGAATAAAGAAGAAGACTGAGGCGGTCGTTTACAAAATTTACTTCTGCTCTAGAAATCCTGATACGTAATCTCCATCCAGATCGTAAATCAAAAATCTAGTTTTTCTTTTTTAAGTATTCAGTAATAAACCTCAGTCTATTAATCAGACCCCAGAACTTTCAGATATATATTAAACAATATTGCTGTAAATTCAAAATAGTGATTCTATAAAACTTTTAATCAAAATTGCAGTTAAAATAATTTTGAAAAATCTAGTTTGCAGAATCAGAGTGAATGAAGAACCATTTACATTTAGAGACGAGCATTTTAATCTTGTAACATGTTTAACAGAGTATCACTTATGAATGGAATAATAGAATTTCAGTTGAAAATTTCAAAATTTTAAATTTATTTGTTTATTTTAACCAGAAAAGTTTATTTTTCTGCCATAAAAGATGAATTTTCAAATGAAGGGACGAAATTTCAAGGATAAAGTTGAATTTTCGACCAAAAAAGATGACTTCTTAACAAAATACTTTAATTTTTAACAAAATTATACGATTTTCAACGAAAAAGTTTGAATTTTTAACCAAATATTTGAATTTTATACCTACAAAGATGAATTTTCTATTTAATAGTCAAATTTAAAACAAATATAAATAAATAAACTTCAACCAAAAACAGTTGCATTTTCAACCAAATAGTTGAATTTTCAAGCTAGGACGTAGAATGCTTTTAAAAACAGTTAACTTTGAGGTCCGAAAAGATTAATTTTGAACGCCATGTTTTAATTTTTAACAACAACAAAATCTATTTGCTACAAAAACAAATTTTTTTTTTCAAAAACCAAAAAGTTGCATTTACAAACAAATAGCTGAAGTATAAAGCAAAAGAGACGAATTTTCATAAAAATAGTTTGACTGTTAAACAAATAGTGAAATTTTCAAGCGATACATGAATTCTCAACAAAACATGTAGTTAAATGACCTGAATTTATTTAATTTATTAATTTATTATTATAGTAAACATCTCAAACAAAAAAAAAAAAACGAATTTTTAATAAAATAGAAAAATTTTCAACCAAAGATTTGAATTTTCAACAAAAAAGTTGATTTTGCAACTAAAAAGATACATTTTTAACCAAAATTGAAGAAGTTCACTTTTCTGTGAAAAAGATTAATTTTCAACAACAATTTTTTTTTTTAACAAAATGGTCACATTTTCAACCGAAAAGTTGAATTTTCAACTAAAAAGTCAATTTTCAACCTACGAAGATGAATTTTCAAACAAATGATCCAATTTTTGATAAAAAAAGATTAAACTTCAACTGAAAACCATTGCATTTTCAACTAAATAGTTGAAATTCCGAGCCAAAAAGACAATTGTTTTAGATGATAGTTGTATTTAAATAGAAGGCAAATAAATTACTAACAAGAATATTATTTCAGGGTGGCCGCAAAAATTTATTTTAAAAATGCTCTCATTTTTCCCTGCCTAATTTTTCATTTTCCCTGACCAATAATATTTATATACAAAAATGTTAACCTTGTCATGTTTTTAAAATAGCATCTTCATTAAACAGAATGAAAAAATTAAAAATAAACTTTAAAAATTTTTAAATTATCCTTGACTTGCACTTAATGTGCGTCTTATACAAATTTCTTGGCTTTTAGAAGATTTTTTCAAAATCCCTGACTTTTTCCTGACTTTTCCTGACACGTAATATTTCCTGACTTTTCACTGATTAATTATAATTATAATTAATTGTAATTAAAACAACTTTCTACTTCGATTATTCAAAATCTAGAAGAGCAATAAACTCCTGCATTATGGGAAGTTGACGTCAAACCCATGTAAATGAATTGCATATTCTCATATTTTAAATGATTTGCCACATTTTTTTTAAAAGCTCTAGGGAGATATTAACTTGAGAGATTTTATTTGTATAAGGAGAGTGGCTTTAAAAGGTAATTCTTCTGTGAATCCTGATGAATGTTGCATACCTCGCGCACGTGAATATAAATGTGAAATTACATCATTCAATGTTGCTTCCTAAGATCGTAAAAACACACTCGGCAAAGACTGTTTTATTTTGTGGAATTTCATTTCCAAAAAAATTTTCGGAAAAAAAAAACAATCACCAAGACAGTAATTGTTTACTTTGATGATTTTTCTGAAATCTGCAGTAAATATTTTAATACCTTTCATCTGTATTTTTCCCTAAAAGAAATTATCACAAAATTTTGATAAATAACTGAATTCTATAATCTTTTCTGTATTTCAACGGAATTATGTTAACAGTGTGACCGTTTAATTCAATGAAAAAACTGTCAGTCATTTCCCAGTTAGCAAATATTTTTTACGGTCAATGGAATTAAAAAAATTCTAAACCTTGCAGCTATCTTTTTTAAATTTTAAGTAATAAAAACTGAACTGTAAATTATAACAATCAAAGTCAAAAATGTTAATTTTTATTATTTTAAATTAAAATTTGAATAAATTCTATATTCAAAATATGTGTACCCAAACGCTCAATATGTGACACTCATATAATGGAACATTTGAACGCTTTAAAATCTAACAATTTAAAATTGAATGCACTTAAGCAGCAGCATTTACAATTTTCAAGTTTTATAAATTATACAGTTCAGAGATTTAGATTTAGTTCAAAAAATGTGAATCCACGCTATGAGTTTCAATGCTCTAAAATGCAAAACGAATCAATACATTTAAACATTTTCATACTTATAATATTTTGACCAATTTTAAGGTAGAAAAATTAAAAATTGAATGATTACAATTTTTTTCATCTCAACACATTTTAATTCAGAAGTTAAATTATTATTTTAATTTTAAGTGGTTTCAAACCAATTATAGTTTAATTATTAATGATATATCAAAACTCGCTTTTGGTTGGATATATTTTTAAATATTCTCTTAAAATAATGTTAAATTTTCCCAGAAATCCCAAAAAAATGTTATTAGCTTAAAACATTTCAAAATTCCTAAAAGGCTTAAAAATTTTATTTTAAAATATTGAAAAATCTACATTTTGTTTGAATTTTTTCTATTCTTTTCAAATTTAAAGTTATCATTGATTTTTTTTAAACTTCTGAATTTCTTTAAAAATGATTTGAACTTTTTATAAAAAAATGCTTCAAATTCTTGTTTCTTTACAATTTTGGAAATCTTTTGAAATCTTTTGAAATATTCTCTTTGAATTAATTTTCCTAGGAATCTTAAAAAAATACTGTAATTTTGATGAAAACTCTCACAATTCTTGAAAAGCGTCTAGATTTTTGTTCGAAACCTGCACAAATCTACATTTTGTTTCAAATTATTTCAAATCATTTTAAGTTTTAAATTAATTTTCAATCTTTATTAAGCTTCTAAATATGTATTAAACCTACGTTTAGTGTTTAAAATGAGCTCTCTGATAGTTTTGAATATTTGATTTGTAATTTCTTTTTTTAAAGGAGCAATAAAATATTTCTAAATTTTATATAATTGTTCTTTTCCTTCATTAAAAAATGTCGAATTGAATGGGTTAAAAATGTAATATTTTAGAGTGAGACAAAAATTGAATGGATTTTGAAGTATAATAAAATCGTTTGATTATAAATCTATTAATTTAAAGTTCTTTAAAAATTAAAAATCCTAGTTTATGAAATTTTAATCCGACCTTTACATTAGTTTAATTAATGACACTTTGGAAATGAGTCAGTTCAATTATTAACGTCAAAATCTGAAAAATCTTAAATTTGGAGCAGATTTAGAATCGCTTTTTTTCACTAATTTTTTTTCAAACGCTTCTATTTTTTAATTTTTTAAGTCTTTAAAATTGCATTTTAAAGTTCTTTGAATCAAAAAGTTACGCTTAAAAATGAAAATCTAAAATGAACAATTTCAAAGTAAAGGGTTGTAGAATTACGCGCTTGGAATTGAATAATATCCTAATTAAAAAAGTAAACTTCAAATTCTATTTCAAATAATTTAAAAATCCATTATATCATCATATGATATAAAATTTATGACATTTCAAGTGATTGGATAGATTTTTCTTCTAAAAATTGGTAAAATTCCCTAGCTAAAAATAAATTCACTGTCATTTCTCGGTTTTTAGAGGTTTTGAACGATTTCCGGCCATTTTCCGGTTTTTCCGGTCCAGCGACCAGCCTGATGAAGATTCTCAACGTAATGTATGCATTAAATTACTTAAAAATGTAGATTGATTAGTGATTTTCAAAAATACTCGCGAATTTGAGGTTAAACGTTAATTTATTTTGTGATAATTTCTATAGTTTTTATGTCTATTCGTTATTTTTTTGGAAAAGAAATTCTGTGACAACAATGAGATAATTTACAAAATAATTTGTCTTTTCATAGATGCTCTAAATAATATTATTAAACTTTTCCTAAAACTGCAACAAAAATTAAAACTTTTTTTCCCGTAAAGCATTCAGTTATGTTCAAAAAAGCAGAACGGGATAAGAAAACCTTGCAAAATAAGAAGGGATTTATTTTATATAGAAAGAAATATAAATCGATTACCAAGTTTATTATTGTTATATGTTGATAGATTTCAATTAATTTTTTTAATAAATCTGAACAATTGTCAAGTAATTTTAATATTCAATAGTTGATTATTTGGAAATATTATAATACAAAAAAAAACAATTTCCATTAAAATGTTTTTGATTCGTTGATAAACTATAAATGTTTAGAAAAACTTTTCCGGGTGTAAACGTTACAAATGATTGCTATTCTTAGCAACCAGATGACTAATTTTTTTACCTGACCTTGAAAATGACATTTGTGAATATTTTCATGATCATATTTGTAATCAGCATTTTCAATTACGTTAGTATGATATTTTTTCTTTGAACTAGAAAGAAGATTTGATAATAGCTTTTAAGCCATTCACAAAAAAATTCGAAAAAGTCTATGTTTGCAAGTATTATGAGAAATCAAAAATTATTTTAAAATCTCAATACTCTAGCCTCTAAAAATTTAATTTTGCAGAAAAGATCTGAAAATTTATTTTCCACAAGAAACTTTCAAACTTCAATCTTGAAAATTCCCTACGCATCGAAGTTTTCTGTAAATTCACGAAAATTTAATTTCACTTGAGTTGAATTTTTCAAGAAATTCCAAAGAATACTTTATTTTATAGTAAGGCTCAGAAAATTCAATTGCTACAAAATAACCTAGGCAACTGAATTTTCCTGGAAATCCTGGGGAATCTTATTTCAGAGAAATGTCTCAGAAATCGATTTTCCTGAAATTTTATGGATGATAATTTAATTTCTCTGGAAAACACTGCAAATTTAATTTTTACCCAAATTCCTGAAAAATTTGATTCCTCTCGATAATATTACGAATAAAATCTCCCCAGAAATTTAATTGAAACGAACCTAAATGGAAATTTATGAAAATAACTTGAGGTTTCAGTTTACTCGAGAAATTCAGGAGCATTTTTTTTCCTCAAGAATTCAGGACAATATTTTGTTTAAGTTTGTGTAAACAGAATTTTCATAATAATCCAGAGAATTAAAACTTCCAGAAAAATCGTTGACATTCAATTTCACGAGAAATTCCTCAAGATATTACCTTTTCAAAAAGTTTCTAACAATTGAACTTGGTGGAAAATTCTCAATTAATTGCTTTGAATTTCTGTAAACATTCACAATTATTTCTGAACGAACTTCACAATGTTTAATTGAACGACAATATTGAAACAATGTGCTTTTTCTAAAAATAATAAATCAAATTGAGGAAAAAAGTAGGTCAAGGATATTAGGTAAAATGAAGAAAGAAAGCAAATTGAATTCTAGGATATATATCTTTCTCCCAAAACCTCAGCATTGACATATGATATCGAATCATTGCACAGCCCTCGCCATAAATTTCCACAATTTTCTCCCTTTCAGAGAGAAAAATTCGGTTTTTTATTGATCGACTGGATACACGATACAGATTAGCGTCGAAAAAAATGTGCGTTTTATTGCATGCTGAAATCAAGATCTAAGCCATAAGAGTCCGATTGAGATTCCCTAACTTATATTTTACATTTTGATTCGTAAAGGGACACTCGGATTCTTTGTAAATTTTAATGGTAATGAAATATTAATTGCTGAATTTGCACTTTTTATGATTATATTTTTCTCTCTACGAAAAGTTTTCTGGGCTTATTTTAAATGAAAATTATACCAGAAAAGTGTAGTCGTATATTAAAGTAGAGACGTTAATGAAGAGTTGGAAATTTGCGATTTTAAAGATGTTAATTTAAAACTGTTCAAATTTACCAATTTTCAGGACCTAAATGGAACATTCCGGAAAATTTTCCAAGATCAGTTAAGAAATTTTCAAATTGCACATTTAATTTACAAAGTTTAGTAACTTAAGTACCTACTGAACTTCTTCGTCAAACATAAATTATTTAATTAAAGCGTGGAATGTGGAAATTAATTGATTTTCTTCAACAACAGAAATAAATTACTTTATAGTGAGAAATTTTTTCAATTTTGGTTGCTCATAGCATTGTAATTTTTATTATTGATAAGATGTATGACAGGGATTCTTTGTTTTGTACGGTATGAAACAAAGGTAGAAACTAATTGTATTGCGTAACAATAATATCTGGAGAACTAACTGCTGTGCAATCCGACTTCACGGTGTGACGAACTTCTTCAACATTTGATTGTCTGGGCAAGTTTTAATGCAATACATGTACCATGATTCCTATTGAGAACTTGAGCCTTACTATTATTTAGAATACACGAACGTCTTATTTAAGATTATTCCTCCTGCTGAGAGGCTTCAACTTCATAAACAAATGATACGAAAAATTAATTTCATGAATTGAGAAAATTTAGGTCATTTTAAATACACTCACAAAAATGTTTTTCCTCAATCAAAGAAATCGTTCCTTGAAAATATTTTTTTATTGAACCAAGAATAACACCAAAATATAGAAAATCATTTTAAATAAAAGGACAATGTTCATTGGCAGCAAAAACAATTTTTTTTTATCAAAAAAATTTCTTTGAATCAAAAGTGATCATCTGCAACTGAGAGCAAATTAGGGATGTGCAAAAAACTCGAAACTCGAAGTTCGAACGTGTCAAGTCGAGCTTTTTAGCTTTCGAGTCGAGTCGAGATGAGCTCGATCCCGTTCGAGCCAAATCGATTCGAGCCGAGATCGAGCTTTCCAGAAAGCTCGAAACTTTCCGAGCACTCGAATGAGTTCGAGAACTCGAACATCTTCGAGAACTCGAAACTTTCGAGTTCTCGGATGTCTTCGAGAACTCAAATACTTTCGAGCTACTCAAAAGTTTCAGGTTCTCGTAACAAGAATTTTTTCAAGCTCGATACTACGAGGTTTCCCGCATCGCTAAAAGCGATTTTAAAATAAAAATTCAAGATTTTTTATCCAAAACGATGACCAAATTCTGTAAAAATTCAATAAAGTGACGACATTTCTGAATATAATAAATTTCTCAAAAATTTCAACTAAATTTATGATCAGAAGCCCGAAAAAAAGTCTAGTATACTGAGTCTCATGGAAATCCGCCAGTTTATTAAATTTTTCATCTGATAATTTATTGAAGTTCTGAAAAATTAATCGCCGTTTCCGATAAAATATCTCGAATTCTTACTCTTGATTCTAAAATCACTGTTAGCAATTCGAAAAACCCCCCAGTACCGGGTTTGAAGAAATTCTTCTTTATTTTAAAAGCTTCGAGAACCCTAAACTTTCGAGCAGCTCGAAACTTTCGAGTACTCGAATTTGTTCGAGAACAATTGAATTTATTATCTAAAATAAACATTGCATTACAATTTCAAGACTATTTTAAAGCGTCATAAAAATTTACAATATCAAATACTAGTAAGATCAAAATCATGTTGATTTAAGAGCAAGGAAGAATGAAAATCTCAAATCGTCATAAAACTTGAAGTAAAGAAAAAGAAGAACTACGGCAGGACGAAATTGAGCTTAAATCCAGGAAGGTTATAAAAATGTATACTTCCAATGGGACATAGGCATGGATACAGGGAAAATGAATAAAAGTAAAAAAATATGTGATGCGACCCTAGAGAATTCATCACTCAGAAGATGTGTTATATCGATTAAAAATAAATTTGCTTTCAAATCATTAAAACTTCAAAACAAAACTTTCGAGTTGAGAGTAATTTTATTTTCTTCACAAGGAGATCAAGTCATCAAAGGAACGACCCCGCACCAAATGTAAAGAAAATGGCTTTTTGCCCAAATATCTAATTATATTTTTTTCTTGTCATGTTGAACGTGCAGATCAATAATTCTAAATAAAATAATGAAAAAAATGGAAAGCTTTTAATCAAATGATTGCCAAACTTTTAATATTTACATGTGTTTCCATAGAAAAATTCCTCTATTTGGCCTAATTGCTGACATTTGGAAAAACCAAATATATTGAAATAAAAGTCTTGTAACCATAAGCTTGACGAATTCACCATTTTGTGTATGCAGGTTTGGGTTTCTTTACCATCCCGTTAACATTCAAACAAAAATCGAAATATCCTAGCAACCAAATACAAGGGAGATTTTTTATTAAATTAATGGGGTAACAAATTGCTTAAAAATAATTGCAAGAAGCGTGCCTTACCAGATCAAGTGTTTGAGTTAATTTCAAGGGTTGCTTTAACATGCAAGGACATGTTTCAATGGGGTCATATTTAATCATATATAACGTTCAGAAAGCCCTTAAAATATACTCAAACACTTTTCTGGTAGAAGACGCTTCGTGCACTTACTTTTAACGTATTTTGCAGCATATTTATTCAATCAAAAAATCTCCCTTGGTTTTGTGTGCTAGGAAATATCTATTTGCTTGTTTGAATGTTTCGGGATGTTAAAACACTTTCTTAACATTCTTTGTACACAAAATAGTGAATCTGTCAAGTTCACGGGTACAAAAGTTTTATTTTAGTGTATTTGAATCTGATCTAGAAAATATGAGGCATTTAGTGAAATCGATGAATTTTTTATTTAAGTACATGTAAAAATTAAAAATTTGGCAATTTTTTGAGTAAACACTGTCCATTTTTTTATAACTTTCGTTTATATAATTAATCTGCACGTTCAAGACTACAAACAAATAATATGAAATTAGAAATTTTGACAAAAAGTAATTTCCTGTACATTTGGTGAGTGGTCCTTTAAGAAATTGCTTTTAGTGATTATGGAAGTTACTTGATAAAATTTGATAGTAAGAGGAAAGCGTTAAGTTTCTGTAAACTGATGAGCTCGCGGTTGCTTTCCAAACTTTGGAAACCTCCAGGCAATGTCTAGTTCTAATACTTCAAGCAAAAATGAAGTTAAATTAACAAGGATGATTCTAGCAAGTTTCCCCAATAAAACCAAGTAAACCAAACTCCTCTTCATACTACCAGAGCTACCTCAGTTTATATGACTCTTAAATTAATTTTAGCTTCAATATAAGGTTGATGAATCGAGAGAAGTTCTATTCCGTCGACTGAATTTGATAGGAAATTTAAATTTGTGGAACACATTTTATTTATCGTATATCAACAAAAGCGACAAAAAGAAAGTAATATAAAAGATTCTTCCAAACCATACAAACTCGTTTTTTTCAATATCAGTATTTTTAAAAATCGCATTTGTAAGAATTTTGAAACGATTCTCTGGAGGAAAATTTTATTTTTGAAAAATGAAACTGAATGGAATTCGAGAAATGTTACTGGAAGAATTTCAAAGTCCGCATCACAAAAAGGAGATAAATCGTGAAAAAAATTCAATTTCGGATGAATAGGATTTTTGAATAATTTGAGTTGTTAACTGAAATGTTTAGAATTGCATAATTTTCTAAATTATTTGTCGAATTTTCAATCAAGTCGGTAAAAGATCAAAATTAAAAAATGTTTGATTTTGCAAAATATTCTAATTTTAAAATCTGTTCATCAGAGATGCTAGATAAATACTGTTTTAGGGAAGAAAGATTCAAAATGTCTAATTTCACAATACAGTTTCTTTCAAATTTAAAATAAAAAAATGGAAGAGAAAAAAAATTAAATGTAGAAGAGATAAATTGAAGATAATTCAACATTTATTATAATTCTTCTTTTCAGACACTATTTCTCGTATCATTTTCTTTTTTTCTTTCTGATAGTAATGTTGATAATGCTAACAACCATAAGAAGTAGCAAAAAACTCGTAAAAATGAAACGACTTAAACCTTTTTAGGTAAAAAGGGGATCTTTTTCGAAAAAGGGGGTTCAAAAGGGGATACAACGTTAATTTTATTTAATGTTAGAAACTTTTTATGTGAATATTGAACGAAAGTGCATTCTAATAGTAGCGTTTTATCTTTAGCAAGTACAGAACTTTCTACTGATGATAGTAAATCACACAAAAATTCAAGAAGATCAAAGATTGAAAAATAGATAAACAATAGGATTAAAAAATGCTCAGGTATTAGTTTATCAAATGTGTTTTTATCAGTAGATAGATTTTGATTCCTGCTCGGTAAAAAATTCGCCTTTTTGGTTTGAAATTTTCACAAATTGGCTGATGTTTTTTCTTTTCGGTCTGAAAATTTTTTTTTAGTGGAGAATTAAACTTTTTTGTAGCAAATTTGTCTTTCACTTTGAAAAGTTATCTCGTTTGGTAGGAATTGAATCTTTTTTATCTAAAAGTGCAACTATTTGGTTGAAAATTAGTCCTTTTTACGTAAAGAGTCAACTATTTCAATCAAATATCGTTCTTTTTTCATGAATTCAAAAATGTTTTTGATTGCATTGCAGAATTTTTTGGTTGAAATATCCACTGCTACATTTTCCGTTGAAAGTTGATATTTTTCGGTTGAAAACTCAACTACTTGGTTAAAATCTAAACTACTTTGTTGAGACTTTATTTTTTTGTTGAAGATTTTTCATTTGAGTTGAAAATTCGAGTTTAATTTTTCGATTTAATTGTGAGCGATTTCTTCACTATCGATTATTTCTTTTGAATCGTTACATCTTTTTTGGATGCAATATCAGATTATTACATTTTCCTTTGAAAATCCATTTTTTTTTTAATTCATCTAATTGCCTAAAAGTTAAACTTCTGTTTGGTTACAAATGTACCTATTTTGTAGAATATTACTTTTTTGTTGAAAATTCATACTTTCTGGTCGAAAATTTAACAGTTTTGTTGAAAATTCGTCTTGCTCGCTTGAAAATTCCACCATTTAACTGAAACTTCTTTTCTTTTTTTTTTTACTGAAAATGTCTTTTTTTCTGAAAATTAAACTATTTAATCGAAAATGTATCTTCTTTATACTAATGCAACTGTTCTTGATTTTAAATTAGAATCTTTTTTGTGTTTAGTATCAACTAATACAATTTTTCGATGAGGATTTATATTTTTGGATGAAAATTCATATTTTCTGGTCAACAATTTGACCGTTTTCTAAAAATTTGATCTTTGTTTCTCGAAAATTCAATAATTTCGTTAAACTTGTTTTATTTTTATCTGAAAAATTTCTTTTGACTCATAAAGAAACTATTTTGTTGGAAATTTATCTTCTTGGGATAAACTCAACTGTTATTGATAAAAGATTATAATCTCTTTCGGTTTTAATATCAACTATTACGACGATAACCTTCAAATCTACATAATTAGCAAATAAATCGTTTATGAAATATTTGAAATTGGTCTCATCAAAAAGAATCTCTTCCGACGCGTCTTGTAAAAAAGTAGAGGGACTGTGATCCCCGACATAAGGAAGCCTTTATTGTTGATTTCCAGGAAGATAGGATCGGGAACATGTGACACAAGGTCGATATTTTCTTGAGGGTGGTTTGCAATAGTATATTTGGTGTTCAGAATATGGTTGATGGTCAAATTCAAATCTGGTATTCGGTTATCGATATCTAGGCATCTCTCATCCTCTGATGATTAACCGATAATTGTCGGAAAATAGATCAAAATTGTAATTGTAATTGAATTGGGCAATAGGAATCCATTTGAAGAAGTTGATCAACCTTGAACAAATGTCGCATGTTAAACAGGTTTTTAATTTGCGTCGTTAATTCACTAAGGTAAATCGACCAAGCATAGCAAGCAATCTATATTTATTGTTAATATTTCTGTCAATGTTGTAACCATCGTGTAGAGTGTATAACCATTTTTAGACACTTAGGTCAGTAGAATATATGATTATAATTTTGTCTTTACTGAAAAAACATTGCTCAGTCGAAATAAGCAATAAAAGATCGACTTAGAGACGTTTTTAGTTCAAGACTATATTAAAAATATAAGGAATTGAGGTTTGCAAAATTCCAGGTGAAACTGATTCAAATATTCTTTAACTTTGAGAAATTGCCGGGCTACAAATTAGGTTTCAGGAAAAGAGAAGTTTTCTATGATTTTAAGAATTGAAATGATATTATCAGTGATGACTTATATCAGAAAAAACATTATTTTTATGAAAAAAGTTTCAAACTTATTTTTTCATATTTTTTGCGAACGAATTTTTTCTTACTTTAGCTTCTTACCAATTATTTAAAATGGTTGAGTATTAATAAATCATGGCTAATTTTTTGCTGAAAAAACTTTCCCTGCAACCTCACTGTTTCCAATTGTTAAAATAAGTAAATACCATCTTCAAATATAGCTATTTGCTTTAAAAGATTTTATTCACACAAAGATGGTCCATTTCTTGCACAATAAATTTAACTTTCAAAATTAGAAACAGTAGTTGTTTTAGAGAAAGTTTTCTCTGAACAATAGTAACAGAAAATTCAATTTAAGAAAACATTGTTAAAATTAATGTTTTTCTAACAAATTATTATCTTTGAAATTTAAACTCAAAATGAAGATAAAAAAATGAACGTTTAAAACTGAAAATTTTGAATTCGAGAATCTTGAAAAACTGTTGTTTCAGACTAGGAGAAATATGAAATAAAAAAAATAGAAGGGTAATTCGATTAATCTTTGATAACTTCATATAATAATTTTTGAAATATTTGTAGAATTTTCAATTTACAGGACTTATAATTGTGAGAAATTGCAACTTTGAATATTGAGATTTTTTCTGGCGAGAAATTGTTTCATATTATAAATATTTAAAAATGCAGTAGTTTTTATTTGACACTTGTTATAAACTTAAAATATCTCACACGGTTCAAAATAAATAATTTCAAGTTGGCAGTATTTAAAAATATGCTTCTCTGATTAAGCTTTTCAATTTTTTCATGTTAAATAATATAAATTAACATACGGTATAAATGAGTATAAATGAATATAATTATAAATCAACATACAGCAGATAATAATTAATTATAAGCAAAATATACGTATAATATTTAATACTAATTATAACATATTAACACGTATATTGCCTCACTATTACTTGAATGAAATGAACAATTTCACATACATTATTTAGTTAAATTAATGATTTTCTACTGTATGGTGGTTTCTAATTCAAAGTCAAAAAGTCCCGAAAAAAATATATAAAAAATTGTGAACATTTAATTTCAAACCAGTCAAAATTCAATAATTTAATTCGAAGGCATTTACGATTGAACAATTCAACATTTTTAGTTGCGAGCAATTTGAAAATTAAAATTTTTAATAATTTATAATTCAATCATGCGGATTTGAATTGTTCTTTTTTTACAAAATCAAACTGAAGTTTCAAATTTAATAATTTCAGTTTGGAAATTAAAAGAGCCTCAAAATGTAAAGAGCATTTGATTCAAAACTTTTAATATTATATTGAGAACCTTTAAAAAGCGAACATGTTGAAAATAGAGTAAAAATGTACATTTTACATTGAAACGCTTGAAACCCGTACAATTTCAATTCTAAAACCTCCTGAAGTGAAAATGTGAAAGATTTTTAAATCAGAATTGTGATAATGTGATAAATTTGAAATCGAATCGTTGAAAATTGCACAAATGGGCATTCTAGTACTTTTTTTCAATAATTCTTCTAATTGTTATTTATCTTAGTAAATTAAGTTAATTATTATCAATAATATGATTTGACTTAATTTCAAAATTAATTAAAATTTAAAAAACGACACTTTTCGGATATCTCTATATACCACCCTCTGATGGTAGTGTAGATAAGAGATGGATTATATTGATATTGCATGAGAATAATTAACCTGAATCTAAAATTCTTGAAAATTTTGCGATTGAGGATTCTAATTCGACCATAAATAAGCATATGTTTATGCAAACATTTATTCACTCTTTACGTTTTTGATGTAATTTCACGAGTACTTCACGTGTTTTTTGCGATCAATATGAAAATATGAATTAAAGTACCCATGTCCACAGAAATTAAAATATTTATTACGATTGTAGTATCTGACAGGATACATGAGTATGATCGATATTGAAAACATCGCGGAAACGAGGCTAAGGTTTCTTTTTCTATGTCTGTGTCAAGCCTATGGTGAGTGTCATATAGGGTCACGGTCACGCGATGGACGTTCGATGCGGCATTTTATCGAAGGGGAAAATCGTTTCTGATGTTAAAACTACCCCCCCCCCCCTCCATTTCAAGTCATAATTCTTTATTTGATTTCATTTGATAAACGCTTAAAATAAAACACAAAACATACAAACATACTATTTGAACAGACTTCACAGCCCAATTATGTTCTCAAAACAAGGGGAAAAAGGTGATTTTTCACGAAAATAGGGGAATGGTAGGGGGAAAAAATTTAAAATGAAAAAACAAACAGTTGCATTTTTAAAGAAATAATTGAATCTTTTAGCGAACATAACAAATTTTCTAGAAGACAGTTTAATTTTCAACCAACGAAGATGAATTTTCAATCACGAATGAAGATATTTAAACCACGAACTTTGCTATAAAAAAATATGTATTTTCACTCAAGAGGGACGAATTTTCTATCCAAAAACGCGAATTTCCAATAAAACATTTGAATTAAAGAAAAGTAAATTATTATCTAAGCCGTTGGCTTTACAAAAAATTGGTTGAAATTTCAAGCAAAAGGGACAAATTTTCAACAAAATGATGGAATTTTCAACCAAATAGTTGAGTTTAAAAAAAAAAAGAGGAATTTTTTAGTATACAGTTGAATTTTCAATTGAAAAAAACGAATTTTCAACAAAACATTTGCATTTTTAGACAAAAAAAATGTCCATCAACCAGTTCAATTTTAAACCCAAAAATATGCATTTTTAACAAAAAAGTTCATTTTTAACCAAATAGTTGAATTTTCATAAGAGGAATTAATTATCAACTAACAAGTTGCATTAATAACTAAATAGTTAAAATTTCAACCGAAAAAGGACGAATTTTCAAAAATTAGTTAAATTTTCAACCAAATAGTTGCATTTTTAATCCAAGCAGATGAATATTTTAGAAGACAGTTATATTTTTTATCAAAAAAGACGAATGTTTAAAAAAATTTATTTGTTGGCAAGAAAAGATGAATTTAATAAAATAGGTAATTTTTTGACCAAATAATTAAATTCTCATCGAAATAGTTCAATTTTCAACGAAAATGATGAATCCTCAAAAAAATGTAGTTTTGGCAAAGGAGTTATACTTTCAACAAAGTAGTTCAATTTTCAATAACAAAAATTAATTCTCAACACAAAATATGATAGTTGATATTTAAAAAAAAAAATATTTGTAATCAAATACAATCAAATTTAAATAAAAAAGATAAATTATTAATAAAAAATATAATAGGTACAAAATAGGTGAATCCCGATCCAAAAAGGATTAATTCTTAACCAAACAGTTGCAGTTTAAACAAAAAAAGATTTCTCAACCAAGAAAATGTGAATATTGAAAAAGTGTTAATTTTCAAACTATCGTTAAATTTTCTATCAAAATAATAGAATTTTCAACCAAAAAAAGATGTCTTTTGAACAAAACAGGTGAATTTGTAAACCGAAAGAGAAATTTCTTACAAACCAATCAAATAGTTGAATTTTCAACGTTAAAATATGGATGTTTAATTAAAAATTTCATAGTAGAATTTTCAACTAAAAACGATCAAGTTTCAGCCTGAATTGTATTAGTTTCTTGTAATTCGTTTTCAACTAAGAGAGAAGCGAATTTTCAACACAATAGTTAGATCTTCAACCAAACAGTAGAGTTTTAAATTAAAATCGATAAATATCCAGCAAAAAGTGGAATTTTCAACAAAATAGTTCAATCTTGAACGAATAAAATGAATTTTCAACAAAGTACTTTGACTTTCAACCAGATAGCTGAATTTTCAACGACAAATTCCATAAAATAATTGTAAACTGAAAACGATCAATTTTCAGTCGAAAATGAAGTAGCTAAATTTTCAGTAAAAAATATTTTTATTTAAAAAATTGTCATTCAGATTTATATTTACTATGTTGATGTCACGTTCTGCATTGACCCCTCCCCCCAACGTCACAAATCGTCACAAAACATGTTACTCACCCTCTGGCCCCCAAACGGCCCCTATACTTATTTCTTATTTATTATAAAAATGATATATTATTTCATACGACCATCATAAAATAGTGCATATTTACACTTGCCTCTTATCCCGTAATAAGTTTGGGAAATTCTTGAATGAAAAATTTAAGTAAAGCAAAAATTGAGCAAGGGAGTTTTCCCAAGTCTAAAATTATGTGGAAAAATCGCCTCATTAGAGAAGAATATAAAGGGGTAGATAAGAAAATAAAGTGAAACCTCCCTTGTTAAAATTGGCATGAAGACAGCCGTCTAGCTGTTTCCTCTCGTCTAAAAGTTTTCAAGAAGAATTAATGTTGTGACATCCGAAATACGCGCAGGTGAAACGATCATTGTTTGTTGAAGGAAGTTTTCAAACTTTAAGATTTCTCAACAGTAAAGCGCACGAAAGTCGATTTTATAAGTTGTTTTTCAGTTTTATTTGATGCTTTGAAACTTTAAAGATATCTACGCTACACTTTTATTACCTATTGACTTTTCATCGAGCTTTTCATTAATTTGGACATTCTTAACTGAATATTTCAACAAGGAAAATATTAAAGGGATACCTTTCAGTTTGCACAATCTTAGTTAATAATTTGTGAAATAAGATTCATTGAATAATAACTATTTGAAAAAAAGACACTGACCTAATTATTTCAATTTTATTCGGTAACATTATGATGAGAGCCTGGTATACAAACAGGAAGCAGCTTATCAATAAATTATAGAGTAGATTAATGGCTTTCAATTCATTAAGTCAATTTTGTGAGTCATAGGTGTTTCCTCCTCGAATAAAAAAAATGTATTTTCTGCCAAAAGCTTTCAAAGATTAAAAAAATTGATTCTAAAAAATGACATTATGTTCATATGTATATTGCCGGCTATCAATAAATGAAGAGTAGGTGAAATATGAATCAATTTAATTCCGGTGGGAAAGCAAGACACCTATCTTCAATCAGATGAAAGATAAGCTCGCGTGTAAACAGGAAGTCATGCGGGATAGTTTTTATTGGATAAATTGACCTTTCTGAGGCAAATTTGAGGCGCTCAGAGCGGCTCAGTTATCGGTGCTCTTTTTCAATGTTAAGGTAGCTGTCGGGCCAAAAATCAGACCTTAAAAAACCATAGTTTTTCTGTAAGTTTAAGAATCAAAATAATATATCTCATGACATTATTTCAAATAAAAGACATTATTTTTAGTGAGAAAATTTCAAAACTTACAAACATTTATTTTAACGTTGTTTTCCTGCAATTGAATTTTTTCTTACCATCGCTTCGTAAAAATTTTTTAAAAATAGTTGAATTTTATAAAATGACGGCTTATTCTTTTGGGGAACATTCTCTATAACTTTATTGTTTCCAAAATAAAAAATAAATTTGTATGTTGGTGAAATTTAAAGAAAGATTTGATAGGAAAATTTTTTGAATAAATAACTATATTAAAAGATTATTTACTTATTTTCAAAATTTGAAAAGTTCAGAAGCAGGGAATGTGTTTCCCGAAAAAACTTGTTTGGCACGCCAACTCACTTACTCAAGAATTATAAGAGAAGAATATGTGCAATTTGAAATTCAGAATTTTATACACGAATTACGAGTTCAGGGTCCAAGTGATTTTTCAGAATTTTAGGAATTTAATAATCAAGTGTTGTAATTTCTTTTAGATAGTATTAGCAAAAAAATTCGAAAAAATTCGGACTCTAAAAATCAGGATCATTCTTTTTATTCCTTTGTTTAAAATTTATGCTTGAAAAGTCTTTTTATTCAAATTGAGGTTCTAGTAACCTTCAAAAGAAGAAAATGTCTTCAAATTGGAAATACTTGCTTGAAATAAAAATGTTTCTGAAATTACAAATTAGTATATTCGATGTAATTTCAACCACAATCCTAAAATTGATAACAATTTTTTATTTTGAAAAGCACGTATCACTGTGAGGAAAAAGTGGATTTTTTGTTGGAAATAGTCGTATTTATTAACCAATTATTATTATTTTTTTGAATTAAATATCGTTTCATATCGAAAAATTCTGCCGAGGCTTGTTAAAAGAAAATCATTAATTTTTTATTTGAGTTGCAAAAACAAAAAAAATTGACATATTTTTTTTATATTTGTGCTACCTACTTTGCGCAATTTATCGATATTTCCTAAAAAAATTGATAGAGTTAATAAATTTAATCTAGGTAAATGGAAATTCTCATTACAAATTATATATGACAACGAAGATTGTAATCGCAATGTTAAGACGTTAATATTGTTTAATATGATAAGAACACCTTCGGAGAATTATTTATTATAATTTTAAACAATTTAGAGATGAAACCAGTATAAATATTGTATTTAAACACCGAAAATGCAGCAGATGCTAGTTTCCACCATTTATTTTTTTATGCTCATTAAAGAAAAATTAGGTAGATAAAATATTATAAATTATTTGTCTTTTGACAGTTTGCCACTGTAATAATAAAATAATAATTTTTTTTTTCAAAAATGTTCCGCGGCAGATCTTCAAAAAATTGAATAATCTTTCATTAAAAGAGACAACATTTTAATCGGTTCAGAGCAAATTTTATTCTATTATGTCACGATATCTTGCCCGCTTAATTTATTTTTCTCAACCTACTTTTTTATAAACTAATTTAACTATCGTGTTAAAAATTCTAAAAAGTGAAAGAAAATTTATTAGCCCACGCTGTCTGGCTCGTTGAAGTTTGTATTTGAAATTTGCTTCTTAAAAGTTTTACATGGTGATCGTAACGCCTTCATCCAAACAGATTGAAGCGCCACCCTCTTTAATTAGGATCTTATGCAAAATTAAAAAAAAGCTTTTCCTTCAAAATACAAACATTGGCAGGCCAGGTAGCAGTAGGTTGATATATTTTCTTTCATTTTCCACAATTTTAACGCCGTTTTTTATTTAGTTTAAAAATAACAAGGCGAAAAATACACATAAGGCGCGGTCGGTATTTGTGGCATCATAGAAAGATTTGCTATCAAAAAATAAGACTATGTGAAATTTTCATTAAAAAAATTCTACTACTTCACTCTCTGTGTGGATGCACATTTTATTTCGAAAAATGAAAGCATTTGGATCAACTTCAGTTTCTTCCGAGCGTGCTACAATTTTTTTCCTGGGAGTGATTTAAAAAAAGGTATTTGTGAAGAGAAGCCCTCTCATTTACCATAAAAAGATCATTTCTAATTGAAATAGGAGCCCATATTGCAGCAGAACTATTAAGATTTTAAGAATCATCTCTATATTATGGTATAAGAAGTTTGAAAAATATTGCTCTTCTAAAAATAATACTAAAAAAAATAAACCCCTTGACAAAATGTTGATTGCGATTCGCGAATGGTACTCTAATGAAAACGAAATGACCACTTTCGGCAAAATTGCCAAACACGAAAAGCATAAAACCCTCGAAAAAGGATACTGCGAATCCTAAACAAATTAAGATCCCTCAAACTAAAAACTCTCACAATAGGCAAAAAACACTCATTTAATCCAGTTCCAAAAGTTATCAGATTGTTTTCAATACTTCTCTATTTATATACAACTTGATTTCGTTTTTAATCAAGCCAATGGGTAACAATTGGGCCACAGCACCAATACCTGAATTATTGCACTTTTTCTGATTGGGATGAGCTTGGCAGTTAACATGATGCTCCTGGGAGTTCGAATAATTATGATGACCATATTGAGACTGTTGATTGATCGGTGATTTTAGGACACTTAGCACGAGGTCTTCATGGGAGGGTACGATGCGGGTGAGCTGGCGACTCTGTCTAAATAGGGTTTCCTGTTCGCCACGATTCATCCTGAAGCCTAGGCGACGATTGTGCAGGTAAAATCCGGGATACCACTCTCGTCTGCCTTGTTCAGGAGCACTACCTAGGATAACAGCCTGCAGCATCCCGGATTTTTCTCAGCCAGTCTTCCAGGACCAGAGTTAATTACATTTATCAACAGGATGTTCATCAGCAGGGTGTTCTTCACCAGGACCACTTTGTCCATGGTCATGGTCCAAGGTTCACCAAAGACTCTTGATCTTTCAGTGCCTTTCCTCAAGTTCAGATCGAGACACATTGATCCCTTCTCCTCCAAATCTTCCCTAAAAATCTCGTGTGCAGATCTTGCTCAAAACCCTTTTCCTGACAAAAACACGAATCTCACCTCAGTATTTTTTTGAACAAATCACAACCTACAGTTTTTAGCACCAGTCTCGACGACCTGGATCGCATTCTCGAAGAGTCGGGCTCTACCACACGCGGGGATTTCATCTACGTGTCAGTTTCGAGGGTCATTTTAATGATTTATATCAGTTGTAATAAAGACTGATTAGCTATCTTAATATCACGCATCTAGTAGCAGGGTTTCTTTCTTTGATCATCCCGATAAAACAATTAGGGGTATAATTATCATGTGGAGCGTAGGTTTAATTCCTGAGTACCAGGGATCGAGCACAATTTTTTATCTTTGCAAATAGCATTCCTGGATCCTATCATTTTACTGATTTGGGGAATGATGCAGGGATTAGGATCAATATTCCTTGATAATTCTCTCATAAAGTTATTTTATTGTTTATCATTTTTAAAATGAAGATTGCTGATCTTGGTGTAAGAGAATTTCGGAGACAATTTCTTGGAGTGGATCAAGATTTGTCGTTGAAATCGAGAGTTCGTTACCGTGTTTAAAAATCGGAGGGTTCTCACGTGGTGCGCGAAGGTCGCGCAATCCTCACTGGGCGAGAGCCCGCAACCAACTGTGGATATCGGCCATCTATCGCTAGTTCAAATTTTTACCACGCTCGTGCTGGTTTCGTGGGCGCTACTCGTGACGGATTAGAATTTCAGGAAATGCTCATATATTCGACGCGTAGGAGAGGATCGAAATTCTGACTTATCTGTCCTTTATTATTTTTTATTCGTATTATTTTTCATAATTTGTAACTTACTATTTATCCCATGTTTGGCGAGAAAAGAAGATTGCTTTAAACACTGGAAGGGCATCCTAAAAGGGGGTGGAACAATCAGATAACAGATAACAAAAGGATCATAGAAGAGATATTTTACATCAAACCTATAACAGATTTATTATGGTGTGGATACTTATTCCGTCATCCTTTATCATTTATCCTTTATTCTACAGATCGATTTGCACCCTTCAAAGGGATACAATTATTTATTTTTTGTTTGACAAAGCCCATTTTTAAACTTATTTATCTTCATACTTATTAGGGTGGGTTAAAAATAAAACATTTTGGAATGCTGAATCGATACATGGCGAGCAAGTAGCGTATTGGGATTCTAGAATAGTATCATTAATTTAAAATCGATAGATATACAGCTTGGATATCCGCGATCAAAAAGAAAAGGTTACAAAATTTCTTGTTTGCAGAGTTTGTACATTTTCTTGAGTTTCAATATTTTTTTTACATTCCGGGAGGACGAAGAATTCTTCCACATTTTTTTCGGATTTTCAGCAATCATTTGGCTGGAGATAATTCTTATTTAATTTACCCCTGTTTTTGGAATAAAATCATAATATCTGTGTGAATAGAAGAATAAATTTTGCGGGTACTGAAAAACTTTCCAGTGAAAAAAATGCACTAGGAAAATAATAGACAAGACCCAGGAATCGAATTCAGAAATACCGCAAATTTGAAAAATTATGATTCTGGTATTAACTAAAATTATCTTGACAAATTGTGGTTTCAAAATATTGCTGAACATGTGTGGGCTTTTCAAGAATATAATATATCTAATACATAAGAAAAAACAATCTATTAAATTATGTATACATGTATATATATATATATATACATTGTTCTCAATCTTCGAGAAACGAACTATATTCGTGATCAAATTCTCGGCTCCTTCCGAATACAACATCACTGCCAAGGAGAAAGAAATCACATCTTCGTCGGGGAAGTAGGGTTAAGAACTGAAATTTGAGATACCCGGGTGGTTTTTCAAGGTCTTACTGTTTAAATGGTTATTTTGTTAATTAAACTTGGAGCAAATGAACAAAGAAGCTCGGATTAAATAAACAGCGAAATGGTCTAAAGAAGGGTACAAATATTTTTTGATTTATTTCACTCATGAAAGTTATACAAATCTGTAAATTTAGTGGATGTTAAAGAATCTATTCAAAATAGGTGAGGTAATTTTTAGGGTTTCTAAGATTTGAAGAGATTTAAAATTTTTTTTTTAATACAACCTGAATTCTTATCAATTTATCCTGCATTCTTTTAATTCTTTGGAATTCTTTTGAATTTTTAAAATTCACTTAAATTCTAAATTCACTCACTTCTACTTGATTCGATGGATTTTTTTGGATGATTTTATAGTTTTTATTCAATTGATCCTGAGGATCAATTGACAATTAAATAATGAAAGGATTTGAAATATTTTAAAGTATTTTTTTTAATTTCTTGGAATTTTTAAGATATTTCAAATATTTCAAGAGATTTAAGAGGATTTGAAACGTTTCAGGTTATTTTGAAAGATTCATAAAACTTTTTTTATTCATTTCAATAGTTTATAGAAATTTCAAAGATTTTGAATTATTTTAGTGTATTCTAAGAGATTCCAATGCATTTTCAAGAGATTTACACAACTTCAAGGGATTTCCGATGGTTTTAATAATTTTAAGGCATTCAAAAACTTCGCATGCTGTTTTAAAGAATTTTTCAAGGTACAGAAGGATTTTACAAGACCTGTAAGGTTATATAGGATATTTTAAAAGATTCCAAGGATTTTTATAAGGTTGATAAATAATTTCGAAAAATTATACTATTATATTTATGAAGCAAAGCAATTTTATTTCTACCTAATTTTTAGTCTTCAAAATATAGTCGAAAATTGTTTTATTTTAATTTTAAAAAATTAGTTAAAATCTTTTTTATTTAATAAATAAAGAATAAAAATGTATTTTTTTACATCTAGCATATATTTTCCATTGTACTATTTCCCATTTATAAACATTTAATTGCATTCTTTCACTTTATTTACGAATAATAATAATAGGAATAATAAATAATAGTTACAAGAGAGATGGAAAATTGGTGCGACGTCAGAAGGCTCCACATGCCTTTCAAATAAATTTGTAACTTTTTTCGAAAGTGCCCTCTGTTTGGAAAATAACCCATATAATAAATATAATAATTATTATATCTATATATTACAAACAAGTAATAAGACACATCATAAAATATTATTTTTTATTACAAAAAATGAAATCTTAAATTTCATATTTTTAAAATCAAATAGACTTTCTAACCAAGCTAAAATATTTTAAAATTTTTATTAGAGATGTGCAGTCGTTTATTCGAATATTTAATACGAATTCAAGAACGCATGGAACATTGGTTTTTTCGAAATAGAAAAAAATTGAACTGTACATCAAAACGCCTTGATTTCCTTGAATTATTACAATTTTTAAAATCAAAATAACCTTTTTTTGTGGTAAAAAATGGATCCAAAATTCAAGTCAAATCTTCGAAATTTGACTTGTTTCAATATTCGAATAAATCGAATTTCAAATATTCGACTTGACTTTTGGAAACATTTTTTTATAAAAAGGAGTTATTTCGAATTAGAAATTGTAATAGCTTAAGGAAATCAAACCAACTTTCCAGGCGTGTCTAAATTTTCATTAAAAATTCGAATAAACGACTGTACACCACTAATTTATATTGTCACTCTTAAAGAAATACCAGTAACGACTATTTTTATCTTTGGTAACACTCAAGTTATTCGAAAAGCATATTAGCTTTCTTTTTGGAATCATCTATAGAAATTTTAGCAAACTGTCGCATTCTATTCTGCAAATATAAGTAAATAGTGTAGGCCAAAAGTCTTTTCCCATCTTCTGCACAAGAAAAGTAAAATTTGAGTTTAGACAAATCACTTTCGAAAGTTCTTTAATTTGAAATATTCAGAATTAAAAAGTTGATTTTTCATCCTCAAAATCATCAAATTTAGGATTTTCTATTTATATATAATTTAAATCGAACAGTTTTCAATTGTAACTCTTCAAAATTATAGAAATTGATATTATAAACCTTTGAAATTAAGGAGTTTCTGGTTTTGACTATTTATAATTAAGGGTTTTGCAGGTTTGTGGTTTTGAAAAATAAAATTCTGTAATTTTGTTGCCAAATTACATACCTTCAAAATATAAATCGTGAAATTTGAATAATTTGTATTCTTATATTTCAAAATTTTCACAATTTTCAATTGTCACTCTTCAAAATTGAAGAACATTGAATTCTATATAGTTCAAAATTAAAGTTATTAATTTTGAAAATTTTAAATAAAAAACCCCCTAATTTTTTAATCTACTTTCGAAATTTCTTCATTTGAATTTAAGAATTTCTATTTATATATCTATAGAGAGTTGTCCTGTAATGTAATACATTAAACAATGATTGTGAAAATGGCCCAGTGGAGCTTTCTATTAGTGTTTTTATGTTTATCGCATTAATTATGCCGATATATCGCTCCGAAGTGCAAATGAGGTGACAAAAGTGACTCGAAGAATTATATATTTAATGTAAAATCGAAATCACAATTTACAAATAAAACAGAAGTAAATTCTTTTTTATTCAATAAACTGTATTATTAGTTATTTTCACTTGCTACTCGTTTTAAAAAAAAGTCGGTTAGTTTATCTCTCAGCAAGTGCAAGTACCAAGTTAATCTAGTCAATGTTCTATTTGAGTAACATACAAAAAAGTGATGTTAATTTCAGGATAAAATTAGAAGGCTAAAAAATATATGATACTAACCTCAAATTTTCTTCTTTAACATTTCATGCGACCAAAATCTTAAATTAATGTTACTTTTTTTAAACGAGTAGTAAGTGTAAATACGTAATAAATACAGTTTGTTGAATAAAAAAGAATTTACTTTTTTCCATTTGTAAATTGTGATTTAGATTTTACAGTAAATATATAATTATTTACCTTTCTCAAAATAGTGCCTTCAGGTCCTTTTACGATTTTCTCGTGGAAATAAAAAATGTTTACTGTAAATGAACTGGCCAGCTCTCACCGTAAATTTTTTCAAATTAAAGCTTTTGGCCATAAATCTTTAATAGCTGGGTCTTCTGGAACGACGAAAATAATAATTTTTTCATATTCTGGTTCTCTGAGTTCTCTTGTGTAACAAGATTTGTACCCCGGAGCGATACACTCCGGCATAATTAATGAGATAAACAAATATAAAAACGCCAGTAGAAAACCCCACCGGGCCATTTTCACAATAATTGCAATTGCAATCCCTTAAAATCTCTCAAAATCGGTTGAAATCCTTATTTGAATCATTAAAAATTCTTACTAATTTCTATCAGTGACTGAATTTTAGCTATAGATCGGTTAATTGTACTGATGAATTATTCAGTTTTACTGATTCGTCAGTAAAACATAGAACATAGATTCGTAGCTAGAATTCAATCACTGATTTAAATTAGTAAAAATTGTAACGGAATAAAATGTAGAGAATTTGAAATTCATGTAAATCTTTGGAAATCTTCTAAAACCCGTGGATATTCTTTGAAATCTTTTGAAATCTTATACAATTTTTCGATATCATGTAAAGTCATCAAAACCCCTTCATATCTCTTAAAATACGTTAAAATCCCTTGAAATCCTTTGAAATCTTAAAAAATCTTTTAAAGCGCCTGCAATCTTATGAAATATATTTAAATTTCTTTAAATCTTCAAAATCTAATTAAAATCCTTTGTTATCCCTAAGAATGGATGAAAATGCTTTTTGGTATCACATGAAATCCTTAACAATTCTTTGAAATTCCATGACTTTTTTTTTAATATTTCAAAATCTCCTAAAATCCCCTTAAATCCTTTGTAATTCCTTGAAGTCCCTTAAAATATTGTAAAATCACTTGAAAAAATTGGACTCTCTCTGAAATTGTACTAGGTAATTTCTTCAAACTCTTGAAATCTTTTAAAATCGTTTGGAATCTGTAAAGCCTCTCACAATACTTTGAAATCGTTTGAAATACCCCTAAATATTAGTAATTCCTTTAAATCTGTTGAAATACTTATGTTTTTTTTAATTCCTTCAAATCTCGTTCACAGTGTATATGATTGATTCATTTTTGGTCATACTTACGTAATTAATGGATGTTTCTTCACACTAATGCTAGTATGAAAATAATAATAGACATAGAAAGGAAATTCAATCATGCAATAAGGGTGATATTTGAATAATGAAGCTTACGTTTCAGGGACTTCCTCTTTCGGATGGATGTCCTCCACCGGCGTAACCTTGGCCGGAGACAATTTCGTCACTGAAAGTAGAGATCTCTCATTAGTATTCATCCGATCACGTGCAAAAAACAATAAAAGAAGTGTGCACTTCTGATTCCAAGTGCATCTTGTATTATTCTCGACACAGAGAGAATCTCAGACTGCAGCGAGAGTCTATCGATTTCTGCGATTCTTGCTTTTAAATCTGCCACCATTCGTCTTTTGGTATTCGTCTAAAGTACCTCAATGTCCACTTGGGGAAAATCGATAGCGGGACCGTGCAGGTTTTCAATGAAGACTTTGAAGGAAAAGATTACATTTCAATGAAATTCAATTCTCTCTTAATATTACGCAACGATGGTTCGATTTTAATCTTCCTTTCAATTCAAAATACAATTTAGTTTCTTCACAAAATAAAGGCGATTTGATACCGTATTTAAAATAAGAGCAACTTATCATTCGAGCTCAAAATTGAGAAAGATTTTCAGTCAAAATGGTGACCTAAATCCGACAATTCTAATATAGCTCTCTTGGTGCAGGTGAGGCAACAGTGGAGTATTTCAAGGCAAGATTATGTAAAGTACGCTGCACTTTTAGATTGTGCTTGTTCTTTGATAACAAATCGACTTCGTACTCTTCGTCTGGATATTTAAGGGATTTTATAAATTCGTTCTTGGCACGCGATTTCAACATCAGTATTAATCGTTGAATAATAAAACTTTCCTTTCAAAACGATATTTTATCTCCTTCATAGGACTTTACTCGAAAGTGGAGTCTTTAGATTCACAATTTGGTACATTGCATTGATCAAGTTTGCTACAAAATTTCAATTTCGAAATTCCTTTAATTTTTTACTTTTCCCTGGCCAATTTTTAATTTTCTCTGACCGTTCTAAACTTTTATATCAGGTTTAGAAACCACCTTAAACCTAGGAGATGAATAAAATTTATTCAAACAACATTTTTTTTCTTTCATTCTTAACACTTTCAGTGACAAGAGTCATACAGTATTTTATAAGGGGTTATTCACAATTACGTAAGATATACATCAAATACATAAATTTTCAAACGAATAGTTGAGTTTTCAACTCTAAAAGATAAACTTTGAACCGAAAGTCGAAGAATGATATTTTCAGTTAAAGTAATTAATTTTCAACCAAGACAAAAGAAATTTCTAGCAAAAGATGTAGTTACATTTTCAACTAAAGTGATGAATCTTCAATAGGAAAAAACAAGAATTTTCAGCAGCCTAATTTTCAAAACCCAAAAGAGGAATTTTCAACACAAAAGTTGAATTTTCGACCAAGATTTTTCAGTCAATAAAGAAAAAAATCTCATTCAAAATATTGAATTTTCAAGCCAAATAGATGAACTGAATGAATTTTTAACAAAATAAATGAATTTTCTACTAAAAGAGACAAAATTTAGGGCAAAAATGTAAAAGTTACATTTTCAGAGAAAAAAATTAAATTTTAACTAGAAAAAAAAACGAATTTTCAAAGAAACAAAATGTCTGAATGAAATGGTTAAATTTTCAACCAAGGCAGAATAATGTTCAAACGAAAAAGAGAAATTTTGAACCAAAGAGTTAAATTTTCAATTAAAGAAATTAATTTTTCAATAAAATAATGAATCTTCAACCAAAAAAAATTAATTTTTATCCAAATAGTTGAATTTTCAACACAAAAGATGAATTTTTTTACCAAAAAAGACAAATTTTCAAGAAAATTCATAAAATTTTAACTAAAAATATAGATTTTCAACCAAAAATAAAATAGTTAAATTTTCAGCCAAAAAATTAATTACAAAAAAAAGTAGTTGAATTTTATACAAAAAAATGGTTTCTAACTAAAATGATGAAACATCAATAAAAAAAATGAATTTTCAACAAAGTATTTCCATTTTCATTAAAATAGTTGAATCCTCAACAACAACAAAATGTATTTTTAAGAAAATTGTTAAATTTCTAACAAAAATTCCGTGACTTTGTCAGCTTTTCCCTGACAATTTTGGATTTTTCCTGACTAGTTTTAAATTCTCGGACCTTCTCTGATTTTTTGGATTTTCTTGACCTGTAGCAACCCTGGTTAATGTGCTTCTAAGCAACTCCTGAGAAAAATGTATTGTACAATTTTCAGTTTCAACATTCCAGTGAACGGTCTAATGTCGGGGTTTATTAAAATTTGCTGGAAAACCGTTTCATTGGTCTGTCTAAGTTCTCTGAGTTTAATTCTTTTTAGTTGTCGACACTGCAGAAGTGAGTCAGAGGAAAACTGCAAGCTTATTATTCTAAAATGGTTGTTACTTATAGTTTAATCGAAACATGCACCTTAATCACGATCTGAATAGAAATTTTTTGGAATTTTCAGGACGACTTAGGCGTCGTGGAATGAAGATGTTCCTGGAGGTGATAACAATAGTCTGTTACGCAGAATTACGCAGCCCGTCGTCTCAGGAATTCAGCATTACTCTTGGAGAAGATAGAGAAGTCTGTGCACGTTTCGCTACCACATTTGATCTCCATACACTGTGCGCACAGGGCTCTCGCCTTATCGGAGGAGGAAACTTGTGAAACTTCTGGAATAACCTGATTTCGCAGACTCCAGCAAACTTAGCGAGAAATTTAATTACCATCTCATGGCACAATTTAACACGAAGAGTGAATTAGACAGATACCATCCACTTGTATTTATCACATAAACAATATTTGAAACATTCGCTTTTTTACCATTAAACTTCAATTGTAAAACATTTATTTTCAAAACTAGAATCATTAATCGCACGCCATGCGAGCGTATCGTTTATCGATTTAAGGGGAGACAATTTTTAATAAAAATAGAAATTAGCCAAAGTGGGCACAGAGCGCCCACTCTTAGTTATTTTAACGTCCCTCTCCCATTCTTTCCCTCCCCTCACTTCACCCTTCACTTACTACCACCCCCAACTGCTTCCTACTCTACTTCCTCCTCTCCTCGCTTCTCCAGTCAACACTCCCCTTTCCACAACCATCCGCAGCCTTTACTTCCCCTCCCCTACTTACCCTCATTTCCAATCACTTCCCATACTTTTCCTGAATTTCCCTTATTCTCCCTCCCCGAATTTCCCCTTACTTCCCCTCTTCTCATTTCCCCTCACTTCCCCTTTCGGGGAAAAAGTACGATAGACGGACGGACGAAAAACTGACCTGAACTATATAGATTTCTGCCCGGGGCTACGAAACTAAAAATTTCGAATAAATATTTATTTTCTAAGATTATTTGTTTTTAATGTTATATAAATACAAATTTCCTAAAATTCTTGAGAGAATTTAAAAAGACTTTTAGGGATTTCAGATGCGTTACATTTTACATTTTTAACCAAAGAGATGAATTATCAACTAGAATGATGAATTTTTAACACAGTAGATGAAATTTTCAACAAATAATTGAATTTTTACCCACAAAAGATCAATTTTTCATGAACAATGTAATAGATTATATTTTAATCAAAAAACACTTTTGAAAAATCTTTAAAAATTGAAAAAATTGCTCTTTCATATTTTCTTCTAAATTTTTAAAAATCTTACGGAATTGTTTAAAAATCTTTTCTAATTTTCTAAAAAAAAATTAATTTTTGAAAATTAAAAATCTTTTCAAATTTACTAACTTACTACTTTTTGTACAAATAGAATTCTGTGTATTAACAAAGGGAAATTACAAAGTCCATTAACATTGGAGCATCGTAGTATCTGAAGAAGAATAGATAGAATCTCAAAAATTGTTTGGATTGTACCAATCACTTCGACAATATATCCAATTTCTGAGATTTAAACTTATTATAGTAAACTTTGACTAATTCTCGTTCTTTTTATAAGCAAAGTTTACTAAATCAAGTTTAGAAGCCTTTTGATTTGAAAAACAATTATAATAATTAATTTTTTATTTTACAGTAATCTTATTATTTGTAATAACATAGTTTTCAGTTCTCGAAAATTAGTTTATGCAACGTTATGTTATGTTCTCTCGAATCAGAAAATTATTTGATATAACTTTATTAAGTTACGCAAGTAATATAAATGTAAATTTAAAACAGAATGTAACAATTTATAGCCCGTTGAAGCTGAAATCAACAATCTAATTCATTTCTGTGGACATTTCACATATCCAAAAAGATTTATAGACACAAAGTTTCACTATCTATCATTGGCAAAAATTAAGGGATTCGAATTTTGATATTCTATACATGAATTATTATTTATACAATGTGTATACAGCACTGACATTTTGTGCCATATTTTAATTTTCTAGTCTGGCAAATTTTTGCGTCAACGAACTTTCGTTTCGGACAAGACCTTTTTTCAATTTCACCTAAATCTTACAATATTTCACTATTTTATCATGAAATGATAAATATTAATTTGAAAATATACATAAGATATCATATACTAAGAAAACCAAACACTAAAAACACATTAGAATTGCTCATCACTTCCCATGAATACACCGAAGCACTAAATTGCAAATTTTCTAACAGATGACCGCATTCCAATTCAGATTTCTAGTTTTCCTATCATGTTATATTTTGAGGTTCGATCTCTTCAAAAGTGAAATATGAAGCAAGTTTCTTCAGTACAGTGACCGGTCAGTTTCCAGGTCGCCCTTAAAAAGAGCGTGTCAGTGACTGGTCACAGAAGAGTGATTAGTCATATCTCCTTTTCCAGGTCTCCAATAAAAAATACGGATCAGAAGTTGGTCACAGAAGAAAAATTGGTCATATCCCGAACACCTTTTCTAGGTCGCCCTTCGAAAAATATATGTTAGTGACGCTTTTTAAATAATTCGTATCAGTGACTGGTCACACAAGAGTAATTGGTATAATACTAGATTATAGAATATCGAGGAATTGGATCAGAGTGATGTGTGTTTACAAATAATCTTCCTTGTTTCTGTGATAAAATATATCCAAATATTGCACTATTTAGCTAAAGTACAAAAAATTTCGCAAGAAAATAAATGTTATTGAGGTCAAAATTTAACGGACTAAAAAATGTAAGTCTGGCAACATGTGCCGGACTAGAAAATTTTAATACCGCAAGATTTGCCGCGGACTTCAATACTCAACCATATCCTTAATTAAATTTATATTTATAAAATATAATCCTCTTGAATGAAACTCTCTCAGTCGAACTAATAATTTTGAAAGGTAGGATATGATCTAGAGAGGATTTCACCTTAAATATGGTTTACTCTAAGGGAAAAGTATCAGGAATTTGAAATCCTCCTTCTTCAAAGGAGTGAGTCTGTTTATCTTATTAAACCTCGCTCTGGGTTTGTACACCAAGAGGTAAGTTAAACTTTGTAGCAAAGAGTAAATGCAGGAGAGAAGTTTATCCTGTTTCTCCTCTTAACTCGAAGATCCGTCTCTTTCGACAGCTTGAGGAGCTTGTGGGAGCAAGGACAAGCTTGCCAACATTACAGGGTATCTGTAAACTGATCCCATCTGTTGCAAAAGACTCACGTTTTTCTATGCGTTATGGGTTTCCAATAAATCTTTTGAACTGAACAAATTTATGAGAAGTGTTGAAAACAACAGTAACCGGACGTTGATGTCAGTAGGAAACGTGAATAATTTTCTAGAGTAAGTAAATCAGTCAATAGTAAAATACAATCTAAGTACTTTTTATTATTAACCGACAGGAATAATAGTCTCTGATCCAACTATCGACGTTTTTTTTTTTGGTTATTATTATAAATAATAATCTTTATATATATTTATTCACCTTGTTCACATTGAAACTCCTATGTTTCCGCTCATTTATCGTGTGCTTTTGTCTCTTGATTTTTATTCTACCACCTAGTTTGACATTTTATTAGTATGTGTCAGTTTGACACCTTATAAAATTAGGTTTCCACTTGAAATTTTTGCAATTAAATGAAAATTCTTTAGTTTGAATTAAAATATCAAATTCTCGTCGTTTATGTCGACATAGCAACCATTCTTATCTGACTTTAGGATAATTTGAAATTAGACGGAGTATTGGAGAAGTTCCTTCGAAAAAGGGATTAACCACAGCTACGGTTACTTCGTAAAAATAGTAACTTGTTCCATTTCCTGTCACTGATTCATGTAACTTGAAGTTTATGCAAAGTTCGTTTTTTTTATATATATACGGAACATATGTTAGATCAGTTGAAAATTATAATAATTTCTCAGAAACAAATCAACGCTGTCATTTTCATTATTGACAAGTGATGAGTTTGCAATTGCAAATCTACAAAAGTTCATAAATTCCGATTTTGAATCTTCAAAATTGAATACATTTTACTTTTAAATACTCAACATCAAATAATCTTGAAAAAGCGTTCTAATTTCATGAATTTCCATTACGAACATTAAATATTGAAGAGTCTTCAATTTCAAATCGTTAAAATTGAAGAATTTTCAAGTTTAAATCTTCAAAATTTAATTTTTTCAAAAGAAACGTTTAAAATTACATCAGCTCAAAATATAAATCTTGAAAAATAAATAATTAGCGACTCTATATTTTAAAAATTAAATCATTTTCAATTGCAATTCTTCAAAATTGTGGAACTTTTAATTTTAAATTATTAAAATCACAAAGTTTTCAAATATAATATTAATTGAAGAATTTTCAATTGTAAATCTTCATCATTGTGCTTTAGCTGCTTTGATTTTGTAGCTAAGATTTCAATATTTAAATTGAACATCATGTCAGATATGAATGTTTTAATTTTTTTAATTTTGAAAAATGGTCAGTAACCAGGAAAAGACCAGAAACTTGTTTTTGATTTTTTGCGGCCATCCTGAAATATGTATTTATATTGAGAATTTGACTAAGAATAAGAAACTTATCGCGCGCATATAGAGCGCGAATCATGATTGCTTTAAAAAATAAAATTTGATTGGCTTTTATCTCTACGACATAAACAATTTCTTTAGTGAGCATAAACGATTAAAACGCGATTCGGTAGAAGGTATGAGACATAATGGGTAACCCACTAACTCCTATTCTGAAGTGGCTTGATGTGATTATCTTCACCTGTAGACTTTCTAGGTCAGCCAGGTATGATGCTTCAGAAATGTAAGTTTTATCTAAAAACTGCGATTTCTTTTTCATTTTGAGAAAAAAATAGTAAAATTTATTCCGTTGCGACATGTAATCAGATTCGTCCTTTTCCCAGAAGTAATGCGATTCCCTTCCTTTTTCGAAATATTACACAGAATTTTTTCTCTCGCGAGAAATAATATTATATTCTCTCTTTTTCATAGTGGGATATATTTTGAAAGCAATCTAATTTTTTGTGTACTTTGAGCTAAATCTATATCAGAGGTAATTTGAACCACAGATGCGCTGAATAACGTTGCTTCCCTGGCATCACAAGACAAATGTGAATCACGCCTCTCACAAGTTGGATTTAAATTTACTCTTTCCTCCTATTTTACGAAGCAAATAGACTTTCCCAACACTATTGAATTCGGTGATATGTAACCCATCATATGAAAGGATAAGAATTTAGATTCACTATATTAATCAGGGTGGCCGCAGGTTAGGGAAAACCTGGAAATCAGGGAAAAGTCAAGGAATTTTGTTGGTGAGGGAAGGTCAGGGAAACGTGAGGAATTTTTTAAAAAGTAGCACAAGTTAGAAAGAGAGGATAATTTTAATCACGTTTCTTGAAATAAATTAACACATGGGTTCACCATTATTGACTTAAAGTTATACCTAATTCTGCATTTAACTAAATTATTTTCAAATATTTCAGGGTATTTAAAAATATTCCTTGAAATTGATAATAGTTTTGAAAAATTTACGAAAATTGCAAAGCATTTGAAAGATGTTGAGGTATTTTAAAGATTTCAAAGGTTTCAAAATATTTTAGTGTATTTTCAAAGATTTCAAGTCATTTTCTAGGAAGTTGAAAATTTTCAAGGAATTTTTAGGGATTTGAATGATTTTAAGGAATTTTAAAAGCACAGTAGTTGTCAGTACAGACATATATTTGTTACGGGCAAAGTCCAATGTACCGTCACACCGCAGTCTGACGATTAACTGAGATTTGACTGAGCGGTGTCAGGCAAAGTCCGAAGTAGCAGTTTCACTTCGGACTCTGCCTGGTCAAATCGTGAATTGTCTGACAGGCTCAGGCAAAGTCCGGAGTAAAAATAAAACCTTTAGGGCTCAGTTTTCCCACTGCGCAGTGGGCTGACTCAGGAATTTACAATTCAGAATAGTCTACAGGTCGCAATTGTGAACTGATCTGAAAGTTTTTTTTTTTTAGAAATGATCAGCATTACATTTTTTAGAAAACTTATGGAGTATATTTATCAATTTTTGTTTCAATATAATTATTTATTCAATGCAGTCTATTATTTGTAATAATCAGATTATTAATAACAATAATGGTTCATTGTTGATTTATTTGATGAAAAATGATTCAATATACGTGTAAAATGCTTTCTATCATACAAGATAAACTGCAACATTTTATATATAAAGAAAACAAAACTACAATATATATTGTAAAAACCAAGCATTATTTAGACGAAGCTACTAAGATTTAGTATGGCACATAAAAAATCTATCTTTGATTAAAATAGGCAAATTGAATATCTGGTTTGAAAATGGTTTATAACTACAATGATTTTAATTATTGAGAGTTTTTCGATGCACCTACTTAGTTATCCTCAAAGCGGCAATAGTTTAATCTAGTTCTTCACGTGCTCGTGGTAGTTTGAAAGATTTTCTAATAGAAGTTTTTGATATAATGCTGGAAGTATTTTAAAGGTAAATTTTTAATCTTGTGATTGGAGTTTCAGTGTAGATTTCAGAATAAGCTTTTTTATCACTTCAGAATAATATTTATAAATCGATAGTGTTTTTGAAAATTCTTAAAGATGGCTGGCGTAGCGGAAAATCAAGCAGTGAAAATCAAATTCGCAGACAAAAGTGCCCTCATTTTTACTCTTCATTTGCATATATACTTTTGCTAAGTATTGTATAAAAAAAATCAGTAAGAAAAAGCACGAAATGAGTGTGTTTTTAAATTTTTTATAATCAATTTGAATGTTTAATTATTCAAATCCTCAATTACTTTTTAATCAATGATACTAAGGTTTCATGAAAAATAAAAAATATGTCTTCGAGTGAAATAGCCAAATTGAACGTTTGTTCTTAAAATTAGTAATAATAATAATGTTTGCTGATTATTAAGAGTTTCTAGACACAGACTATCATTTTTTTAAAATAAATAATAGCAATTCCAGTTTTAAAAAAAGTCCCACAGTAAACGAAATAGTTAACAGTTTGTTTATATAAATTAACTTCAACATTAGGGAAATTATTTATGTTCTCTAAGTATATCTGAGTTATTTTCATCGAATGAATCAACAATAAAGAATTATTTGCATTAATATTCTAATTATTACATATAATAGACTGGTGACTTGTATGGAATATGTAGTCTATACATTATTTATATTTTATAAGTTCAGTTGACAAAACAAGTAGCAGAGAACATTCAGACGTTATTATGCTAGTTTTATATACCAATCCTAAAAAACGTTCTGGTTTGTTACAAGTTTTATTCGGAAGAAAGTTGAGAACTCAGGATGGGCATGTAATACTGTATTGCAATTCTAGCTTTATTTGTAATATTTTTACTTCCGGCGAGGGGTTGAAAACTCATGATGTCAGCTGTACACTTGTAATGAAATCTCCTGAGGCCTCCTGAAACATCTGAAATCATCTGAAATATCCTAAGTCACTTCAAATCACTTAAATTCACTTGAAGTCACTTGAATTCACTTGAAGTCACTTGAAATCACTTGAATTCACTTGAATTCATTTGAAGTCACTTGGATTCTCTTGAAATCTCCTGAACTATCTGAAGTCACTTCAAATCACTTAAATTCACTTGAAGTCACTTGAATTCACTTGAAGTCACTTGAATTCACTTGAATTCATTTAAAGTCACTTGGATTCTCTTGAAATCTCCTGAAATATCTGAAGTCACTTCAAATCACTTAAATTCACTTGAAGTCACTTGAATTCACTTGAAGTCACTTGCATTCATTGGAAGTCACTTGAATTCACTTGAAGTCACTTGAATTCATTGGAAGTCACATGAATTCATTTGAAGTCACTTGAATTCACTTGAAATCACTTGAATTCACTAGAAGTCACTTGAATTCATTTCAAGTCACCTGAATTCTCTTGAAATATCTTGAACTATCTGAACTCACTTCAAATCACCTAAATTCACTTGAAGTCACTTGAATTCACTTGAATTCACTTGGAGTCACTTGAATTCACTTGAATTCATTTGAAGTCACTTGGATTCTCTTGAAATCTCCTTAACGATCTGAAGTCACTTCAAATCACTTAAATTCACTTGAATTCACTTGTAGTCACCTGAATTCACTTGAATTCATTTGAAGTCACTTGGATTCTCTTGAAATCTTCTGAACTATCTTAAGTCACTTCAAACCACTTAAATTCACTTGAAGTCACTTGAATTCACTTCAATTCACTTGAAGTCATTCGAATTCATTGGAAGTCACATGAATTCATTTGAAGTCACTTGAATTCACTTGAAGTCACTTAAATTAATTTGAAGTCATTTGAATTCTCTTGAAATCTCCTGAACTATCTAAAGTAATTTGAATTCACGTAAAGTCATTTGAATTGTCCACGAGGGAGGCCGGGGGGTCTATCCCAAGTCCACGTGGACTAAGGAGGTCCAAAAGCTTTTTTTTTAATTTTCATGCATATCGCTCACAAATCTGTTCAAATCCACAAAAACATAAATGCGTTAAAAAAAATAATATTCAGAGGTTCCACAAGTCCTATATAGTTTAACAGGTATTTCCCATCAGAAAGCAAGAGATTTTTGTAACTTTTATTCAGAATCGTCAATATTAGGTGTATCGAGTGAACACTGGAAACCTTTCTACTCAATTAACCATAGAATACGTTTCTTTCAGTAAATATTGTTCGTAATACATAAAATATTACTTCGTTCTGATAATTTCATGTTTAAATAAATTATTTAAACAATTTATTATTGTTAATAGCCATTTTATTTTAGAATAGATTCAGAAAGTCGCGGTTTCATCTGAATTCTTCAACTGATTGTTAACTTTTCGGTTAAGACGAGGCAATAATCAACTAAATTAAAAGAATATAATTGTTCAAACAATTTATTATTCATAATAATATTCTCTTAGAATAAAGCTAGAAAGTTACAGTTTTTCCTAAAATTTTCGAATTTTTGTCGACTTTAAAACTATAGTAAAGTAATATTAAAATGAAGTTAACAAACATAATTTTTCAAACAATGCAATATTATTCATTATTTTTTAAAATAATATTCTCAATGAATAATGTTAGAAAATTGCGGGGTTTTTCTGAAATTTTTGACTTTTTGTCAACTGTCTACTTGGAGCGCGGTAACAATTAATGCAATTCAACAAACATGATTGTTTTAACAAATTATTGTGCCTTTTAACTATCTTCACCTATAATAATGCTAGATAGTTGCGGTTTTTTCTGAAATTCATAACTTTTTGACCACTTTTTACGTATTAAGATAATAAGTAATGAAAGTTAACAGACATAATTGTTTCTGTAACATGAATTATAGTTTATACCTACCTTCTCTAAGAGTAATAGTAAAAGGTGGGGGTTTTTCTGAAACATTCAACTTTTCTTTGACTTTTAATTCTCAGTAACTACTTCAAGGAAAATTTACATGTACAATATGATCCATGTAGAAAATTTGAAGAATATTTCAAACATCAGTTTTATTTCAGAAAAATATATTCTGAAAAAGAAATATTGTTTAAAAAATTATTCTCTCTATTGCTTATTTATTATTTCTTCATAAATAAACAGCCAAAGCAATGTTGAATAGTCAAGAGAAAACCGAAACTTTTCAGCAACTATCTAAGAGAAGATAGTTATAAATATTAATAATTTGTTTGAACAATTATTTTTGGAAGTTTCATCAATTTTTACCTTACCCTAAGTGAAAACTTGACAAAAAGTTATATATTTCCGAAAAAACGCAACTTTCTAGCATTATTCAAAAAGGTTATTATTAAAAATAAAAATAAATTTGTTAGCCAATTATCTTTGTAAACTTGAATTAATTATTTCCTCACTCCAATCATAAAATTCGGAAGAACCGCGACTTTATAACTCTTCTCTAAGAGAAAATTGCTAAAAACAATAAGTTATTTAAACAATTCATGTAAACATATAATTATCAGTGGAAAGTAGTATTTCATGTATTAGAAACAATTTGTATTTTAAAAAAAAACCGCAAAATATTATAATTAGCGCCAGCAACTCGCAAAATCCAATTTTTCACTTATGGGTTTTTTTGGGATCCTATAAAACAGACTTATGGGGATGATATTCAAAAACTAGTTGTTCATTTGTATTCTACAGCTAATTGTCAAGAGTAATGTTGAGTTTCAAGTCGATGCACATAATATTGACGATTCTGAATGAAATGTACCAAAACTTTTTTTTTCTCATGGGAAATACATGCTAAACTTCATAGGGCTGGCGGAAACTGAATATTATTTTTTTCAAACACATTTATTTTTTTGTGGATTCGAACAAAATTGGGGGCGATATGCATGAAAATTCGTAAAAACAATTTTCCAATGTATTTTTGGACCGCCCTAACGTTCTCGCGCGTTCTCCTGAATCTTCGGATTTCTTTTCAGGAACACATGAAAACCAAAAAAAAATTCTAACTACTTTTTGTTTGGACTTCTCACTTTGTATCATGAACATTATGTTTTTAAGAAAACTCGAATTTTCAGCCAATTCACCGCTCCTTTTGGCTTCGTAGCTTTTAAATACCAAGAAGAGACAGGGGGGTGGGGTCATAAAAAGTCCACGCTTGTCCACAAGGGGTTGGGGCGGGAGGTAAAAATGTAGTAAAAAATCGTCCAAGTATTCACATCAATTCGTAAGAAGTCATTTGAAGTCACTTGAATTTTCCTGAAGTCACTTAAAATCTCCTGAAATATTTGAAGTCATTTGGATTCACATGAAATCACATGAAATCACATTAATTCACATGAAGTCACTTGAATTCTCCTGAAGTCACTTGAAATCTTCTGAAGTATCTTGAAGTCGAAAGTAGGTGTACACCCAATCGGTCGACCCCTCCAACCCCATGACTTCCGGTAATAGATTCTACACCGCCGATAATCTTTCTACCCACATTTATACGCCTGGCTATCTCTCCATCAATCTTTCCGTCAAAAGTAAATAAACTTCCAAGATACACGTAATTATTAACTTTTTCTATTCTTGCTTCATCTAAGATAAAGTTGCATACTATTTTATCATCCGTTCTGTCAAATAAAATCATTTTTGTTTCATTGACGTTAATCTTAAGACCCATAGCCTTCATGCCAGTATTTAATATACCCAACATTCTTTGCAAATTATGGACTGATTTTGGCGCAATAATCTTATTATGTGCGAACGCTAATCCATGCACAGTAATAGTCCCGAGATCGAAAATTTCCTCGCCTGATAGAGCCATTTTAATAGATTTGTCCAATGATATTATAAATCGCCAAGATGACATAAGACATCCTTTCATAACACTACCTAATATCAAACCAATTACTCAGTTGTCCCTTACACTCCCTTTACTATCTACATATATTACTTTTATTGCTTTTAGGAGCCGACCATTTACTCCATATTCTTTCAGAACTTTCAAGAGCTTAATTCTATTCAACAAAGGAAAATCGTGAGAAATCACAGATATTCAATTTTATCATCTTCCTCGCAGGTCTCTATATTCGTTTAACACTTTCGACTTTTTAAGTCTATCTTACGCTTCGCATATCCGATATTTAAACTTCTTGGTTGAGAAGATGAAGAAAGAAATCGAGCTAGAAAAAGAAAACTAGACGGAAAGAAAAAGATAGAAAAACATCTTTGAGGACTTAAATGACTTCGTTAATGTGTTTTTGAGAGCAAATAGAATGTTCGTGCCTCAGCATATACTGTATTCTCTATTCTGAAAGAATCCCGGAGGCTAAGTTTTCTGAAAAAAGTCGCGTTGCAGAAAATCAAAATCAGGAAGTCAAAGGGGAAAAGAAAGAAAGTTCTTACCGAAATATAAGGCAAGTGAGGCCGATTACTGACAATATGGAGTAAACGAGAATCGAATGGAGCACCGAGTGTATGTTTCAAGCTGAGCTCTTCGAATTTTCGTATCGTGCCTCTGACATCTCAGGATCTTAAGGTGATTCAAAGTTGGAAACTAACTCCAACATCTTTATTTGTTCTAGCAGTGCAACTTCATGAAACTTTTGGAAGGTTACAATTTTGCTATTCAAAATTGATACAACTTCAAATATCTGGAAGTGCTGCCTGTGACAAAATAAACTTTAGCTTGTTGCATATTAACAACGACGAAGGAATGGATGAATAATAATTACAACTTGGAGAATGAAACGACGTCAAAATGTACTGTAACAAAATTGACCCATAGTTGGTTCATATTGAACAATGCGAAAATTGAAAGCAATTTAATTGATTTTCAGTTTTTTCATCGATCAAGAGAGTGAACGTATAACTGAAGTTCAACATGAGTTTGAAAAGAATGGCCTAAAACAAAATTAGGTCCCTAGTTTTTTTTTGTGAACGCATTCAAAAACTACGTCACACTACCAGGGTGGTAGAAGGTGCAATTTTTTGTGACTATTTGTGACTTAGGGGGGGGGGGAGGCGAGAGGAATTGACGCAGAAAGTCATATCACACATGGAAAATCTAAATGTGAATACAATTTTTTGAAATGCTTGAAAAAATGAAAATTAGTGATTTTATTTCACAAGTAAATCATCTAAATACATCATTCAAACTCTTTTCCCTACTTCCCCTCTTCCTCGTTCTAAAAGAATTCCTCTTCTTTCTCCTGTTTTCAAGAAACTTCCCCTTTTTCTCTTTTTTTTACACGAATTTGAACTGAATGATTAGAACAAAAGTTTACTGTTATATTTTTGCTTCAGAATCCATCGCTTTTGGCAAAAAATTCTACTATTTGGTTGAAGATTCAACTATTTTTTTGGAAGTTCTTTCTTTCAATTGGAAATAAATTCTACTTATTGAAATCTTAACTAATCCATTTTTGGCTAACAAGCAATCGTTTTTAGTTGAAAATTCCACTATGTATTTAATTCATCATTAAACGTTAATCTTTTTTAGTTAAAAATTAAACTACTTGGTTGAAAGTTGAATTACTTCGTTGAACATTCTTTTTATTATTTGGAGAAAACCCTATTTTAGAAATTTTGTTTTTTTAATAAATGATGTTGATTGAAAATTTATCTATTTCATTGTGCGATGAAAATTTATCCCTTTTAGTTGAAAATTCGACAGTTTGGTAGAAATTTTATTTATTTTGTGGTAAATGTCTTTTTTTGTAGAAAATTAATCTTCCTGATTTAAAATTCAACTACTTGGTTGAACTGCTTTGTTAAAAAATCATGTTATTAGTTGAATATTCATAATTTTGGTTGAAAATGGAACTATTTTGTTAAAAATTAGTTTTTTGTTTTGATTTTAAAATCAATATTTTGAACTACATATTTAACTATTGCATTTTTGGTGGAAATTTTATATTTTTTTATTCAAAATTAAACTATTTATCTGAAAGTTTAATTTTTGTTTAAATTCTTCTAAAGACACTTTTCTCCTGGAATATTTGAATTTATTTAAATTCGCTCGAATTCACATTAGGTCACTGAAATCTCCTGGAATTTTTTTAAGTCACTAAAGTCTCCAGAAATCATTAAAGTTTCCAGAAGACACTTGAGTCAGAAGGCACTGCAGTATCCAAAAGGCTTATTCAGTTCTCTAGTATTATCATGATGGTAAAACCTAAAACTTAAATAGTTTTTACCACATTGAATAAAATCCAAATGAAAGATAATCCGTGTTGAATAGTTTTGACCGCATTGAATAAAATCTAAATGAAAGATAATCCGGGTTAATTGCGGATCCAGTTGCAATAAGAACACGTAAAATTTTCTCCGGCGAAAACGAAGTCTCCTGGAGCTTTTCAAAAAAATGTTGAAATTTTAATTTTTAAATGCTGTATCTGGATGTTAAATTCTATTTCGTTTTATTTTTTACCAACAATCAATTGTAATTCTTTTTTCACTTCAACTCGTGTTCAGTTGGTGAGTTTTTTTTTTTACTTTTCAAGAGAATTCCTAAGGATTGTACTTTATGGTGTCCTTTAACTGATAGCGTAACAAGAATTTGAAAATGTTTAGTAAAATTTTATTAATTCGTTTCAGATGCCGGGCATAAATTAGTCTTCTATATCTTCTAGCGTTTTATTTATTACAGGAATTTTAAGCAGCCGAATACTTCTCCCTGCAATAATTCTAAGAAAGGTATAATACATTTTATTAGAAATATTCAGATCGAAATATTAAATGAATTAGCAACAGTAATAGTTTTAGTTTATGACATTTGTCGAGTTTTTGAGTTTACTATAAGCTCCGGGGTTTTTCGCTAATCCACGGTGTTTCGCTTATGAGTTTTTGCTTATAAGACGATATTTTGCTTAGTGAATACAAATTTAACAAAAGTAAGTTTACAAAACACTCCTTAATGTTATTCAATTTTTCAATTACATTTTTCTATATTCGTATTTATTAAGAAGTTTAAGCAATATTGTCTTATAAGCAAAAACTCACCAGAGAGACACCGTAGCGCGACTGTAAGCCCCGGAGGCTATAGTCAACTCGAAAATTCGAGCGCTCTCTTAAACTATGATCATTACAGCTGCTAAACTATTTAATATTTTGATCTAAATCTTTACAAAGAAGCTTTACCATAGTTTTCACCGAATTTTTGGCAACAGGAGTTTTTCTCTGCTCAAAATTCCCTCGAAAAATTAACGCTAGAAAACATAAAAGTCCCCCGGCGTCAGAAAAAAATTAATAAGATTTTACTAAAATATTTTTCCAAATTATTATTACTATATCAGTTAAAGGACTCCCAAAAGTGCGATTTTATTAATTTCATTAAAAAATTTCAATTACTCAAGAACTGAGCACGAGTTGAAGTGGAAAAAGAATTAAAATTGATTTTTCCCCAAAAAGACAGTTTTTTTACTTCAATTTGAAAACTAAATAAGCTACAGCAAAATGGTATATGCCGTTATTGCAGCTGGGCCCTCAATTATTCTCACGTTATTATTTAAAACCATCAAACCATTCTAAAGCTAAGTTCTACCACAATGCGGTTTTGTGTATACAACACGTAACGAAAACATGAGTTAATGTATATCCAGTAGTAAGAGAATGATGTGGTCAGACGTAGAGACCGGGGTACTAATCGCTGCTGCGAGAATCTAGCAGTTAAGTCTGATAAGGGTTGCCTTGCCAAGAGAAAGTCAATGCCTCAACAGCACTGTCATCTAATTTAGTGGCCATTATTGAACACATACACAATACACATTCGGTATTCCGCTCAACTGAATTCCAACCAAATGCGCATCCATGACTCTCTACCAATGATCTGTGGTCGGAGTACACATCCAAGGCTGATACCATTACTATAGTAAATAAAGTGTATAACTGTGTTATACAACCCAACAGAATAGATTCGAATCTATATTATCTGGTTTAAAGGTATTGAATCAATTCCTAGGATACAGAATAGGGGAAACCAGTAGGAGGTGGATAGACAAACTTTTGAAGTTATAATATTGGTAAATGATGAACAAGTGGGAAATGTATTACATACCAAATTAAAACTGGAACATTGATTTTCAATACAGCCATCACATGAATTCTATTAGCTATTTATCTTACATTGTATACTTGTTTAACATGTTGCAATTTTTAAGTCTTTCAGAGCAATTGTCGGAATGAATGAATCGAATGAAGTTTCATAAAAGCACGTGAAATATATTTTCGATGAAAATTAAGAGAATTAATCATTAGAAATTTTTGAAGCCATGTGTATGTCCTGCTGAACAAAATTCCCTTGTTTTCTGATAAAAAAATGGAATTATTTTTAATTGAAAGTTAATTATTTTTTAATGAAAAGTCTACTATTATATTTTTGGTTCAGAATTTATCTCTTTTGGAGAAAGATTCCACACAAAAAAAAAAGATAAAGTTTACATCGATTTTAGTTAAAAGATTCGCTGCAACATAAATTAACCCTACCGAATAAACTTTAATCAAAACTGAGATGATTTAGTGTTTTTAAACTGTATTGGAATAATTTTTCAGTGAAAAAGCATCGTCTCCTATGTACTTGACAGCAGTGCGAAGAACATGAAAGTATGAATGAAATCGGTCTGGAAATCACGACACCAGATTTTGAAAAAAATTGCACGTATTACATTTTCATTTTAAAAATTATTGCACTTATGGCCTTTTTATACCTCTGCTTGCCGGCAGTGGCAGACCGCATATCTGCAGAAAGTCCACAAGAGTGAAAGAGATAGAAAATGGTCCGTCTCTTTCACTCTTATGGACTTTCTGCAGACAGGATGCCTGTCACTGTCGGCAAGCAGAGGTATGAAAAGGCCATTATCGCGGACAAATGAAAATATATTTTTCGTGACTGAGAATAAAGTACTTGATATTAGTCGCAAAGTGGCCATATTCACTATGATCTTAACCATAGTTCAGAAGTTGTGAGGTAGGAATTTCCGTCCTGACATTTTATTCATACAACTATTTTTTCAATCAAAATTTGAAATATACTTTTACATTGGGATTGATTTTTAATTATTAATATTTATGCATAATTGTATGCTGAAATAAACTGAAGCTACAACTTATCTATCATATTAGAAATCTTATTAATGCTTTAACCTCAAAATTAATTTAATTCCTATTTGTCTTTTTGTTGGAAAACAAACGATGGTTGTTGTTGTGTCAAGTTCTTTATTTTCATTCACGAAAAATATATTTTAATGCATCCGCGATTAAGTCTTATTATTTTTTAAATAATAATTAAGTGAGCGAAAAGTTGTTTTATATCTGGTGTCCTGATTCATAGATCGAATTCACTCATGTTTTGTCGTTTTCCCATTGCTGCTAAGGACGTAGCAGATGGCAGCTTTTATTCCCACGAAGGATAAACTTTCGGTTTAAGATTTAAATGTCTTGCTGAGAATACTTTTTTTTTTGGTTGAAAATTGTTCGTTTTTAGTTGAAAAATACACTTAAATTTTTCATTGAGAATTCATCCTCTTTGGTTGAAAATTAAACTACTTAGTTACCAGTTGAACTATTTCGTTGAAGATCAAGTTTCTTAGTTGAAGATTCATGTCTTTGTTCAAAAATGTAATTATTTGGTTTAAATTATAATTATACTTGATATTTTTCTGTTACATGCAACTGTGTTTTTTCAAAATTAAAACATTCTTTGGTGAAATATCAGCTATTACATTTTTTGTTATGAATGCATTTTTTTTGTTAAATTCGACTGTATTTTATTAAAAATTAATTTTGATTTTCATTGAAATAATAACTATTATATTTTTCGTTCAGAATTAATCTTTTCTATTGAAAATTCAACTACTTGGTTCAAAGGTGAACTCTTTTTGGTAAAAATTGACTTTTTTGTCAAAGGTTTATCATTTTATTAGAAAATTCAATGATTTTTTTAAATCTAATTATTTTGTTAAAAACTCATCATTTCTGGTCGAAAATTTAACTGTTTTCTTGAAAATTTGACTTTTTGGATAGGAAATTCGTCCTTTCGGGTTGCAAACGCAACTGTCTTCTGAAATATTCGTCTTCTTGCCTTGAAAATTCAACTATTTGGTTAAAAATTCATCTTTTTAAATTAAAGATTAAACAACTTTATTAAGATATCATGTTTTTATCGAAAATTCTACAATCTTATTGAAAATTCGTCTTTTTGGATAGAAAAATCGTCCCTCTAGATTAAAAATTCATCTTTTGGGTTTAAAAGTCAACTAAGTTTTGAAGCATTCGACTTTTCAGTTTGGAACCTAAAGTCTTTCGTGGACAATTCATATTTTTGTTGAAAATGTTATATATTTCGACCGGAAATCTTAAGCGTTTCATATTAAATTTATATTATTAATCATTCATATGATTTCATATAAGAATTTATATTTTGTGTTTTATTCAAGGGATTTATGAATTAAATCACGTGAATATGTAGATTTAGGTAACCAACAAGAAAATAATTCTTACGAAATGAACGCTGCATGGCAACATAATTTCATTCTTTTTCCATTCTCTGCCTGTAATTATCAACGGGTTGGAAAGTCACTCAACACTAAAAGTCCTGGTCTATATACCTTAATGCTCTAAGGCACATAAATTGTATTTCAAAGTTTTTTTCGCGGAAGGACATTTATTTTTATTCGAAGAAGATGTAGTCTCAAAGAGCTTTATTATGTACTTTCCAGTCCAGTGACCCAGCTATTATCCCCAATTTCCCACTCGCAAGCAGCGCTCAAATGCAATAAATCTTTAAGAAAAATTAAAAGACAAACTGTTGGTAGACAGTATAATATAAATCGCATTCCCCAATCCCAAAACCTTAGAACATATTCCAAAACCTCGTCATTTTCCCCTTTCCAATCCAAATTATTTGAATATATTTATAATACCACGATTTCTCCTTTTTCAACTTCCAGACAGTTAAGAAAAGATCCAAAAACTTAACTATTTAATTTTTTTGTAACAAAAAAAAACTTTAGAAATTATTATATATTTTTTGTTACCGCGCGAATTAAAGTAAGAGGGTGGAAGTATTGTTTCGAGTGCTACTAGACAGCACTTATATATAGTTTAAAAACACTTTATTTATCCTTATTCAACTTCAAAAAAGTATAGCATATTTAAACCCCCATTGATTTTCCCTTTCCAATCCAAAAATGTAGTAATTATATATCATTCCTTCAATTCTCTTTTCCAACTTAGACTTTGTAACTTTTTAAACTTGAAACACAAGAGGTAAAGGAATCATGTCCAAATTAAAAAGAAAATCCAAGATTATCTCGACCTTAAAAAAATACTGTTCTGATCACCCAGATGATGCGAAGGTACCAAATACTTGAAGGGTTTAAAACCACAAAAGTTTGGAATAGTGATAATATCTTCAATTTTTATAATAATAAAAGACATCACAATACAGAAAGCTACTTGAAGCTAAAAATCCTGGTATGAAGAGCTTAATGCTCTGAGGCTCATAAAATGTTTTTCAAAGTGTGTTACGCGGAAGGGAATTTATTTATATTTCTTAGAAAAAGCAGTTTCAAAGAGCTCTTTCGTATTCATCATTATGGCTTTTTCAGTATAATAACCTAGTTATTATCCCCAGTTTCCATATCGCCAGGAGCGCTTAAATGCAATACATCTTTTAGAAAAATTAAAAGATAAAATTCTGAAGACAGTCTTATAGAAATCTCCTTTTTCAATACCAGAACCTTAGAGTATATTCAAATCCTCATTGATTTCCGCTTTTTTACAAAAAGTCTTCAAAAATATTTATAGAACGACAAATTTCCTTCTTCCAACTTCCTAAAAGTGAAGAAAAGATCGAAAACTCACCACTTCCCTTTGTCAAACCAAAAAAACGTACGAGGAAAATGAACTATGTGCAAATTGAAGTGAAGAGGTTTCACCTCCTTTTCAAGTGTTACTGGGAAGCACCTATATATTATAGATTTTCCTTTCCACTCTAAAAACATAGACAAAATATATAATCCCTTCAATTCCCCTCTTTAAACTTTTTCAAAATAAAAAAATATTTCGAATTCTATTATGTCTCCTTAATATCCAATCCCAAAAAATTAGATATTACTTGATACAGGAATTGACACCTCTCCCTTTAGTTTGAAATACATGAGGAAAATAAAGAAAAGGCTCTTTGGAAAATATCTTTATTTTTTATAATGATAAAAGACATCACAATGAAGGTTTAGGCAACGAAAAAATAATATTTTTCACTAATAACAAAGCTTCAATGGCAATTAAACTTTTTCTTTTTTTTTCGTCTCTCTGTTTTTCATTTTCAGAAGGTTCGAAATCTACTTGAAACTAAAAATTCCTGCGCATAAAGAGCTTACTCCTCTAGCGCTCATAAATTGTTTTGAAAAGTATTTTCCGCAATAGGGAATTTATTTTTCTTCATACAAAATGCATTTTCAAAGAGCTCTTTTATACTCTTTATTTTCTCTTTTTCAGTATAAGAAGTTATTATCCCCAATTTTGTCATAGTTATGGGTTTAAAATAAATAAATCTTTCAGAGAAATTAAAAGACAAGTTAAATTAGAGTCGTCGTACGACGTATAGAGCTTCAACCCCGAGAAATGCATGTAACTATAAAATCATACTGCAGCTAATAGAACAATTATTAAAATATACTGGCCAAAAACACCTTCAGAAATTTTTGAGAGTTGACCAAGAACCGAACTTTTGAGAACTGCACAAAGAACCGAACTCTAGAAAACAGTAACAAGGTGGTTTAATGTCTCTGTTCATTAAATTTTGGAAGGGAATTTTTGAAAAAAATATAATCTTAAACAAATCAAATTGTATAACAAAATTGTACAAGAAAGATTAAAAAGAATTGTATTAAAAAAATCAGTTTTATAAAAAACATATAATCAAGAAAGTCAAATTGTGTAACATAATTATTCATATTATTCTCTCTCTCTCTCTCTCTCTTTATGTACAACATCTCCAAGAAGCAATTTTTTGAATTCGCTTAACTACCAATCTGTGTGAAATTTATAATAAAAATAAACTAAAGGAAGCTTCAATTTCAATCTATGATGAGAAACTTATCCTTTTGTTGTTGTTGTTCTTGAATCCAATGAGAGACAAATAATCCTTTTTCTTTGATCTTTCATAAAAGTCAAAACATTAAGAAGAATTAAAAATCACTGAATACAAGAAAAACTCTTTATAATTCATGAAATATTAATCTCAAAGCACCGAAATTATCATTCTATTTTTGAGCACAGTGGATAAAAACGAAAAGTTTAATATTCTTAATACATTCACTGTATCATCACAGACAACTGTATTATTCAGAGTCACTCTGTATACAACAAAGTGCTTTTCTTCCTCTACTCGGAAAAGAACCCTCCTAGAACCACGATCATAAAAGGCAAAATGTTGAAGAATCTTTTCGGAGTCTGTATTTAAAATATTTTCCTAATTCAAAAATTAAATTTTTCCCAGAGCCATAATGATCACTAAATCTTATAATTTAATCATTTCTTTTTTAAGAAATCTTTTATTTCTCAGAAAATATTTAAAAATTTGAAAAAGTTAACCGTGTAAACAAATACCAATTATCTTTTCTAAAATATGATTCCATATTATTATTTTTTATCGAAGACTGTACACATAAAAAAGCGCAATAATTTTTGAACCTATACAAAATCCGTGTAATTTATCAAACTTTCAAAAACTTTTAATTTACCTCACTTAAAAAGCTTGCAACCCCTCTGTGGTGGCCAAAAGGAATACCTAAATTTTTTTAAATCACGGGTTAACCTGATGAAATACATAAACTTTCTCAAATATTTTAAAAACGGATTGCAAATAATAATTGTTTTTACTGCTCTCTACCCCCTAAAAACGTTACGAAAGATATGGACGACCCCTGAAAAGAAAATCGAAGATTCTTTCGACATTCATAAAAGAAGAAGCTTTCTTGGACCTGAATAAAGTGAGAGCCGTTATATGTGTTATATTTTATGACAGTATGAAGTTTACTTCAACTCTCTGACGCGTATTTTGGCGCGAAATTTGGAGTCCTGAATCGAGTGTCAAAGTCCGACTATGAGAGTATACTACGTAGTGTGATATGTCGCGACAGCAAGCTAGGCATGATGTAGCTACACCTAACTTTTACTTGGAAAATAATCTAAAAAAGTACTCGAGATATCACTGTGATTCTCAACAGAAAAGATACTTTAGTCGTCGTACAGAATCCAATTTTGTGGGTCGCCTACTGACAGCGCTATCTGAAAAGTTTCCTCATGCAAGCGTTGCGCGGCTGGAAATCTATTGGCCTTATATAGGAAAAACGGAAGCCTTCGACGAATTCTCAGATTCTGCAACAAAATATCCCCGGGCACTGTGGCTGGTGCACGAGATCGTTGCACGAGATGGACAAACTCGTGTAATAGAAACGGAAGTAAAAATTGAACAAACAGTAGCTCTCAAACTTTATTATTATTTCAGTTTAAAATCTTGAGAACTTTTTAATATTTTGAACTCATAGGAGACTATTGACCCAGAAATAATCCTTGAAATCCAGATGCGCGGATTCTAAGGGCGCTAGTTATCGTAAATGTATTGGATAAATGGTCCAATTCTACACCGATTTGCATCGAATCTTTTGGAGTCAATAAAACATCGCAAAAAAATAACTTGAAAACTGTATCATTTTTAGCAGTTCAGTCAACCTGTAACCTACAATTTTCAACAGATTCGTCTACAAATTTTAGGATGGATTTGAGAAATTTTGATTTAATTATTATTTCTAGAAACATTTCACTTTCTATGCCTGATATTTAAACTTTTTTGGCTCTTCCTCTTCTCTATTTTAAGGATTGACAAGATTTTTTCACCCCCTCCCACCCTTATTATGTGATATATATTTTCTAGTAAATATAAAAAATATATCAATTTTTTCGCTGTAAAAGAGATTTCAAGGGATTTCAACAGATTTTTAAATTTTGAAATATTTCCAATGATTTGAAAGTATCTCAAAAGATTTTAAGGGATTCTAAGGTATTTCAAAGTACTACAAAGTATTCCGAAAAGTCAAAATTTTTTAGGGAATTTAACAATATTTCCAAAGCTTTTTATGGATTTCATGAGATCTCAAGGGACTTGACATTTTTTCAAAGGATTACAACAGTTTTTGGATATTTTAAACGATTCCAAAGTCTTGCGAGAGGTTTCACAGATTTTAAATGATTTTAAAAGATTTCAAGAATTTGAAGAGATACTGAAAGATTTTGACGGATTTCAAGGGATTTTATGGAATTAGGAGCAATTTCCGCAGATTTTAAGGGGCTTTAAGAATAATCCTAATATTTAAAAATAAGTCACATGCTATTAAAGGATTTTAAAGGGTCTCATGCGATATCCAAGTATTTTTACGAATTTTGAAGAGTAACATGAGATTTTAATACGATTTCGTAGATTTGAAGCGATTTGAAGAGATTTCAAAAGATTGGAAAATATTTTACGGAATGTCAAGGATTTTAACAGCTTTTTAGAGATTTGAGGGATTTCTAGGGAGCTCAATCGTTTTTAAATGATTTCGAAAAACTATGTACGATATCCATAAAATTGAAAGGACTTCTAAAAATTTTCACATGATTTAAACAATTTTAAGGGATTTATAATATTTGAAAAAAATCACGGAATTTCGAAGAATTGCAGACATTTCCAGGAATTCCACGAATTTTCATTGAAGTTGCCTACAAAAAAGGGTTTCGTAGCTTATTAAGACATCAATTAGGTCATTCAAACGTTCCCCTCCCATACTTGCCCTCCCCCACTCCCTCCACTTTCCCAACTTCTTCCTTATCTACTTCCTCCTCCCATCACTTCCTCAGCCGACACTCGCCTTCCACTAATTCCCTATCCAACTTTTCCACACAATTCCCCTCCCCCCAACACTTCCCATAGTTCCCCTTCCAATACTTCCCTTAATCCTTTCCCAACACTGTCCCTACTTCCCCTTCCCTCATTTTCCCTCACTTACCCACCTCTAATTTCCCCCAACTTTCCCACCCCTCATTTCCATTCACATTCCCTACTTTCCATTTCCTTATTTCCCCTACTTTCCCTCCCCGAAATTACCCTCACTTCTCCCCGTCGTTACCCCTCAGTTCCCCAACTTCCCCTTTCATCGTTTCTCATCACTTTCCCTCCTAGGATAAAAGTACGACGGACAGACGGATAACCGAACGAAACTATAGGGGTTTCCGCTCGAGACTACGAAGCCCTAAACATAAATAAAACAAATAATCGTATAATTAGTATGATAGTATAAAAAGTAATTTTAACAGCCAAAACACTGCTTCAGACCCCCCCCCCCTCCTTATATGTAAGTATACCTGAAGCTTACACTAATCTACAGATTCGATCAAAGATTTCAATATCTTATGATTTCAATATATAGACTTGAAGGTAAATTGTTATAAAAATTATGAGAAATCTCTTGGACGAAATTTGTCATCAATAAATTCGGTTCAATGTATTCTTAGTTATTTGTGATACAAGTGCGCAAAATAGGTGATTGTGTGCGAGTGTGAATTTTGCAGCATAAGCCGGAGGTTCGAAGCATGAGCCGCAGGCGAATGATGCAATCACACGAGTTAGGAATCGCCTATGCACACGTGTACCACACGCTATTTTTTACAACGCCCGTCCGAAAAATTGTGTTAGGAGGATTCAACGAAAAATACTAATTGTATCTTGCATGGAGTGGAGTTAAGACCCCATACCCCACCGTCTGCTGCCACAAAACGAAAAAATTAGTCAAATTAGGTGCCGAGCGCCTACAAGGAAGGGTTTCGTAGCCTCTCAAGATGTTAATTTAAGTCTTAACAGAATCTTAAAAGAAAAGATTTTTTAAATTTGTAAACAAATTTTTTTGAAAAAAATGTTTGAAAAACAAAAATCTGTTGAAAAAAAATTTTGTGAAAAAAATCTTAGAAAACAAACTTTAGTGCAAGAAATTGTTGACAAAATTTCTTGAACAAAAATTTGGTGCAAAAAATTTGTTGAAAAAATTTCTTGAAAAATTTTTTTGTTTCAAATTGTCGAAAAAAAATTATCTAAAAAAATTTTATCAAAAAAAGGTGTTGCTTATGCCCTCTTGCTGTGCCAAATGTTGGCGCTCAAATGTTGGCGTTCAAGTTAAATCTAAATTTATTTAAAGAAGATACTAACACCAGTGTTTAAAATTTCCTATGTCAGTGTCTGAAGTACCTCATCTCGAAAGTGCGCATGCGCAGCTTTTTCACCAGTGTCTAAAGTAAGCCATCTCTAAACTGCGCATAAGTTTCTTTATAGTTACCTGAAAATAATTATATAACAAAAATCAGTGATCTAAATGTTGAAAATTATAATATTTCAAGGGACATTCCTATATTGCGTTTCATTATTATATAATTTATTTATTAGAAATACACCGAATACATTTTTCTTCTTATAATTATTCATATTATTCATATATTATAATTTATAACCTGCTAGATAAACCGTTTTATTTTGAGACGTATTTCTTGAAAATTTTTCCAAAATGTTAAAAATATTTAAAATACCATTCTTGCAAAGCTGTGGCTACGTGTACTGAAATTTTTGTACGTATAGCCGAGGTACAAATAGCCGAATTTTTTGGTACACATAGACACTACATACTTGCAAAACCTCAATTTCAAACCAAGTTAACCAATTCCTATCTCATTTATTAATTGTTGGCAACTAAGAAATGCTTAGAGTTAAATGTAATCAACTACAGCCGAATCTGGATTTAGCGCCGGTTTTGGGGCTGACCTTGACGTTAAATCTAGAGACTCGGAACTATTTTGTCTCTCTCCTGTTTTATCTCTCTCATGTTTCTCTCTCTGTTTTATCACGCCTGAGTGCAGACCGCGAATCCCCCCGCAAACGCCTCCCACGTATCATCATGGCGTGGCGTCAATTCTCGGAAGGGCACAATCCAGGGGAGCTAAATCCGAGTTTCACTATATTATTAATATTAATACTATTATTAGTGGTATTATAAGAACTAATATAATCCCTAAGTCGAAAGACTATTTAAGGTGAAATTCAGTTGATCATTAAAAGAAGAATTTCTAACTAATATAAAGATTAATTAATTAATCACTATATCCACTGTAGAAAGGAATTTTCTTTTCATAGATCAAACTATTATTTGTATTTTTGTTAACTTTTGTGTTCTGCAATCAATATTTGCATTACTTCAAAAATAAAAATTGTTATTAAAAAAAAATCAAATCTCACCAGAAAAATCTGCTATAAAAAAATTCCGCGAAGTGAGAACTCATCAGTACAAAAAACATAGCTTGTGAAATCAAAGTTTGGCAAGTAATTTTAAAAGATATCCAAATTTTAAAATCTAATAAATTGATAATATTGAAGAAATTTTAAGAATGTATTAAAAGGGGAAAAAATGAAAACTTGGCGAGATTATTATTTTAGAAAAAAGAAAGTCTCACCAAGTTCTCATTTTTCCCCTTTTAATACGGAATTTATTTTGCATTGCAGATGTTTTTGGTAAAATTATTATTTATTAAAATAAATCGAAGTAGTTTAGGAATGAAAGTCGAACTTCATTCAATACTTGATTTTTTAAATCGTGAGTAATTGCCGAATTCACGAAAAAAAACTCATTACTAAATGAGCATCGGGGTTTTAAATTCTGGATGAATATTGAGTAGAGGAGGTATATTTACACGTGTATTCAGTCGACGTCCTCGAAATAAAATATTCAATATTAACCTATCCAACATTAAAGCCGTGAATATAAAAAGAATTCAAATACAAAAGCAATCCGATTTCTTGTCTTTACGAGACATCATTTCAATCACAAAATCAGGCTATAAAAGATATTGAAACCTAGTTAGTATTGCTATTTCAAAGTATCAGAGTGGTCGTAGGTCAGGGAAAACCTGGATATCAGTGAAATTCAAAGAACTTTATTGGTCAGAAAAAGTCAGGGATTTGGATAAAAATCTTGCAAAAGTCAGGGAATTTTTATAAGAGGCACTACAAATGACTGTTGAGGATAATAAATTTAAAATGTTGACATTTTAATTTGAAACTTTTATTCCCTTTATAAAAGCTTTCATGTTAAAAATTTTATAAAATTAAAAGTCTGTAGATATTAATGGCCAGGGAAAATTAAAAATCAGTCAGGGAAAATGTAGGGGATTTTGAATATCAAGTTTTGTGGCCACCCTGATATAATATTGTTGTCAGTAGTAGTTAATTTGCTTTGTATTTCTATTTTTTTTTTTGTGGTTGCTTCCTCTTAGCGATTACATTTGTAGTCGAGAATTCTATTGTTTGGTTGAAAATTCAACAATTTCGTTGGAAAATCATCCTATTTAGTTAATGATTCAACTTTTTAATTGCAAATTGGTATTTTTAAGTAAAAAATTCAACTATTTCGGCAGAAAATTAACTTTTTGTTGAAATCCAACTTTTTTTTCAATTCGTCTCTTCAGTTTCAAAATATATCTCTTTTAGCAGAAATTTCATCTTTTTGGATAAAGGTACAACTGTTTGGTTGAAAATGTATCTTCCTTGGTTGACGAACGAACTTCTTGGTTGAAGGTGAACCATTTTTTTTAAAAATCATTTTTCGTTGAAAATTTATCGTCTTAATTGAAAATTCATCACTTCAGTTGAAAATTTTTTCAAATATTTTTGTTAATTAATTTTTGTAACTGAAAATATAATCATTGCAGATCTGAATTCATCATTTTAGTGGAAATTCATCTCTTTGGTCGAAATTTGCACTATTTTATTGAAAATCGATCTTTTTTTATTGAAAATTCAACCGCTTGGGTAAAAATTTAAGTATTTTGTTAAAAATTCATTTTTTTGGTTGAAGTTTCATCTCTTTGGTGGAAAATTGAACCATTAAATTGAAAATTTGTTTTTCCTTTGTTTCAAATTAATATTTTTAAGGTAAAATGTAATTTTTTCATTTCTTGTTGCAAATCAACCTCTTTTGTTGAAAATTCATATTTCTTGGTATGAATTTTCATTCATCCGTTTTGGAGATAAGTCGTCTTTTGGCTTAAAAGATTAACAATTTGGATTAACCTTTTCTTCTTCCTTGACTAAAAAATATTTATTTGTCGAAAATTCCTCATTTTATTTTTAAATTCATCTCGTTGGTTGAAAATTCGTTCTTTTAATAAAAATTAATTTTTTCTACTAACAATTGAATTTTCCTATTTATGGTTAAAAATTTATCTTTTTCAGTTGAAAATTCAACTATTTGTTTGAGAGTTCACGCACTTTAATAAAAATTCATCTTTTTTTGTAGAAAATTAGTCTTTTTTATTAACAATTCGTTTTTGTGGTTTTAATATTTTAATCTTTTGTTAGTTGAAAATGAATTTTTTCTATTGAAAATTAATTTTATGGTTAAAAGTTCATCTTTCCGAGTTTAAAGGTCAACTGTCTTGGAAAGGTTGGACATTTCAACTTGAAAAGTCAACTATTTGATTAAAAATACAAATGTTTTGGTTTGAAGTTTAATTTTTTTTGTTTGAAAATTCGACAGTTTAATTGAAAATTCATCTTTGTAGGTAGGAAGCTTAAGCATTTGGTTAAAAATCCTACTATTTTGTTAAGAATTCCATTATTTCGTTGAATATTCGAGTATTCTGGTGAAAAGTCATATTTTTTTGTGGAAGATTCAACTGTCTTGTTGAAAATTGGTCCTTTTGAATTCAAAATTTACATTTTCTGTTACAAAAGTTATCTTTTCGTTTGAAATGAATAAACTGTAAATTTCTTAATTTTGATCTAAAATTGTTTTGTTCCGTTTATGAAAGATTCTATTGTCAAAACGTTACAAGACTAAAATGCTAGTATTTGAGTATCAATAATCACAGAAAATAAAGAATTTCTCACGGAAAAATCAGAGAAAATTCGAGACATTTTGAAAATGATGTTTTTCTGAATCCATGAAGTTTTTTAATTACACTGATGTCTTCTTTTCAACCAAGTTTTAGAATAAATATTCTATATATTGAGAATTTTCAGTAGAGGATTTAAAATCCTTATTCGATACCCGCAAATTGCCGTATATTTCTTCTTGATCCGATAGATTTTCCTTTCTGTTGAATAAAGGGATTATTTCGATACGTTCACCGTGCTCTGAAAAATGAACAGGATATCTCGGTAGAGCCTCTAAAGATTTACAGCAAGCTCTGTCTACTGATCGATTTTTCGGCCTACTTTTCCGGTCCTGATAAGAAAATTGAGATTTTCTCCATTTTCAGACTCATTAGATATCGCTCACTAGAGATCAGTTCTGTAAATCACTACAAGAGGTAATCCAAAGGATTATCCGTGCTTTGATTTTTCTCTGACACAACCACCCACACAGACACTTTTCTTTTAATTTATTTCGCTCTGGCAGATTAACGCTAAAGAACGAAAAGGGATAAAATGATCCCGCTAATTTATTCGCAAAACAAGAATATGAGTTAAAAGATTGCGATTTTAATGTATAATTAAATTTAATGTATATCACTAATTACTTGAATTATGGTTAATGCTCAAAAAAATTTCTTTTACTGTATCACAATTTAGAAAAATGTTCTAATCTAAATCAAGATTCGCGGCAGCGAATCGCCGCCAAGTACAAAAAAGACTGCCAAGAATCCTTGTCTGGAATAATCATGTCTCTTGGACCTCTTATGGATTGTTGGCGCAATTTTCAACTGATGTCAATGAAACTTGGCAGCTCTCTCACTAGCCAGTGGAAAATAAATTTTGGCGTGATGTAATGTTAATGCCTTGGAAACTGTGGCATTAAAAAAACATCAAAACATTGAAAAAAAAACAACAATTTTTGACCTGTGCTCACCACTACATTCTAATCTATCGAACCAATTGGTACCAAATTTAAACAAGAACTCAGTAGCAACAGATTCTGGATACATCTGGCAGGAATAATTGATATCTTGAATAGTTTTTGAAAATTTAACAATTTAGTTTAAAACATAGAAATTTCTTTGAAAATTTCTAACATTAAATGCCAGTTGGTGAATTTGATCCCGGATCTGGATAAAAATTATATACACCGTTTTTATACAGATTTCGGATATTTGACTTGATAAGCAAAGTGAGCATCAGATTGAACCATCTCTCAATATCAATTTCCTGTCATGAATTTTCATGAGCAGTAACTGTCGACTGTCAATTGAAGGGTGGCAGTACAGAACTAGATAACCAAAAAAATAGGAATTTTTCGAAACAGCGAAAAAACAGTCTGTGAAATCGAAATCACTATTTATAGATAAAACAAATATCCACTACCGAGCCGAAGCGTTGTTGAATTGAGGTTAATAAAGTTTTATCTAAAAAAGGTATCAAGGTTCAAGGAAATGAATGTGGAAGTTTACAATCACAAAGTCACTTTAATCTATGATTGGAACAGGCTTGACTGCGGATTGCGATAAAAAAAACTCAATTGTCCGTTTAAATATAGATAAAAATTACGCTTTCGAGATAATAATTTTTTGAATACGGGCCAGACAGACATTTTTGTCTAAAATCTGAAAAAAGTAAGACAATATATTATTTTTCTTCCTCAAATTATAATAATTTAAAAAAATATCAATGCTAAAAGTAAAAAAATTAATAATGCCTTAAAATTGTAACTAAAATTTTTAATAAATTTTGTTTAGTTTACTAATTGTATCAATAAACGATATTTCGAAAAATATCATTTTCCTGAATGTATATTTGATTTTTTAGAGTTTTTTGTTCAATAAACCCTTTTTCGATAAAAATTTTGGTTATCCAGTTGAGTACTGCAACCCTTCAGTTATCATGCCACATCTAATTCATGAACGTCTATATGCACATTAAAATTTTAAAACTGAGCTTTCGAAGAAATATCTCACATTTTGATTTAACGAAAGAATATTAAGTTGAATATTCGTATTTTAGATTGGAAATTCACCTTTTTGTTTGAAAATTTTATTATTTGGTTGATAATTTAACATTTTTTTCAGAAATTCATTTCTTTTGCATTTTGGGTGCAAATTCCACTATTTGGTTGAATGTTTAACTACTTTGTTAAAAATTCATTTTTTGGGTAAAATAAATCTGTTTTGGTTGAAAATTCATCTCTTCGGTTGAAAATGTGTTGTTTTTGTTTTGTTTAAATTCATATTTTTTCATTCAAATGATATTTTTGTTGAAAATTCAAACACTTGGTTGAAAGTCGAACTCTTTTGATAATAATTCCTTTTTTTTATTGACGATTCATAATTGTAGTTTGAAAACTCATCTCTTTGGTTCCAAATTCAACTATTTTGTGGAAAATACGTTTTTTTGGGGGTTAACCATGAATTTTGTATCTGGAAAATTTAACTATTCCATGTTAGTTTGAAAATTTAAAGTTTTTACTTAATAATTTAAAAAATTGGTTGAAAGTAGAACTCTTGTTGAAAATTCATCTCTCTAACTGAAAATTTACCTATTTCGTGGAAAATGCGCTGTTTTGGTAGAGAATAAATTTTTTTAAATGAAAATTTATCTATTTTAGTTGAAGATTCATCTCTTTTGGTAGACATTTCATCTATTTGGTTAAAAATCCATCTAAAGCTACGGAAAATTCTGGAATACTCGTCAATGTCTATTTGAGAAAGAATAACAATAATATCAATGTACTAACATTATTATTTATTGTTTTTATATTTTTTGGTTTTATATTTCATTTTTTTATTAATTGGATGTTTATAGTCGCATCAACTGCCAGGGTCACTAGCGAATGTATTATAGGGTTAATTATGGACTATTGGGTATCTGTGAGGTAGTATACCAAGGGACAAAAGAAAAGCTTTCTGAAAAACACATCCAGCCTCGCTTTCTGCCTTGGGAATCGAACCCGCACCAGCGTGGCTGCCAAGGCTGCCGTGTTGGAACATAAGACAATCACGATAATACTGATATTGACGTTATTATTTGTTTTGAATTCTGAAATTTATATTTTACCTTTTCCTTGGAATGCTGATTGTTAATTACTGTTATCCATTTCTGTTTAAGAGAAGAAATATAAATATTCAAAAGCATGATTCAAGATAGAAAAAATATGTAGAAAATCTAAACGAGTGCTTTTACGTATATTTTAAATAAATAAATTTATTTTCAAAATATACTTCTCATAAACCCAGAATTTTTCAATTCAGTAACCTTTTAATCTTGAAAAGTTCACGTATAAATCAATCTAAATGCATCCTGATTCGATAGATTTTACAAGATCAGGTACAACATTATTAACCATCAAGTTTTTTGCAGAAGACGTGGCGATTTTTTGGCATTAGGGAAAGTAAATTTTGAAAAATGCCGGGTTTTTCCAGGGATTCTCCTAAATTCTGTATTTGATAGCAAGTAAACAGTTTTATTAACTGTCAAAATCATGTCAGAGCCAAAAAGCCATCAAATAATTTATATAATGCGAATATATTTATATATGAATTTTTCTGTGACGTACTAAGCCGTCTATTTTCTAGATCACAAAGATATGGTCCACTTTCTCGAGTTATTGAGGTTTTTTCGATAATTATGCAATAATTATTATTTATAGCATTAACAATTTTTAAAACTGGTTTGCATAATGAAGTATATCCTTCACGATCTCATTAATACAAAAAATTCTATTTTCGGTTTTTTTGAGTTAATGGTGTTTTTTTTTAAACAGGGCAGTACTGTCTACCATCTTTTATATGTTGTAAATGAAGCAGTTGTAACAGATACGAAGACAGTGAACCGAGGAGTATTATCATAAAATTAATGGACGTCACAAAGTTTAGGGAAGGGTTATAAGGGAAAAAATAAGGAAAAACGTTCTGTTAGAAATCATAGTTCATTGCAGTCACGCGACGAATGATCGAGTCGAGTTCTTTATGGGTAAGTAACGGGTAAAGCGGCATACTCCTCCTATTTGCATAAGGTATTCAATTCAATGAAGATAAATGGATGCTTGTCTGAGCAAAAATACATCGTGCTCAATGAATAAACATTTATTCCAGCACCTATGACTCTGAAACTGCGTATGTAAAATATACTTTTGGATCAATCATTTCCCGATGAGTATAATGAAATTCAAATATATTTTTTGAATTTGTTTAATCCCACCAAAACATCTGCCAAGTGCAACTACATGAATTTTTGAAATCAAACTTAGCCATATTAGTAATAAAATATATTAATTAACTTTTTTTTAATGATCGCTAGAAACATTTTTTTAATAAACTTGAAGAAGTTATCTTAGACATTTTAAAACTTACCGGGATCATATTATGTCAACAATCATTAAAATTTGATAAATCAGTAGTTCATTCTAAATTAAATTATTCGAGCGTACCTATCTTATTTGAAAACACAATTACAAAAAAACATGAAATACAACTATAAACTTCTGTGATGCCAAAAATCTGCCAAGTACAACTGCATGTTTTTGTAAAATAAAAGTTGGCCAAGTGCATAAAGAAAAAGCGTTCATGATCAAATATATTAAGAAACTTTTTTTTATATAGAATCTTATAAAAAATTTCAATTAGATTTTAGAACGTTTTGCTTGGTGTAAGAAACTAATGGCATAATATAATCCCGCCAAGTTTTCAAATATCTAATACGACTTTTTAACATTTTCTTCAAACATTTCTATAGGGTTCTTTATAAAAATGCTCCTTAATATATTTTATCACAAACATTTCATTCATATTTACTATACCTTTAAACAGTCTGTTAAATAATATTAAATTGATTCATTAGTGAATAACTTCATATGAATTACATTACGATAGTAATTAATATTAAATGCAATTTTTTACATTTTTTTGAATAAGCGTTCTAAGCGAAAGAAATTTGTAATAGCAGGGTAAAACATTCCCCGTTGGATAAAACTTAAAACTGGACCGAATTTTTGAAAATATGTTCATGTTCAACATAAAAAAAATTTAAAAATTCGTGTCCAATGCGTTTTTTGGAATATTTTACCACAATCAAAACTTTTTTTAAAAGTAATTTTTTGCATTATTTTCAACCTCGTTACCGAAATTTTGTAACATCCAAAATGAGGCGCGTGGTACCACGAAGCGCACTTTTTACCTTAAAAAAATCTACAGCCCACGATTTTGGTCCGATTTACATTTTTTGTTCAATTAATGTGTGTTGTACAGAACGAACAAAATGTTGTATGTGATTGCCAAAAAGTAGACAATGTTAGACAATGTGATTTTCGAATACAAACGAATTTCAAAACCGTCTACAATATTTTATATTTAAGTTAAGCGAACATGAATTTTACATTTTGCTAAATTTCGCGCAATATGATATGAGACTATTATAGAACAACGAAATGTCAAAACTCTTGTTAAAATATATGCAGAAGAGATAAAAATGTATATAAATATGGGAAAAATGACTTTTCACGCAATTTATTTGATTTTGACTTTGGCGTATCAAAGTATCCTCTCATTTTATAACATGATAAATTAATATGGAGCATTATCAAATATTTTATAAAAAACATTATCAAAAAATAGTAATCATTATTCACTGTTATTTGTAATCAAAGTTGATGAATCAATTTTCAACTATACTAAAATCTTTGTAAGTACACAATAACAATTTTAGCCCGTATTATGAATAGCTTGAATAATTATTTTCAAGTTTTATCCTAAAATGGTAACGTAGCATGACCAGACAACAAACTTGTTGAAAAGACGAAGTGATTTTTTAAATCTTTATCTCTAAAATATTCAATTTTTCTCTTGTTTATTATCATTTTAAACACAATATAAATCATATGTGATTATGAAAAATTCAAGAAAGTATTTTTTTTATAACAATGGTAATTAAAAATAAGTAAGAGTGATTTGTACTTGTAAATCATCAAGAAATTTGTATGAGAACTAGGAAGAATAGAAAATTTTCTCTGCAAAATACAAATATGTACTTTGTTTCATGACGTTTTCTATAATAAAGACGATTGTTCATAGTCAACAAAATCATGTAGTCGAACATCTCCGATAAAGCATATGAAGGCAGCTTTGCGAAAAAAGAACAAATAATCTGGACAAAAATGCTAAATTTTGCCTATCATTATACCTCATTTGCTTATAATAATAGTGCTTTCTATATTTTCATAAATATTTAAATTAATAGAAAATTATATTAAATAAAGGAAATCTGAAAAATAAATAAAATGATACATCTTTCATACGTCCGAAGTTATAGCGTAATGAAAAATACCCACTGGTATCCAACTGCAATTTGCGTTAAAACTTGTTATAATAATAACAGTACATCAAATAACATACAAATCTGAAAAGTTTCAATAATTTCTCAAATATATCAATAAAAATGAGTTTTCTTTTAAAAGTTGATGACCTTGATTTTTATTGACATATTTCAGGAATTATTAAAGCTTGTCAGTTTTGTATGTTATTTGATGTACTGTTATTATTATAACAACATCTTTTAACGGAAATTGCAGTAGAAATGCAATATGAAATAATCATTTTTTAACATGCTATAATTTTGAACGTATATGAGAGATATAAAATTTTATTTTATTTTGGATTTCATTTCAATTAAGTCTACTTTTAATAATATTCTGACTATTTTTCTCTACAGTTGACTGGAAATATGCTCCTTCAAAAAAACTAAAATTAAATTTTTCTACACACTTTTCAGGAAAATATGATTATCATAGACTGTATCTCCTAAGATGTTCAATATTTTTAACGTTTAGATATTTGTTTCCGATGCCAAGCTACAAAGTTTAAGCTTCGAAGTTATTTTAACGAAAATAAGGTAAATTCACTAGTAATCGTCACCTCAAGCCAAATATAAAATTAAAAATGCTTATAATTGTATTTAAAACACCATTCTTATTTTCACAACGGGCTTAACCGATTGAAGCAGATATAGAAAAACTCATTTTTGATCACTTCACATGATATTTGATTGGAGTTAATTTCTATTCACGATTAAAATTCCAATTATGCAAATGCGTTAGTAATCGTCAGGCATTCAAACAAGTATTAACATGAGAAAAGTATACTGATTTGATAAACGAATATTTAAACTTACTTAAAATCACATTTTTTATCACACGCGGCAAGAGCGAGTCTTGTTATACAAAAAATATTGGGCCATCTCATGATAACTAATGCAGTGACGATTACCAGTGCATTTACCTTATGACACAATCATATATATTTCTATTTACAGTAAAATATGAAAAATTATTCAATAAAGAATGGAGGGTAATAAAGGGAGAAAAATGTCATAAACATTTCACAATAAGACATTTGGCGGGCATGTTTTTATAGTGGACTTTAAATGAATTACTGAAACTTGTATACAGGCGCTGTCTAGTATTATGAAATTTTATATAAGACTAATCAATAAAGTGTAGCGCTGAAGCTGTCTTAATATGGGCAATACATCGCAACCCATGCATATATCAATATCCAATTAAAAACAATGTAATATAAATACAATTTAAGGACAAGCAGAAACTATTATAGTTAATAATATAAGCGTTGACAAATGTTCTTAGTATGATTGAAAAATTACGAATCCATTTCTAAATCTTAAAGGACTAGTATATGTATTTCGTAAAATTATATCGTACTTCTAGCCCCAGCGCTACACTTTATCGATTAGTCTTACATAAAATTTCATAATACTAGACAGTAGGGGAGAGTCTCCGGTTGTGGGCACAGTTTTTTTTTTGACACATAATTTTCTTTTGAGTCCATATTATGCGGATATGTGGATATCATTGGAAAGCTAGATGCCTTAGCTAACTTTTTGCTAAAGTAAAAACATTGATTCCGTCAAGTACAAAAATTTGGTGAAATCGTCCATTTTGGCAAAACACAAAGATCGTAACCGGTTGTGGGCACACTTCGAAAATTCGCTGAAAATGGGGATGGTTAAAGGAAAATGCACCTAATTCTAAAGAATTTCAAGGTTTATTAATTTATATATATATATATATATATATATATATATTTACCTGATGCTCATAATGAAAAAAATAAGAATACTAATTATTGGTCAATAATACGTATTTTTAGGTATATTTAACTCTCAACTTTCTTGAGCTACTTTTCCAGATAAATGATTCCTCTTTTCTCTGAAAGAAATACAATCCATTTTATCAATTTCCTTTAATTGAATAATTTCAAAAAAAGTGCAGTCTACTCTTTATTTAATCTATTACTGCCTTCCCATTTATTTTATTTTATATTCTAACATTACAGCTTGAGCAAATTCTGCTTAAAGTTTGTCTGCAGGCAAACCTAAAAGCAAAAAGGAGTTTAAAGGATAGCAAGTTCATTTGTTTCTAGGGAAACTTTGAGATAGACCTAAACCGTGAAAGCAGCATTACGTATTCATTTGTGATTTCCGGCGGTATGAGAGGCAGGCGCGGACTGGCTGTAAATGGCAGGAATGCTGGAAATAAGGTTTCGATTTCAGGCACTAATTGGGCACCGTTGTATTTCCCTCGAGAATAGTCGGTAGGAACCAGAAAGTACTTACCATTTTCGGAAACTTTAGTTTCCATCTTGGAGCAGCAAGTGGATTAAAAAGAGAGGGGATATCTTTAAAACAGAAAGAAATGGAGGAACAGTTAAATTTCCAAGCGCTGTGCAATAAGAGGAAGAGGCGCCGTGAAAAGGTTGAGAGGAATGAAGGCGATGTAATAGAATGTGCGTATAATAACCGATGAAAATATAGCCTTCCTCACATTCGTGTAGAGCAAGTGGGAATGAAGAAGAGACGGAAAGGAATGGAAAGAAAGAACCCTTACGTGCATACGAAATTTTTCTAGACACTATTTTCCTGCATAAACGGGTGCCGCGAAGTGGATTACAAAGAGGAGCACCTTCATAATATGCCGAATGTTCCGTTAGGATAAATTACATAATTTTCTTCATGTGATAGTAACTTTACGTGTTTTCTGTTTTCTCGTGGTTATAAAAGGGTACAAAAAGCCCACTTATATTTTATGGAACTTCTTAAAAACATTATTTTGTTAACTTTTGCGGTACAGTTACCCAGTGGTATAGTGATTTTGTTTGAAAAAGCAGATCCTTGATCAGCATTCTCTTCTGCTTACCGATTTGAGGTACTGTGTACCATATTTGGTTGACTAGTTGATGTAACCTCCCTAGACAAAATATGGGCGGTTCATGACGTCAGCATACAAGCAGCCTGGTGTAGAGTAAAGAGACTAAGCAGGAATGCATGTATTGTACCCAAACTACTGGATATGATTGAAAATGTCCCACAAAATGAACAAGATGACGCATCGACGTGCCGTAAGATAGGCGATGAGTAGAAGAATGAGACTTCATCACACAGAGCGCGGAGATTAATAAAGTTCAACCCTTCTTTAACGCGCGATTCGTAAATATATGGAACATTGAGGATTTCACAAAGCATACCAATACATCCCGAGGACGCAAGCATGTCGTTTCAGAAATATTAAAGATGATCAGCTGTTGATTTCGATGGAATACGATTTGTAGCTTTCATGACTATACATTTTTTTTTATGCTAAGATGTTGTGATCTCGCAATGATTTGATTTTGTTATACGAAATGGTGAGTCCTTGAATTGGTTAACGCTGGATTTGCAGTCACAGGATTCCATTCCTCGTGATTACACAATAATAAACAGTTATCCTGAAAATGCCGCTATCTCCTTGTCTGTCGACTCCTCTTCAAAGTACCTGACTCAGTATTCTCAGTTGACCTCAACAGAAACCACCCTCATCCTCTGTTGTCGGCTGCAGAAGCTGTAACGCGTTTTGTCTGTGGGAGACCACAATTAACCATCTAGGGGTCCTCTAGAGCTTGGACGAAAGGACATTTGGTGTGAAACGTCAGGTGGACTTGTGTGGCTATCGTGCAGGAATCGAATTTCTCTATATCGACTTAGTTTTTGCCGGAATCTCCGAAATTTGTGCGTGGACGGATCTCCGATAAGAATAAAAGAAATAAATCCAATAAATTTATTCAAAAAATAGAGATATATTTCTAGATTAAAATATTGAAAACAACCTAAAAATTCTTCCTCTTAAGTGTGCTTTTGAGATTTACAGCCAATAACCTTTAACATGTCTGAAATAAAATTGTAGTTGCCCGATATAAAAACTTGTTATGAGAAAAGAAAGATGTTGATGGCTTCTTCTACCCAGGGCACTTGGTAAAACTACTTGGTAAAACAATTTCCACACGGTCAAATCTTTTTTCTGGATCCGACTCGTGGTTTTCGACTTTTAAACAAGGCAAGTCAGTCGCAAGATCGAGTTTTATTATATCAGAGGAGTAAACTGGATAATAAAGGAAGGAATTCCTTCTTTATGTCGGTCCTGTTTTATGGCTAGCAGTATGACATCTTATATCGCGTACTTACAGCCACCCCTCACTGATCATAAATGCGTTTGGTGACCGCTTTCACGTCTACGTGACAGTTTTTTTCTGTTACTGGCCGCAATAACAGATCTGATTTATAAGTGGATAGAGAACCTGACCTATAATGAGTGTTCCTGCACGCAAGTGTAACAATAAAAAAAGTGATCTTATTTTATTGTAGTTTACAGATGTGGGGCTCTCAGCTATTAGTTTCCAGGTTACTTATAAACCTATTTTTGCTTTTCCTACCATTCTCAGGTCTTTTCCAGGAAATAGGGTAAAAGGAAAAGTCGGTCATTCATTTTAAGAGATAGCTGCACATTTTGTAAGATAATTGATAGGATTATTACTTCGAAGGGTCGTTGAACAAAAGCAGCACTGTCAAGCAGTCAGGATGCGTTATGTCTGTTGGTTGAAACCCCTATCCGGATGCATAGTATCGACGTCGTTGTTGATCGAAGTGTAATAGAGATAACTCGAACTGTGGCTACTCGAGCGCGGGATGCACTTGCACGGACAGAGATTAGCAAAGGACGTTGCGTGACCTCAAAAAGGATTATGCTCCACTGGAGCTTTAGTAACTAGGTACCTGGATCACGTTAACTATTGCCTATAAATTTCATCTCCAATCAACGTATTCTCTCCTAACACAATTGCCTGGTTAAACAAAACCAGATGCTGAAATAGAATTTTGCGATGGTACTGGCCACTTTGTACCAAAAACTTCATCGCGCAACTCGCAATAACGTAGCTCATCTTACTGCTACATGCAGGCAATAGAATCGAGGACAAAATTGTGAAAAACTATTCCTGGTACCAAAATCTACTACGGCCAGTAGTTTCCAAACTAGACTATTCAATTGTCAATCGTGTAATGATTAACCATCTTTAATAGTTTAAGCCCTAGTCCTAAGATAGAGTTAAAAATATTCTAACCTATTATAACGTGTCATAAGATCTTATAATCTATTGTGTAGGTAGATGAAAGATGAATTTCGGAATGACACAACGCACACCCTTATGGCAATCTAAGTTGGTATATTTAGTCAGTCAGGTCTGAGAAGGTACCCGGGTACGAACTCAGATAGCTGGCTGGGTCAACATGCAGGTATTTTTCGTAGCTTCCTGGCAAGACTTCGCGACTAACTTGCAAGCGTGGATCGCCCAGGTACAATGTGGCGCAAGATATTGCTCGTAAATGCGCCACTCAACCTTCACCGCCCCAACAGTTACTGATGTTTACCTTGCATGCTCCCTAATATTCGTCTGATCCTCTATGCCACCGGAGGGGAAAGCAAGAGGCAGCACTCTGAACAATAATTTTGCAGAGAAGATTCAAGTTTTGTACTTTCTTCCTTATTTCAAGGGGTGTTGCGGACGAGTGAACAGATTATGTCTTTGTAAGATTCCCGCGGAGTAGTAACTCAGGCACGACTTTGGAGGCGCGAAGCTTCGAGGTTTTAAACAGTTGTCAAGACCACCCCATTGGGTTTTAGGTTTGATAGACGCTTTTTGTTATAATCCAAGTAGAGCGGGTGAAAGGCTGTTGTCGAGAAGACAGGGAACAGAAACAGAGAAGGACGAGAACGGGGAATAAAGATGAAGATGAGGAAAGAGGAAGTAAAGAGCGATTCTGATAGACGCTGCCATGAAAATGAATTACAATAAGCAAAGTAAAGTTGGATGATCCACGTATTATGCCCTCTACTATTTCTCCACTATACTGACTGGTCGAACTTCTAGATACTGAATAAGAACTTTCAGAGTACCTACGAAGGGTATTCTTACGCCTTTGTTTCCTAAGGCGTTGAATTAATTGCTGCGTTTTTGACATCCATTCCTTCTCGGGTCCCGTCACTCGACGTTGGATGAGAGGATAAAGGAAAAGTTACCAGTGCAGACGTTTATAGCTCGAGGAATATTATTCTTCGGATCTATCCTTCCACTTTGTTTCCTTCTACAAAGTCGATATACTATTAAAGTTTTATCTGTTTCAAACAATTCCTAACTTATCTTGTTTCTTGAAATTCAAGTAAAGTTGTATTCAATACGAAGAAAAACATTGCAATGTAGTAGATGATTCTTGTGTAAGTGATTGCTAGAAATTGGTATCAAATCATTAACTATGAATGAGAAATGTTTGGACGAAGACTGACACGTTAGTCAGCGAAATCAATGCAGAATGAAGGATTAACATCACAGAAGCATGTAATTCATTTGCATATTATCGTATTTGACTTCATAACGGAACTTGATGTTTTGGATACTGTGGGATAATACGAAATGGGAGATCTACATCAATCAGTCCAGTTAGAGCATTCCTGTATTATGCCCATAAAACTTGAAGAATATTAATTATTTGTAAGACTTTTTTTGTCCACGGTATTGTAAATTTTCTCTCATTATGACGCTTATGTCGATAAGATAATGTGGAACAAATATTGGCTGCCGAAGGAGGAATTCATTGTTCATAGCTCGAACGGCAAAGTTCAAAACTGTAAGGCGAGGCACACCAACATCACGGCAGATTGCAGAGTAATCGTTACACCGGTACCTGCCCTGCCACTGGAACTTCATCCAGAAGTTGGAGCACAAGGAAAGCGCTGAGACGGCCAGCTTTTGTTCTTATGCATTCGACCCATCCGTTCTGCCGTTCCAATGTTACGGGTAGCTAAGAAACTATAGACGATACGTTGCTCTTGTTAGACCCATCCACGTTTCACTGAAAAAAGAAAATCAGTTAACTTAGTCCTAGGTCAAAGATGGATTCACTGGGTTAGCTGTCACTGAAGTAAATTTTAGACATAGATTATATGAATATGTAAGTCGCTACATTAATGATTGTAGTAAAATAATCTTAATATCGGTAAGCTTTCAAACTATACGGAGAATTAAAATTCGAATTCTCAGAATAGATATTTATCAAGATAAGACGAATTCAATGATTAATAAGTCACGAAAAGCAGAATGAATAAAGTGAATAATATTCTGTGCTATGCTGTAGAATGAGATGGACGATGGTTCTAAGTGATCAGACATTTTATCAAATTCGAGGAGAGCTACCTAGCGCCTTTGTACTGATTACATTGCGTGAACTGCTATTATCAACGGAGCTATGAATCTGATACCTGGAAAAACGCGACGCACCGCTCCAGCGCGATGAGTTTTTTCTTCTTGCTGGTGAGGGAAAGTTTGTTGTTTTGAAATCTCGTTAGCGAGACCGGCGTGGTGAAATGTGGAAATCTCTGACTACTAACTCTGCGGGTCTTTTTGGCGCTTCTTTAGTGACAGCTGGCGACGACGTGCAAAGTTGTCAACGATAATTGGTGCCTATTGATGGAGAGTGCTCTCTGCTGTTATCCAGAAAAAACCACTGAAAGGTTACGCATTTCAGAATAGCGTAAATTTGACAAAGTATCTGCTAAAAGATATCTCCATCTATAATAAGTTGTATCGTTCTAAAGAAGATATTAAACATTAATAAATTGACGATTAGTAAGATGGAGAGGATATTTGGTTCGTGAGTTGCATGGTAGATGCAAAACCAGGAATTCACATTTGGGATTTCTAAAACCCGTCGAGATCAAGCAAGCAAACGTACTATTCGAACACAACCCAACAGATGGCATCTCGGTAGAGTGACGTTTACATATTCTTGGCATTACTTACCTTCTCTCTCGAGGTTGCTCAAGAGGGCTGCTGCAGCTTGGTGAGATGGAAGGAGACGATTCAAGGATATTCGGGAGGTACAGTGGTGGGGAAGTGAAAACAAAAGCCTTGCACGGATTAGGACGCATCACTGACGCGGCTGCTCTGCAGCCTGGAAACCATAAACTGGCACGGGAAGTACGATGAGGAACAGACGCTGGCTCCAAATGGAGAGGGAGAGATGAGAAGATAAATGGAGATAGAGCAACTTCCTCTTAGTTATTAAAAAATCCCATAGGTAATCAGATTGTTTGATGTACTATAAATGGTAACTATTCTTCTGAATCCGTGTCTTATTTGGACATCTATTTTAGATTTTCGAAGACAGTTTGCAGGTCCAATTTTTAAGCAGATCAAGTTATCTAAATATTAGAGACTCTGGTGTAGACTATGATAATAATATAATATGATGTGGATATTTCCAGTACACATAGGTGTTATTCCTGGAGTGTAGTATGTTTATTATTTATTTGCAGCCTTTGATATCTCGTTCGCTAACGTAAAGCTTTCAGTGTTGAATTAGTTTATCCCTTTCACACCCGCAATGTTGAAGGGAGAGATCTGCAGAGAGACAGCTGTTGGAGGATGGGTCTTCGATTTCTTGTGCGACTCGGGAGATGGACTGAGAGAAAGATAGAGATAGAAAGAGACAATCAATTGAAGAGTGATATAGTACAGGGGATAGAGAGATAGATAGATATAGGCTGCAGATTAGAAGATAAAGGGAATAGAGCGAGGGAGAGAGCAAGAAGGGAAGAGAAAATACCAGGAAGAGAGAAGAAGAGAGCAAGTAGGGAGAATTTTTTCCTGGAGGAAAAATAAATTCTTCAATGCTATTTTTCTATTTCATCTGGGAAACAAATTCAAACCTTGTTGCAATCCTACCTTCGTGCAACGGAGGTTTGTTGCCTACATGTAAGGCACTTTAAATAAATTAGTGCAGTGATTCTCGTTGCCAACGTCGTATTCGATAACATGGTTTTGCTAACACGGTCCCTGGGCCCAGTTTGCGCGCCAATGTGCTAACTCGAGCTAAATGAGATGAATGTCGGTTCGCTAATGGTAGTTACGAATTACCGCCTGAGTTGGTTAGTTTGCTTAGAGAGAGGTTCAGTTGAGCTTATCGTAAGACCTATCTCTTTTTCTCCGAGTTATTCGTACTTTCGCAATGAAAATTAACAGACTGGGATTGAGCGGATGCTACTAATTAGAACATAGAATCAAATTTATAAAAATGATTATATCTGGTTAGTTCTTAATTGGAAAATTTTCGGTTCGACTAAGATTTTACTACATCCAATATTAGAGATTTAGTATGCAAGATGAAAGATCGATTGATCACGTGCTTAATTGCGTTCGAAATAGTGAAGTTGGTCGATCCGAGCGTATGAATCTGTTTTTCAACTGTTGCGCTGGGAATGAATTAGATGATGGAAACTCGATGGCTTCTCTGACCTCCTTCGATTGTAAAGCCCTCCAGGGATGCTAAGACTATTCGCAGAATCCACCTTCCTCTTGTTTCTCCATTCGGCCTTTCTCCTAAGTTTCAGTGTTGATCTACTCGCTAAAATACCAACACAATACAGCACACGTCTCAAACAAGTTGGAAACTTAGGGTGGGCGCTGCGAATCAAAGGTGGCTTTTAGGGCTAAGAAAACTTGAGCGGATCAGAAGAAGGTGGACTGGGACGAAGCTCATCAAGGTAATGCAGCTGGGATTATCCTGTGACTAAACAGGATCTTGACGCGAGTAGAGCACCGTGAATAGTGGGAATAGACGGCTTTCCAGCCCGTTATGAATTAATCGTTTGATCGCAACTCCTTAGAGACTCTCTAGAATTGACGTGCGTTGTCCACTAGGATGGTCCATTAGTTCTGAATAGTGACTCCGGACCAACTACGTGTCTAATAACATCCGCATCTCTTGAGATTCAATGATAATCTAATCACTTCCTAAAATAAATTATATAAACAGTATCAGAAAAATGTAGATTGTTAATCTGGCAAGCGATCAAAACAGAATTTGGTAAGAAAATATAAAGCTACTCTGCTTAACTTGTAGTTATTGTATTGCAAATTCGAAAAAATTGTTTAAAAAAATCAAAATTATTTTAAGAATGATTAGTAACTTCATATGTAGGAAAATGTACTTGAGGTATGGGATTGGAGGACATTTAGTACAAAATTTCAAATTGCTCAGTAGGTAATAATTTTTCACTTAACCATACATTAAGTTCTGTGGAATATTTTCCCAAGGTTATTTTCAATCCTGAAAGCTTTGAATCGAGTGATTCCATGGTATATTGGCGCTTCCAAATATATCTTTTGTGCGTAGCATCGTCGTCAGTCGAGCACGTGGATAAATACACACGTTTCGCGGATTGATGGACTACAGCACACTTTGGCAAACTTTTCCACTTGGTGATGCACTTTACATTAAACTCAAATAGAAAACGAATCAAAGGGGGGTCCTTATCTCCCGGGACTAATTGCGTTGAATCCACGAAGCTGAATGTTATTGTCAGGTGGACAAATGGTGTATCACGTACCATAACAATGCTCTCGAATTAACCCAAAATCAGATTGATTTTCTTAATCGAGAAAGTACCCACTCTTCCCTCAAATTTAGAACAAAGGGTCATGAAGGTTCTCCTATTCTGTCACACAATTATTACCGTAAATTAATATCATGTAATGAATAATGAATTTATCTCAAACAGATTGCTAACAGTTTTATGGTATTCTTTTGTTACAGGTGAGTGTCTGAGGAAAAAATATTCTTTATGGTTCTTTTCCGCGATGAGGGTGAGTTTTCGTTCTTCAAAGAAATTTTAAATTAAACTAGTGCAATCCACTTTGTTATCTCGCTGCCTCGCCACCCCTGGTTTACTTTTGAGAAACAGCCCTTAATTATAATGTTTCTCTCGATACGTCACGTAGATTACGTCTCGCAATCGAAGCAGTTAGATATTGACCTGAAAAGCTGGAACCAGGAAGAAAATAAAGAACAATCGACGTTCTTTTGAACCCGGTGAATCGCGAGTTTCTGACGTTTTCACCGACGCAAGGGAAGTTTGACTCCTACAAGGGGGTTGATACGATCTGCCAAATGTCACTCGGCCAGACTACTCTATATTTGAATTCGGGCTTGACACGACTGGCAATTTCCGCAGGAACTTTCGATATCTTTTTCTGCCGACCTGCGCTGACATTCGCACCTAAATTAATGTTCTTACGAGTTTTGTCGGAAGTTTTCGATATCGACGGCAGCTCAGAGATGGAGATCCTTGATACTGAGCGCAACCTTCAGGCCTTCAAGTGGAAGACGACTTCGCGATTAATGATTTCTACATTAAATTCTCTTTCTTGTTTCCTTATTTCTCTGTATTGCGAAATTTTTAATTTTATGAGTAGAACAAATGTATAAAATGAAAATGAAAATCCTGTGAGAGGGAAATATTTATAATCTTGTCTCAGGCCAATAGGGGCATCCTAAATCCATCACATCCTATTTGAGTTTTTCTAGAGAATCGAGGAAAATACCTCCTCTTACATCCGTGGTGTCAGGTTTATGGAAGGTGAATTTTGTCAGGGCTTTAGCCGAGCGGTGGCAATATCAGAAGCGGTAACTCCCTCGCGTCGTCAGCGTGTTTGTACTAGTTGCTACACAAGAATATCCATTTCAGGACATTTAAACCAGCCGACTGCCACAAACCGATGTGATGTACACAGCTCTTCTAAGATTACTAGACAGTTTCATTATGCTTATGAAAAGATTCGCGAGGACGCTTCAATGCCCGGCTCCTCTTTCTCTTTGTGTTCCCGAAGACGCTTTCAAGAAGCGAAAAGAAGGTTAGATTGCAACCTCTGTCCGGGTCGAGCAAAATCTAGGAGGAACTTTTTGCTTTTTCAAATGGCTCATCTCAAAGCGCATTTTATTTTAAAAGAACATTTTCTTTTCTGAATGAGAGTCGATTATTACTTTACATTTATTAAGAAATATTGTATGTCGTTGTGAACAAATTTAATTCTGGTGTAACAAATATTTCTTATTCATCAAAGTTGCTTACTTCATTATTTGTGAAGGATTTTTAGCTCTTGAAAAGAGGTCCATAAATGTTTTCTTCCATGACAGATGATATGAAGTAATGGGAAGTCAACAAACTGTTTGATATTTATCTTTTCTAAATTCAGTCGCATGATTTTTCTTTGCGTAGAAGGAAGTTTTACACTTAATTGCACTACAGTTCTGAAGTACGATCACTTCTTCTAAAAGAATAGCAAATCCACATGTAATCCTCATACTCTGAATCTGAACCTTAACTACATACCCAAAAATCTTCGATGTGTCGTCTGTACACGACTACAGAACATCCTCCGTTATCTACACGACTTATCTACAGAAAATGCTATAAAGATTTCCTAGATATTGAACCCCTTATACAGTATACATCGAAGAATACACCCTACCCAGATGACACGAGAATAGTAATTCCTTCTCTTAATCTTACTTCTACCCACTTCATGTGAAACTGCCCTGTGTTTACTTCATTATATAATGCCCATCTATCACCATTAAGAAGAACGTTGACTAATCATTTCATCTAATTAATTATTTTATGTGCAAATAATTTTTTTTTTATTATTTTGGAAAGACGAAATATGAACTCCTAAAGGATAGGTTGACTCAAGAAAGGACAAGAGGAGGGAGAGATTTACAATAGTTAAAGTAGTCTTTTGAAGTAAGTAGAACTTCGGTAATGGAAAGAGTGACAAAGTCATTCATGGTAGGACTCTTTTGAGCATCATTAAAGAAAGAACCTAGCTGACGTCATGTCCTTTCAATTTCACATTAATCGGATGGTAATCGCCGCTCGTTTCTCGCGTCGCATTGTCCTTAAAAATGTCATATCGGCGTAGAGAAGCTTTTATCCGTGGTTATCGTACTTGTGTACTGGGATCGAGAACGACCTAGTTCATGTCGTCTTTTACAACTTGCTTATTGTCATCACTAATTGTAACAAAATTCAGATTCAACGCGGACCTTCCTTTGATTCTGCCTTCTTCTTTCAAAGTTTGAGACCATGACCGGTTGCTCAAACGATTCTTGAATTTCTAAAGAAAATCCTTTACCTTATATATATTTCTACTTCTCTGAGTAACAGAGAAACGAGAATAGGTTTTGAAAAAAATGTGAAAATAAATCCTAGATGATTATTAAGAGGTTAATTGCAAAGTAATCAGTAAACGTTGAGGTAAATTGGAGGTTCGATCGGAGGTTAAGGTTCAGAACCACTAAGGTGGTAGGTCCTTCTCGAGTGCCCTATTAATTACGAAGCAATGGCTCGCGTGATTCGAGCTATTTGCTCGTCACCCCCCGTCGTCTTACCGCACCCTTCAGAAGCACATTCTCCTTCGAACTCAGCCTTCAAACAAACCGTAAGCAACAAATTCAAAGTGAAACGAACTGCCTACATACGTACACTTGCTGTAGCTCGAATATGTCGGAGCTCGCACTTGTAATATTTTAGAAAAGTTTCCAGCTATCCATTCCACTTTTCCCCAACGCCTCGTATGAATTGAGAGTGTTGGGATGAAATCCAGCAGGAATGTAGAAGGAAGATAGAGAAAAAAGAAGGAAAATGGTAGTTGTTGATAAGTTCGAGTCCGCGTGGTTACAAATATGTCACCTGAAAATCGTCTGCCGAAAACGCACTAACGCCATCACCCTCATCAGGATAGAGGCAAACTGGGTCGCGACTGCGAAGAGTTTTAAGACCCGACGAGCCATCGAGCTTCCGACCCCTTTCTTATTTCACTTTGTATCCGCAACCCCTGCAACTCTACCCATTCGAAAATTCAATGCGACTATTTTGACATTTTCGCGAAAACACGATGACCTTCTGCTGCTATCCTCGCGAAAGATATACCATGAAATATAGAAATGTTCTTCTAGATCATATTTTTCCAGAGAAAATAGGTCATTAACTAACTCCATTTTAACTGGACTCGTATTCATAAAAAAGGTAATTTGTTTTTTGGTATTATCATTTCTATCCAAAGAGATTCTAAGCTCAACTAAAAATAATAACATTTCATTCCGGAAGTAAAACGTTTTAATGCAAATCTGCATACCTTGAGTTCCAACTTGAACAGTTTCAAACTTCGTCTTTCTGAACTAAGTGTGACAAATTTAATTTAAATTAAATTAAATTAAATTTTCTCGCTTTCTGCCAAATTAGCTAGTTTTTCAAAAATGAAAATGTCTCTCACAGTGACTCTTATAGTGATTCCTATATTCTGTAAGTTTAAAAAAATAATTTTGCTTTGCAAACACTTGACATAACACGATTTGCCTGAGACTTGCGTCGATAACGTAAAATGATTTCGCACTGAAAGCTCGCTTCCATTTGGTTTTCAATAGCTGCCTGCACTTGAAAGAGATTGCGGAGGTTTGTGGTCGCTTCACTTGCACCTGTTATATCAATGAAAAAAGATCGTGATCGAGAATTGCAGAAAATCTTCACGACAAATCGTTGAGCACCGTCTGCAAACAAGGAGAATACCTGCAAAATTTATGACAACTCTCGTTTCAACGTTTTCGCGTGGAATGGACATTGCCGGAATCAATGGCAAGTGCTCGAGGGCGTAATCCTCTTTCTGTTCGTTCGGTTGGTCCACAATACGATCTTCGTTTCAGTATCTTTGTAGTTCGATGAGGTTATGGATCGTCGAGTTTGATCTTTTGGTATGACGATATTTACTTGCACTATTCTTGATCGCGCCACGTGTTTGTTACAGCGATGTACCCCTTCCAGTAGAAAGTACCTTGTCCAAAAGAACATATTCCTACCACAATTTATACGATGCTGATATATCAAGGTAGCACACCTTCTATAGTTATTGCTTTATTGCGGGGGTTTGTTATATCCAAAGTTAAAATAATTCATTGATGTATTTCTCTACCATCTAGAAAGACGGAAACACAATTTCCGTTCGGAGGTCTCGATTCTACATTGGAGCAAGTTGTTCAATGTGGGTGTTCTATAATTATTTGCTTTGCACATGAGTTCTAAAGTTGCTAGTTTTGATTGGAAACGTAGTTCTATCCGTCGTGGGTATCCTTAATAATTTGGATTCCCTGTGCTAATATGAATGTCATCAACTTATTCTATTAAAATTAGAGAGTATAAAATTAACTATAACTTCTTGAATGAGAATGCAGCTATCTGAATTGCGAAAATATACTTGTGGAATCTTCAATTTATTGCTAAAATGGATAATAGTCAAGAACCGCTACTTGCTCCGAAGACGGTAGTATTGACAATGAGTTCGCGCAAACAGAAAATACGCTGTTATGGGAGAAGCTAGACTTTAGCAGACAAACAGGCCACCCTTCTCCCGCCAGCAACCCCTAAATCGCCGGATCGTCGGCCATTGCCACACCCATTATAACCAAAGAATGTGATATTAAAAGAACATGGGAAATCTGACTTCTCATTAAAGCAGTTCCTTTAGTTACCAATGTTTAATTTCTTTTCTACCGAATTTCAGTCAAATTGTATTTATCGTTAGTTATTTTCGATAATGTACTCCTCTTGTAGCACCATATTTCGTATATGCTGCTACAATATTTAAAGATTCACCAGAAGAAATAATAAATGATACTAGTATGATAGTAGTAATAAATGATACATTTTCTACAAAGCAGTTAAATAACACGTTCATTTTGCAGATGGCAACTAGTTCGAAAACGTGTATCCGTCGTGTGTTATAAGGATACATGCACCAGTGCGGTTTTCCCGCCAAGTTCATTCAGCGTCTTACTCTGGATGGTAGCCAAATGGTGAATACACCAGTAGTTCTCGTCTCACACCTCAGCAACCGCCAGCATCCTCAAGCTGGTGCTGTTGCTATTAGCACTGGTTCTCCTAGTATACAAGCAACGTGCTCTAATAAGGCTAGGTTGCGGCCCTATACCACCATATTTCCCGACCAATTGTGCTCAACGCTACCGGGAATAAATGTGACAGCGAAATCCGCCTGGAGTTATTGGCCACATTACTCATAGTGAATTCTCTTCCTGCCCCCATTCCTCGTCGACGGGGACGACATTAGCGTCAGCAGGAAAAATACTTTTTCCCCAAAAACCGGAAACCAATCTCAAAGTCAGTCGTTCCCTCTCTGCCACGCTTTTTTCTTGGCAAAAGCTATCAACTGGATGGAAACATACTCGCATTCCAATAGGGTAAGTGATCTTCCGTTAGAAACAGAAAAGCACATGGAATAATTAATGTAATGTTCCAAAATACTTACATCACCTAATAATGAACTATTAGATGGTCATCTAATTGGCAAGCAAGTAGAAAATTTTCGAAGAAGTAAATGAAGGAGGAATTAATAATAAAAACTTCTGGCATTCCTAGACAAAATAGAAGACCAAGAAGAACTTGCATAGTACTCGAGATAGAATTTTTCGCTAATTATTTCATATTTTCTCTCTCTCTTCCTGAATTGAGAGATAGGTTATAAATTCTTTAGTGGAAATACTATATTTTTCAGGTTATAAAAGAATAACCTGAATAGCATTCGCATTCGATACAGAAATCAATTTGAGATCGTGACTAACTAGAATGAGATGTAGTCCTTAGAGCAATTTTGAGTGCTAGCGACTATCAACGCGAGGGCGTGCGTACGGTCGGCCATAGTATTGGCCGTGGGCCAACACATTCTGCGGCTCAATGAAAATCTTTCTGGGTTAGGTTAGCCGCTTCCTTTCGCAATAAACGTAGGGTACGTTCACACCGGTCTACATGCACGTGGAGGCTGGCCTCCAGCCAGATAGTTGAGGATCGAGGGAGTAGTAACGGTCGGTATCGGTCGGCCTGAATAGGATTGTACTTTTTTGACAGCCTGCGTTTCGCAGTCGGCAAACCGAATCCTGATAACGCCAGAATTTCCGGAAGCACTCTCTGACCTGAGGACCTGCTACCGAAATTCCTGCATAGGCTTTCTGGATGGATGGGCCACGAATAAGGTTCTTTCATATCTTCATATGGCGTATGTTTGTTTCGGTAATTAATTTCTTCAGGTGGTGCACTTTGACCTAATTGTCATCCTTCTTAAATTAATATATTTGAGAGAATCTGCTTAGAAGAATTCAACTATTTTCAAGTTTAGGTCCTTTAAATATTGAATGTTCCAGACTACGGTTATCCCAGTTTTGAATGCAGACTAATTTTGATGCTTCTCACTTGAAAATAAGTCTCTGCTTCTAGCTTTGAAAACTGGAAAGTAATTCAGTACTTCTAGCTTTGGACGCTTGAAAATAATAATGGACACATTCAACTACCATATAATATTATCCGTGGTGTACAAAAGTTTTAGGCCGAAGACATTTTTGACTATATATTGTGAATAAAAGCAGCTAAGAAAGATTGAGTATATGTGAGTTATTAGTATTTTATTGAAATAAAAAATTATAGAATGTATATATTTTAAATGAAGATTGTTGACATTTTGTTCCACAATATTTCTTATGACTTCATAACCAATACTTAATAGCCATACCCTTTGCCGCAATTACATCAGCAGATCGACGAGGCATTGATTCAACTGAGCCCACAAATTTTCGATCGGACTTAGATCTGGGGGTTGAATTGGTGATCTAAAAGCTTCAATTTTTGCACTTTCAAAAATTCATGTACTAGCTACGACTTAGGTTTTGAATGATTATCTTGCTGAAATATCCAATCTTTAGGCATCTTTTTTTTGGAATATGGTGAAAATTTTTGTGACAAAATATCTCGAAACATCACACTATCCATGATGCCTATAATCTCGAGCAATGGGCCTACTCTTTGGGAAGACATAACTACCCAGACCATGACTGATTCACCCCCATGTTTAACTGTTGGAATTTGATAGCGAGAATCATATCTTGTGCTTCCCGGTCGTCAACCGTACTTTTTTCCGTAATTTCCAAACAGATTAAATCTTTTTTCGTCAGAAAAAAGTACTTCACTCTACTGCTATGGAGTCCAGTGTTGGTATTTTCGTGCAAATGTCAATGGGGCTTCTACTCACATTGGCGACGTTTTCATCGCGGAGTTCTTGAGCAATTTCATACGCAGTTTTCTTGACGACCGTGGTTGATTTGAGCTTAATGATTTTATCAACACGTACAGTCGTTTTCCGTCGTCTACAAGATCGTGAGAGGTCCAATAGACACTTAGTAGTAGTAAATTTTCCGATTATTCTATTGACAGAAATTTTACCAATTTTTAATAAAGCGGTAATTTCGCAAGACGCCTTTCCTTGTTCAGAAAGGTTTATCACGGCTTCCCTAATTTTATAATTTATCTGTGTCGGCATATTGACCCTAGAATGACTTGATCTAATGCGTGAAATACTTGACGAATGTAAAAAAACCAAGTAGCGGACCAGGCGGAGATCTCAGAAATATATAAACACAGTGGCCCAATACTTTTTCACATGTAAATATGGAATATAAATGATAGAACCGGTAAATGTTTCTTTCCAAAAGCTGTTACCTACCTTATTGTTTAGTACAAATTACATACCTAGTTTATATACAAATATATCTTTTCTTAAGTTAGCCTTTTAGAAAATAGTTCAGAAAAACAATGTGGCCCAACACTTTTGCAAACTACTGTATCTAAAATCATATCAGGTTATTATATTGATGTCAATTTAGACTAATGCTTAGGACAGTGGTGCAGAGTAGGTAGATTAGCGTTCAGTTACATATATTGACCAAATTAGATAATGAGTTACTGGGCAAGTTGTATCGAGCAGTAATATTTAACGACAAAATCAATATATAAAACAAAAAATACAATAAATGAATATATATATAATATCATGCATTTATATAATAATAAATAAGATAAATAAACTGTAAAGCGATCAATCATTTGAGTTATATAACAGAGAAAAACCTTTTTAGATCTAATACAAGCAAACTATTTTGCAGTCATTTCGCTTAACAAACCATGCAACATATAATTAATCATTCTGAGCAAATCTAAACGTAGAAAGCAGGTCTTCCCTCAATTGATTTTCTAGCCTGCTAGTATAATGATTGAAGATAAAAGCCTACAAAATCAAAAATTATTTTCATTTGGTATGGGTATATACAAAATTTATTTCAGTTGAGTTCATAATTTTTAAAGTTAATTTAAGCTTAATACATATTGTTTAAACTTCGAAAATATTAAGTGGTGGAGCCAATATGGCATCTTACATTGTTGAAAAATTGAATTCAGTCATTTATAAAATTTTTATATCGTTTAACAGAATTCAAAAATAGATTTCAGTAGAGTCTCATAAAATTAACCAAATTTCAGTAAAAATGGGTAGATTTCCATAGAGTTTTATAGAATTTACTGTAATGTGTTGAAATTCTCAAGAATTTAGTATATAACTTTTCAATATACACCAGGATTTACAAGTCTTCCGTGAAAATCAGTATGATTCCCTAAAATTTATTCAAATTTACTGAAAAGCACTTGAATTTTTGTTGCATTTATCTGAATGCATCCGAATGCGACAACTGCCTATTTTAATTAATGTTTCGGAAAAAGTATCCTCATTAAAAATTAGTGATCTTTCTTTGAGACGCTCCCGCCTAGAATTTAACAAAACTCATCTTGAAGATCGCAATGATTATCAATCAGAACGTGGAATCAGTACATCACATAATCGAAATCACGCGAACCAGAAGTTTCTTAACTTTCGTTATCTGATTGTTGCGCTTGATCGCGGGGAATATAGGGTTCCTCAAATCCTCTCAGTTCTGGCGTTTCTCCTTCAGCAGTACAGTACATTGTACATTCCATAGGAAAGCTCCCGCTGACATAGAGCTTCGGTGTAACAAGTAGCCACCAAAAATCCGTCTGGGGACTCTCCTTAATCGTGACTCGGTACCCCTTAGCCCCCTCTTTTTGTTTCCTTTTCTGCTCTCTTTCTCATTCTTCGTATGGTTCTCTCTTCGCACCCTTGTATCTCTCTCTATCTCGACTTCTCTTATTCCACCGTCAAGCGAGCGTGGCGCAGGGAGTCAGGCAGTCAGGTAGCTCGGCTGGCATTAAGTATTCCCGTTGGGTCGGCGCGGCGCGTCGGTCGATGCTGGGGCTGGATCGGCTGTCGCGATGTAACCCCCGCGCTCGAGCGCACTACGCGCCTGCGTTCTACGGAAGGGGTAGCAAAAGCGATAGTAGGGATGCGGCGAACCTCCCCTCCTCTATATTCGCGGGGCACCCCACCAGAGCAGATCACCACCTCCCCTCGCAACGGCTCCACTGCCCGGGACTCCACGGTCGCCCCATTCCGTTCTCGGCGCCACAGCGTGTAGCATTACGCGTGACACAGAGGCAAGACGTGCCCTACCTGTCAGTCCACACACCGCGGCCGACAGTAGCGTAACCACAAAGTAGCGCGCTGGTACCATCCGCGTCGTCCGTAACTCCGCCGGACTCCTCCCCTGGTTTTATCGTTTGGTTAGTGCACCAAACCGGTATCGCGTCGTGCAATCGCGAGAGTTAGCAAGTTTCTGGGATATCAATTCTTGTCGCTTGTGTGATCTGATCTTGCAGCGTGTTGCCGGGTGTTTAGGTGCGAGTGCAAGTCCGATATCTGGTGAAAAAGTCGGATATTTGGTGAAGAAATCGCGGATCTGTGATTCTTGTTTGGAGCCAACAGGTTCCTCTGATACGCGTGACCGGGAGACAATCGCCGCGTGCGTCCTTGCAGCCAAACCAAAAACCAAGAGGATTAGCGTACTTGGTACTGAATCGGTACTAAGGGAGAAGGATTTCGTTTCTAGTCACCCCAAAGTATACAAGACGGCAGTCACCACGTACATCACACCACTTATCACCTCTGAGAAGGTACTAGAGATCTTCATTGATATTCTACGTTCATTGGTGTTATAAGTTCGTTAATATTTGCATTTCTTCTGCATTAAATTCTCTCGGAAATATGCCAGACTCGATGTGACCGAGATAATGTGGATCAAATATTACGTGATGCTTTGCGATTCCCGGATGTATGTCCTAAGTTTCTAGAGAATCAGGATCTTGAGTTCATTGTGATCGTCAATCCAGGAGCTTTTGTTAAAATCACATGTTGAATCACGTGCTTATAATCAGAGAGAAGTGGAAAGATCTTGTGCAGCCAGCTAGTTGAAGTTGAATAGATGAACCTGAATCTAACGTTAAAGCTGAAACTTAAACTAATGCTGCGAACGTAAAGTTGAACCTGATCTAATCTTCAATGATCACCAAAACTTCAATGTAGATTTTCATCAACAATCACTTGTGAATAATGAGAAAGAAGTAATGAATTGCAATGAAAGAAGTCTGATTTAAAATTGAAACTCTATCTAAAGTTAAACCCAAAATTAAATCTAAATTTAAACCACAAGTTCAATCGCACTTAAGCCTAAAAATACTAAGTTCTTGTCCAAACGTGGTTTTGAATTTCATTTCATCCTAACGAATAATAATAGTCTTTTTCATTATGTGATAACAAGTGAAGCTCTAATTACCAAAGGATATTCTTTTACTTTTTAAACAGCGGACTCAGATAACACAAGCACGAAAATTCTTTATGTGCGCTCTACAAATGTCGAGATGGCAATTTCTTGTCTTGCGGAAAAAGATAAACTATTGTGACTCAGTAACTAGTCTCGCTATGAAATTCTTTTAGCAAATATCAATATTCAAGATGTACCAAATTTGGCAAAATATAATAACACCTTTTTTCATGAGTTGCATTAGTTTCCGTAATTTTAACACAACATGCGATGAATTTCTTTTCTCCGTAGAGATACAAAGTTTGCGCTCAATAAGAAAAAGGTAAAATATATTTTTCTATTCTTTAAAAAGGGATTGCAAAACAAGTGATAATTTCAATGTCTTTAAATTATGACCAACCTTGAAGCAATTAATCCTTATTTTAAATATTGCATATAATATAAGAAGCTAGAGTTTTCATAATTTCCTGAATATATTCTTAAAAACATAATAAAAACGTATTATGTTGATCGCGTTTTGTATAGAATGTTGATCACACTCGTTTTGTATTGAAAAATATTTGTTTGCATATTATAAAAATGGCGGAAAACAGGTGGGCACCTGTTATGCTAAAGTCAACGTCAACTACATAGATGCAGTTTTTTATGAGTTTTGTTCAACCTTCAGTACACTCAGCCGGCTACATCCTCGTTGAAAGCAACGAATGAAGCAAGTTTTTTCTGTTTCGAAAACTCAAATCATTTCAACCATTATAAGGGTAACAGCCAGAAATAAGGTTTGCAAAAAATTCCTGTTCATAGATATGTGTATTTTCTTGGCCTCGAGTTTAGCCTTAAAATACTCTGATAAGCATTTCAAGTCAAGAATATAGCTACTCTAATCTTTTACGAGTATACATACAAGGAAAATTGTTTTATAAACAGATTTTTACTAATGATCGTAAAAAAACATGAAAATTCACATGTCTGAATATTAAATAGTATCATAAATTGTGTTTTCTCTACCGTCTCTCTATTTATCGTAACGTTTTTAAAAGAGGAAAAACTATTTACATTGTGTAACAATTTAACTTCAATTCCCATCCGCAGTCGGAAACAATTATATTTGTGTAGTTATTGTGAACAGAAAAGCTACATTTGCCTTTTGAATTAACAAACATGCATACAAGTGCTTGCAAATTTATATTTCACTTTTAATTACTTGTCTAACTGAAAATATATATAATTGAATTTACGTTAAAGATATCAATACGATTTTACTTTCACTGAATTCAGCATTGATATTGAAAATCGAATTAACTTCTTTTTTAATTAATGTGTATGTGTAAATTGTAATTTCGAGTTGTAAAAATAGTCTCGTAAAAGGATTCAAGATGCTCATTAGGGTCGCAGAACACAAATTTCTCCTTTTACCTTGCACTCTTTTCCATCCTACCTTCTCCACTTTTAACATTTTTTCTTTTTCTCACCTTCCATACATCATTTGCTTAACTTTCTCCCTCAACTTCCAATACAAAATATAAAAGTTTATGCTGCTCATATAAAATAAAGCTATAAAGTCATAACGAAAATTTAATTCTTTCAATAAAAGGTAATCTTCAACGCGATACTAGAACATAATCTTATTTTAACTTGATCAAATCGCCACGTGCCGACATGGTCTACTGATCTGGGTCAGGAACGATTTTTCCTTTGTACTTTTTTTGCCTACGAAGTCTGCTTCTTCAACTCAGAGCGATCTTTGAACTCTAATGACATTAGTGGTCGTATATGTAAAGAGTTTTTTCAGTATAATCTAGCACTATATACTTTAAAACTAAAACGCTATTTAACAAGCTTTCCTACGAGTATACCCATCATCCAAACTTCTATCTGAAAATTTCGAGCGTTCCTTACATTTTAGTTGCACGCACAGGCTGGCTTATCGATTGGGAAAATGAGCGGAGCTAATCGATATTCGAGATAGGCTCTGTTCCGTGATTTTTCACGCACCATTTAATGACCAATTTCGTTTCAAAACCTTTACACTTGAATGCCGTTCTGCAACAGGCATTACAAAACGCAATTTCCGCACTTTGATTTGAATGTCGAGTCGTTTCGATTATACATTCTTCTAAATCGCTCAAAAAATATTTGAATTCCCCGTCATTTAAATGAACAAAATCGATAGAAATGGACTCAACGTGCAAATATTTACTAAAATATCAGGGCGGTAGAGAAAGATTGACGTAAAACAAGCAACATTGAACCAAATTTTATTCATATCGACATCTACTTCATGTCTGCTTTTATTTTGTATCTACTTTTATTTCACATATCTTTGACACAGAATATCAGACTTGACTATGTTTAAGCACTGCCCGTTTTTAGCTGAAAGGTGAAGATAAATATAATTGTCATTTAACTCCTAGAATAGGTTTTTAAAATACAATTAACTGAAAGGTAATACTTGTGCAAAAATTTGAGAAAAAGAAAACTACTCTACAGAATTAAAGGTGTTTAAGTGTTCGTAGCAGGAATTAGAATTCGGATTTCAGATTTTGTCTGTTGACATCGAAACGCTGTTAAATCCGCATAGCTGACTGGTTGTAGTCTCGGACTTACACTAAAACCATCAGGAGTCGAGAAATTCAGATACAAGTCCCTGACAAACGGCCGACACGCAGAAGTAGGTTTAACTCCTCTACATCCGTTGGATTCCTGCACCCTCCAACCCAAACCATAGTTCCGAAACTCGCCCTTCTCGAACCGAAGTTCCCCACCCCACCAAAACAACCCCAACAACCCTCGCCTCCCTTCGAGACACGGAGACAGGAGTATTGAGTTTTGTCGCTTTTTCAAATCTTCTTTTCTCTTTCGCAAAGTTTTTCTGTTACGTCTCTCTGATTCTCGGAGTGTTTCTCACAAAGGTTTCATGCTTTGAGACGCTGATTTGAATTGACAAGCTCTCCCGTCGCTTACTGCAGATGTAAACTTGTAAAACGTTTAAAACTTAGACCTCACTGCCAGCATTCGATTATCCCTATCTATAAAATCCTAACCCTTTTTGTATTTTTGTGAAAATGCGGTTTAAAAATACAAAGTTTCAATCTCACAATTAGTTTTTATTTAAATTACAAATTTTCAAATTTCTGCTATCAATTATTAATTTTTGTTTCTTTGAAGATTTCATTTTTTTTGGTCACACCAAAAAAGTTATATGTGATCAAGTCAATGTGAATTATTCCACAGTTTTTTAAATGTTTTATTTCAATCCTTTAACGGCCATTGTTGTAACTAAGTATCGTTCACTATTTTCGATTTTCCTCATTTTCAGGTAACAAGCTTAGAATTCTGCAAAATAAATACGTGAATTAGATCGAAGTGGACTATTCCGCATCTCTTAAGGTGGTTATCAGTTATCGTATACTCAATAGTAACCCAGAAAATTATAAAAATAAAAAAATAAATTCTTGCAAAGATCGATCAGAAAATGACCATACATTCCATAATTTTTGCAATTATTTTCATTCCTCAGTACCATAAATTTCGTATGCCGTAATTTTCTTCTTTCAGTTATATTTCTTATTATCAAATGATTTAAAAAAGAAAATATTATTGAAATAAACATGAAAAAGCAAAAGAATTAATCGGAGGAAAAAAGGATTACAAATTTACAGATAACATAAATTCCACCTAGGACCGATACTTGTATGCAAAAACTCTAATTTTTGAAAAATCACAAAATAGCGGCCAGTCAACTCCAATGAATAGCTTTATTATTGAGTTTTCAAACAATGTTTTTTACACTTTTCAGAACAAGAAATTTAACTTCAGAATTTACATGATACATGAAGAAAATGTTATATGCAAATTATTTTTAGATTTTTAAAAGAATCTGAACAAAACGAAATAGATCATGTAAGCTAAAATTTACTGTTTTGTGATTTTAGATTTTTTCAAAATATAAATTTTTTAAATTTCGAAATTGTAAAATGTTAAAATTATCATGTCATTTTTAAAGCGAAATCTTACTGGGACAAAGTTAAAAAAATTCCTTAAAAACTGTTAAAATCAGTTATTTTTCGAGATTTCAATTGGCCGCCATTTTATGATTTTTCAAAATTTTGTATTTTGGTTTATAGAGATATTCGAAGCATTGCAAATAGATATTGGTCCTAGGTGAATGATTTATTTGAATCTGAACTGAAGAAGTTATGTGGATTTTCCATTTTTGCGCCATTCCTCCCCATATAAATCATATAGAAATCTTCAAGGCTATTTGTCCATAGGTCCGATTTGGTTTAAATTTGGTGCACTTTATTTCTGTGGACATTAGAGCAAATGACGCGAGTCAGTGCAAACGAATTACAAAAAAATTTTTACTATGTAATTAAGGACAACCCTAATACACATTCGCAGCACCTGTTGAATAGTCTCTTTAATGTTCAATATATTTACACACACTTGACCAGAACAATAGCGACACTTTGCGTTAAGTACCAGAAAGTACCTGCGAGACATTTATTTAACGACAGCATCGGGTGGCAATTATTGCAAACACTGTTATCCGAAAACGATTAAGGCTGCGGAATCGGCGCATGATTTTATCACACTCTCCGTATAATAGTCGATATTTCGAATTTATATGAACACACAATCTATCCGGTCTTTCGCAAACATATATTCGCGGATTTTGAATTTTTCGTTATACTATTCTCGAAGCACGGGGTGTTTATTTGCATCAGCCGTAAATTTTGGATTTAAATCACAGACTACGTGTGGCTATCGCCCTTATTAATTAGCCCATTCGGGGCTTCCGGATAAATATCACACCTTGATAAGATATGGATGAATGATTCCGTCGATGATAACGCTCCTTTTCATGTGAGGGAAATAATTATATGAATAAGTAAAAGAATTGCCAAAGTGGTATTGGTTGGTTTTACAAGTCATTTTAAAAGTAGTAAATGATAAATAAGAATCCAAAAATATGAAATGTCAAGCAAATTAATTTCAAATGGAAATATAAATGGCGTGTATGGTACGTCAATCATCCCCTGAAGGGGCGCCATACTCCTATAGGAAATTTAATATTCAAACTCGCAGAATTAGCTAATTAACTACCACAAATTATCATTTATAATTTAAAGAATAATTATAATTCAATACAATTTTATGACTGGTAATTGAATTTTTCTCTGTCGAAGTTTCTTTTCCTTTGAAATTGGGGGTTTGATAAGACATTTTTGTATTGCCAAGTTAAACTGGAAAAAATTTGTATGCATGAATTTTACGTATGAACCAAAAGCTTTAAATATCACGTTTTGGAAGCGCTCCATTTGATATACTCGCAAAATATCAAAAATATCCTCAGGAAATCTTTTGAAGGTACACAATGTCTGCAAATAATCAATTCGCCTCTATGAGAATACTAATGGCTGCTTATGATCTTGAATAGCCTCCACAATGGCTCTCGCACACTCATGCCCCCTACCTATGCCACCAAGCAAACACCTGAGCGTGCAAACAGAGGGTGTAGATTACGGTAAATATCGCTCTGCTACCTTTCCATACGTTTCCTTGGCAATGTAATATTCCAAATTTACTCTTTAACCATTCGTCACCATATTCTGCGCATAATTTCAAATTTCTGTCTAGCATATCAAATTTTGCATCTGAGGCTAATCTTACGAAAATTTCCGCACCTTTACCTAATTTAGCCCCCCTGAATTACAGGGGAATACACTGATGCCTTTTCACCCACTCAGACCTCTTTTACAACCCACAACCACCTTTCCAAACACGCTGACACATTTTCAACTTCCCTAAGTCAGCATAATCTCATTTATGAATGCGAACCTATGACATCAAATTTGTCATTAAAGGTATATGTGAAGGGAGAATTGTTGCAGGCTTATTCTCCTAGGCCATTTCAACTTATTTAATTTTACATTTGTATTTAGAAGACACTGCAAAGTTAGAAACTTTAAAAATTAAACAACTACTAATTAAAGACTTAAAACAATCAATTTTTCAAATTAAATCAATATTTTTTATGAATGTTCCAACCCTGTACAGAAATCTTGCCTTAGCCCCGATCTGGCAGCCCTAAATATGGCATGAAGCGCATGCCCCGATCGGGGTCGGATTTGGCATCCCGTTTAATGATCGGGGCTTAACCTGGGATTGAACTGGTGGCCTGATTACCGATCATCCCCCAATCGTGGCGTGCATTTCATTTCCTATCCCGGCCAGGTTGGGAGTTTTTGGTACAGCGAAAATGATAGCGCGGATTGTTTTTTTTTACCTGAAATCTTATACATTCTTCTCATGAAATTCTAATTTGTGTTATCTTTAAAATTTCTGCGATTCAAATTTAAAAGTTTAACAGTTTTTAATCTAAAATGTTTTGGATTTAAATGTATTTATTACTGAAATTTTCTGGTTTACAATTTTAAAGTAAAGAATATTAAAGATCTGTGATTTGATATTTTACTATTATGAATGTACCATTTTTAGACAATTCCTAATTAGGATGTCCTTAGGCTCAGAATTAAGCCTAGTTTAAGTTCTGAATTGTACATGTTTTCAATTTGAATATTCTAAATTCAGAAGAGTTACATTTTGTCTGCTTTAATTTACAGTTAGGTTTTGGTTAATTCAAGTACCAATTTTTCATCTTCAAAAGCTCGATTTCTTTTCAATGTCTGGAAAAAATTTGTATGCACCGGGAAAAAGTCCGAAAATAATCGGTGTTTTCGTATAATTGTGAGCGAAAGTCATATGACGAGAGTATTTTGGGAATTTAATAAATAAATTTCAGTGAACGACAAAAGAAGGAAATTAAAAGGGAGGAATTTCAAAGGGCAGAAAAGTATTGACGAGTTTAAAGTCTACCAATATTTTTGGTACATATATATACTCGTGTCTATGCTTAAAGTTCATACTTTCATCTTTCAGTTAAAAGCAGTCACAAGCGTGCGTCGTCATTCGATTGAAGCCGACCTATTGGTCAAAAAATTTGAAAGGGAGATCATCATTCTAAATTTGTCAAAAAGATTACCTGCTGAAGATGCAGCTAAAATATTGTATTACAAAATGTGCTGAAAATGGGACGCTCTAAAGTTTCTCTGAAATATTTTCAAAAGCTGTTCTCAAAATTACACGCTCTATAAACTCACAACATCTCAGAAGGAATTGGAGAGCAGACCTTTAGACATAAATTTTCTTGGTAAATTAGTAAAAATATAACTACTTGAATCTAACTTATTAGGATTAATTACTTTCCTCCTAATAAAATAAATTTAATTGACGTTCTTGTACACAAATCTTCACAAATTGTAGAAAAGTATCTTTATGACATTTACTTAACATTTTCTCAGCTCTTATTTGCCATTGCTTGAAATTTTTCACCAATTGAAATTTTGAGGCTGAATGGCTTAGCAGAAGTGCGGCTGGCTCGTCATAAAAATTAAAGAGAGATAAACTATATACGCGCTATTAACTCGATGTTTTTGTGGCGAGAGTTTCATGAACATGTACGGCGACTTTCATCAAATAGTAATGACTTTTGTACAACAAGTATCGGTAATTTTTCATATTTTATAGATCAAGCTTGGAAAAGAAAATATTAATTTTTCAATTTGTGGGACAGCATCTTCGACATAATCGCCGAAATTCAAAATGTTTCAGAGCATGGAGGGTGAAAGGATGGTAGATTTCGTGGTAATCCCGTAAAGTCGCAACTCTAAACAGTTTAAGTCATGGTAGTGGGTGAACACGGGATGAGCATGGGTACTCAGAGGATGTAACAGCCTGCGGATTCAGGACGGAACCAGAGGTGGATCAATGGATCAGGAACTTTTGGAAATTCAATAAAAGTTTTGCTGAAAATTTCCTTCCCTTTTGAAGATTCTCTACGTTTTTTCGCATTTAATTATGCCCATTGTAAATTTTTATTCATTATTCAAACATCATTTTCCTAACGGATGCTTATCGTTACATGAAATTTATTCGATCGAAAACAATTTCTGCAATAATTATGTCGAATAAAAGTATATGAACGGTAAATTTTATCCGGGAATAAAACAAGAAATTAAAGGGATTTGAGCCCATCATTTGAGGGGCGATCCTGCTTTTTTCTTCACAAGGCTATTATAGTAAATTTGATTCTTCCTCTTCATTTGCTGTATCCAAATGGCAGCCAGAAATGTATGGTGAACTTAAATTCAATTCAATGCAAATTACACCCGTGTAATTCTATCCCCAGCGAATCTACTTCACTTCCTTTCGGGTGACCTTATCAGATTGAATATTGTGTTTAAAAGCACTATAGGTGCCAAAACATAAAAAAATTATTCGCCCGAGATTGTGCCAAACGTCCTCGCCAAGTATCCCGCAAGGAGCCACTGTGCTATTCTCTGCCAAATCATTCCTCGACATCGTATCCCTGTACTGTATCAATGAATAAAACAATCATTTCTTTTAAATGTGTAACTTGTCATACAATTCTTATTTGGATCTGAAAAGTTAGGATGAATAAAATATTCAAAATATTTTGAACCTACTTTTTTAATTAGCATCATACATGAAAATAAAACAACTGATGCAAAGTAGTGTTATGGTTCACTATGGGTGTTTTTACTGGTGTTCATTGTATACGCACATTGCTTCCTCATAAAGAAACGCTTCAATCTTTTTGAGTTAATATTTGGAATTTTTCAATACAAATAAAAGAAGCACTTTATACTTATACTACATGTACAAAAAATTGTTATTCAATTGAATATCGCAATTCAATAATTGTTAGCGGTTCAATAAGTTATTTTATTTTCTTTAAAAAAAGTGTTTTCAGTTACAATTATAAATATGACACTTTTTTAGTAACAATTTTTTCACATAACTATGTATATATTGGCACTGCATTTTATCATAGGAGGCTTCTTAAATTGTAAGTGAGTCAGTCGATTAATTTATTTCAAATTAATAAACTTGATACTTTCAAGATTGCTATATTTAAAATATCAAAAAAGTTTCCGTTAAAGAAATTTGCAATTAGATATTTATATCAGGACTCCAGTTGGATGTAGAAGAATCTCAAATATGTCAGTCAAATTATGTGGTCAAAATTTATAAATTTGGTATAGAGAACATTTTTTTCAATATAATCATAATTCAAAAAGTCCACATCTAAAACCATTTTTAAGAAAAATATGAAATTGAAATAAAAATTCATTTTCTCATCTGATCCGACTGAAACCTCAATCTATTTAAAATATCATGTGAGATTATATTCGTCTAATTTTCTAATCCAGCTTAACCCGTTTGCAAGTCATATTCGAGAAGTTTGGATCGATTGCTCTGCGAGGAAGAAACAGTTTTCGATTTTAAAAATTTTGTAAAATGTACGTGTGTAAAAGAAACGATTAACTTTGGTATGAGCATTGAACCTTGTAAAGAGAGCAGATGTTTCTCTAGGGGTTAGTGCTAAAAAAGGGGAGCCAGTTACGAGTTACCGGTTCTTTCACGTGAATTTCCATTGTTTTGGTACAGAAGGTTCAAAAACTCGGCCGATGGGAAGAAGTTAAATTTCTTGATGAGACTGTCCTCATAAGTGAATGCTATAAAACTGAAAGCTGGTGGATAGAGATCCTTGTGAATTCAGAAGGATCACGTTCCAAAAATGATTTCGTGCGTGCAGAACGGGAAATAATACAAGGTCTCTTTAAAGTCCTGAGAAAAATCTAGACACATGGGCGCCTTGAAGGTCGCTTGCATCAAAAGCTGCTTTGATAAAATACACTGTAAAAATAAATCTACAAGATTTCATTTTGTCTCGAAACTTCTACAAACATTTACGGTAAAAATATTTGTTGCACCAATTTACTAACAGAAATTAGATATTAAAGTAGGTATTTTAGTTTGTCGAAAGATATCAATTCCACTATAAAATCCAAAACTAATTTTCGCTCCCAAAAATTACACGCTATAAAAAATGTACTGCTGAGCATAAATTCATGTTTGATATTAATGAGCTGGGTATTTTTGAAGATATCTTTTGACCTACCATGAAAGTGTATGAAGGTAGTTTTACGAAAAGGGAAACTTGATCTGGATATTTTGTATGTTTCTCTATATATATATGTGTGTGTGTGTGTGTGTGTGTGTGTGGTTCAGGACTGGACAGTGTGATAGGAGCCTCGAGCTTTTGACCATCGTAGAACGTCTTAGTGCCTCGTTACTGATAACCCCAGTATCCCCCTTTCATGGCAACCGCATGCTTTCCAGCTCCTTTTCGCTATTTATGAGCGGGAACTTAACTTGTGAAATGTCAGAAGTCATGAGAAATTGGTGCGGGTCAACTCCATTCGCTCCTGGTAGAAGGGAGATAGGGGTCTTTTCTCTACTTTTTCCTCTCTATAGTCCTCTTTTCTTTCAAAAAGGAGCATGTAAATATAGCCAAATTTAAGCTCATAAAATCCTATAGCAATTTCAAATTCAAGTCTTCGGTTATAAGTGTATACATATTTTTTCATCGATGTATACGCTTTTTGATTTTAAAACTTTTCGAGGAAAACGTATTTGAATTTTAGCAAATACTTTTTTGTGAGAAAAATTGAGATAGAATCTTCTTTCATTTATCATCTATCTTGCAGGTTGAAAATAGATACATCTCAGTCAATATTTAACTATCTCTTAATATATTTTGGCAACGTTAGTCAGTGATGCAAAGGAGGCGTATCCGAATTCCCCCCTGACAAGCCTAATCTTTTAGTGCTCCCCAGTTGTTTTCTTCCTCAAGGGAGAATAAAGGGTCCCGAGGAGGGAAGGAAAGGGTATTTGGCGAGTCCTTACAAGACGAATAACCACAGTCGTTTTTGCAGAAAAAAAGTAAAAGTCCCCGACATAATTTCGCATCGTAGTAGATAGAAATCGGAGGGTGGTTGTAAAAAATGTGGGTAGTCGAGGTTAGGCGGAATGGGGAAAAAGGTAGGATAAAGAGGCGAAGACCGCGTATCCAGGGTGAAACTCGTAACCTGGTAGATGATAACCGTTTTACTCCTGACCCTTTCTACCTTTTAAACCATTTTCCCGAATCACCAGAAACCTCTGACTCACTTTTCCGACCCTCGCTCCGTCCTTCGAGCTATCCCTCGGACCCTTTCGCGGTCGCCAATGGGATTAATTGCGAGAGGCATCAGATTTACGGCTCCGACTGATAAAGCCACTGTTGCTTTACTTGCTTTTGATACCAGCTTTTTTACCTGTGACTCATTTCGTGTTCGACATCTGGGTAGACTGAACTAGAATGGACTCGGTATTCCAGATGTCAACCTATCAGTCTTTTCAAATTTGTGGAAGAAATTCATTTAAGAGTAATTTAAGACATTTTCACAAGTGAGAATATTTAATGATAATAATTTATCACTAAAACCATCCGAAGTAGCTTTGTAATGACTCTAATGGTAAATTTTTAAACTGTTACTTACGATTGAAGTAGACTTATATTGTTCTTGCATTCTCAAATAGCGTAATTACTCTTCTTGTGAGAATTTGTATTTGATCTACTTCTTGCAAGATATGCAAGGTGAAAAATGCAGTTGGAAACTTAGACGTATTCAAAAGGCTCCTTAGCTTGAGAAATTTGAATCGGCGAGTTTATCAGCTGACGAGAAAGCTGTACGTTCTGTCAAAACACTGGATTAATTATTACTCGACCAACCAAAACGTACGCTTGATGACGAAAACAAACTAACGTTATATGGTGACGAATTGAAACCTTAAGATACAAAAAAAAAAGACTTTGTGGTGCTTCGTCAATCGAGAAAGAACGTTAGAATCAAAATTCAATCACATTATATTTACTCTATTTCCCATAAGATTTGTTTCTAGTGATTTCAAAAATTGCTCGTTTAGATTAAAAATTATGGCACAATTAAGGTTTTCTGATTGATGATGAATGGAAACACAACTTTTTCGGCAAGTATTGGAGTGCATTTAGAAGCAATGATAAAAACTAGTGATTTGTATGCAGAACGTAAGCTTCATTCGAGCGCTATTTAGTTAGGTGAGTTTGACAGTGCTAAGTGGCAAGCCTTGTTCGTCGAGTGTGTGAAAACGCAGAAAGCTGCGATACAAAATAGATACGACCTGCTTTTATCATGACAGGATATCTGTGTTTACTTTATATCTCTTTCTATATTGGTAGTTGTCTAATTAAAATCGAATGTCTCTAGAATTTTATTTTCAGTTCCCTGTAAGCATGGGTAGATGAGAATCTCTCTCAATTAATGGAAAAAACATGAAAATACAGAATTATGAAAGAATATTAAAAGTGATTAATTGTGCTTCTTGTACGCAGGCTATTTGGAAGGAGATTTTAATTCCGATAACAAATATCAATGATTTCAAAGTATATTTTTAACTAAAAAATTATTCTAGTAGATCTATACAAAGGTTGAAAGAAAGAAAAATTGAATTCATTGCGCCTTATCAATGAAGCCCTATTTCAGGATTTTTTCCACTCGTTCAGCTCAGCAATGAAAGCAAAGCCCGAGGATGGGTCGTTGTTGAATGGTCGGGTGTGAAAAAGAAGGTAGAAAAATAAATCGCGAGGGTTGGTCATTATCGCAGATAAGAGAGGATAGCAATGGAATGGTAGTGGAACTCCGGGAGTTCCACTTATTATGCCGCAGCATTATGTAAATACCGGAAGACCATTACAATTTTACAACTTACTAGGAGTGGCTTTATTGTTTCAACCCTCTGGTCATAGCAGCTACTGTTCTCACTACTCCATTTTATTCTTGTCCGCAACCTTCTCTCTGTCAAACATAAACTATTTTAATTTGTCAACTTAACATCCATTTCTGCACTACCTTCTCATATACTTTCTGCGTGCTTGTATTATAATACAACAGAATTTTTTTCAAGGAGAAAACAGCAATTACTTTAAATTCTATGTTTTAATTGCTACTACCTTCATGATATTTTAATTTCATAGAATGTAAATCTAACCAATATTTTTGTTACTCTAACAAGGATCGAAAGTTCGGGATAGTTAATAGATAATTTAACTCAAATACTACAAATTGTGTAGATTCTATCATAATGAAATTTGTCCCAAACTTGCTGTCCTTCCCTCAGGAGCCTATCCTGGAACTCCAATTCCTTTAGAAAGAGAGATGAATTTCTGGCCTGTATTCATGGAATCGCAAAAGGAACTCATCCGAATAAGTGAACCCCTTGGCTGCATGTCTGGCAAATCCCTTGGAGAAACAGTACTCCATTTTTTCTCAAAACCCCTCACTCTAATTTCAGTCTAAAGTAATTCGCCTACGGGTGGGTGGCGCTCATTTATTTAATTTTCAAGATCCGCTCTTATTTTTATTTCTGAGACTTTATACACTCCGCTGATTAGCCTTCCGTTAGGATAGGTTTGCGAAAAACCGTTGAAGGAGGTTGGTAGAGCGAAGAATGATTGGGAGGGGCGAGTTGAAATTTATAGGAAAGCTTCTCTGACGTACCAGTCAGTGAGCGAGGGTTGAAGAAAAAAAGAGGATGAGGACTTTGCTTCTAGGTTTGCATTACTCGTTGAAGAAAATTCGGAGATAGAGATGTTTAAGGCAGCCATCACTGCAATGGCCCAAGTTTACTACGCCCACTGCTGGTCTGTTCTGTATTTAGCCAATTTGCCTGTTTTCCACCAGTGTCCTTGTAAGCCGCATTCCATGGTGTATTAAAAATAATTATCTCTAAATGTTGGCTTTTAGGGTTTAAAACCTCCCTAGTTTGCCCATTTACTCTTCATTAAATACGATATTACTCCGGGCTCAAATAGGTAGATGAAAATCACAATCTTTACTGTATATTTATCTTAAAATCGAAAATTTCGACTGGTAACAAGGATTATCAGAACATTTTCCAGCTTTATTTAGAAATAAAAGAAATGTTTTCCTTGTCCGCATTTAGACTCATATTTGTTTGTGGCAAAGTCATTTTTATTGAACTAAGTGACACATACTTGGCACCAGGAAATATGGGTCTAAATACACACAAGTCAATCATTTTCTTGGTTCAATTATGTTTCCTTTTCGGCGTAATAATTATTGTTCTTTAAAAACAATTTTGAACTGAATTTGGCAATATTTTTAACTTAAATTTTCATCTTTCTTTTCATTAAAATTTTATTTTATAATGTATACGTGATTGCCAAAAAGTTGTCTACTATAAGTCTTACTTATTTTCCACTTCTCCTTTGAAAAAGAAACTTTTTTAAAAAATATCTGAAGAAAGTACCTGTATAAGAGCACAATTTAGTAAAGTTTCCAAATTCTAGACGATTTCGTTTAGAAATTATAAGTCAACAAGTACGAAAAATGTCTTGCCATGAGCCTGTCTCAAACTACAAAGAATTCAGCGGGGTATGTATAGTAAAAATGCCTCAAAGGCTTTTCGGGTCCTAATACGATCTGTATGTAGCCTGTGGGAGTGGAAAACTTTTCATCAAGTTTCAGCCCCTAGCTTGCATATTACCTCTACTACCCCTAATAAAGTAATTCTTCAAATTATTTTTTTTTCTCTGTACATGTTGTTTATCTTCAAGCGACAGAAATTGAGAGCAAAAGGGACATTGGGGAGCATATATAGAATTTTTTTTAATGTTTTGGCAGGAAATTCAAAATTTTAAAAATACGGAAATATTTCAAATAATTTTTATAACAGCAAATCGGCTTTGTGAAAGAATGAGAATTTTTCTTTAAGTTGGGCTTTCAATACTCCATTATCAAAAAAATAAATCAATTTTTTATCTTTGGTGCGCCAGGGTGAAAAAAATTAGAAACGATTTTACAGGAACACTTAAAAATAAAAGTGTAGAGTCCGAGAGACTCAGACTCCCAATTTCCTGTTTTTGATGCGGTGAATCCGAATCCGCCTCTGATGTCCGTTTTATTCCATCAGGTCCCTATTTTTTATAACCTCAAAACAAAGTGGAAAATCTGGGTTTTCGTGAATATGTAAGTTACGGCAAAAAAAATTGCACCACTCCATTCTACGAAAAAAATAACATCAAATACAGGTAGTGTGACACCTGATACCGCATTTATGTATACTATTTACATAACAAATTGGGTCAAGAAAAAAACCATCCTCAGCAATTGTCAATTTTATGTTTTTTTCTTCTGTAGAATCGAGTGGTGCAACTAGTTTTCCCGTAACTTAAATATTTACAAAAACCCAGATTTGTCACTATTCTTTGAGGTTATAAAAAATAGGGGCCTGATAGAATGAAACGAATATCAGAAGCGGATTCGGATTGAGCAAATAAAAAATATGTAGTTGAGGGGTTTAGTATCTCGGTCTCCACACTTTTATTTTTTAGTGCTCCTGTGAAATAGTTTTTAATTTTTTTCACCCTGGCGCACCACAGATAAAAAATTGATTTATTTTGTTTATAATATAGTATTGAAACCCCAACTTACATAAAAATCATTAATCTTTCGCAAAGCCGATTTCATATTAAAAAATTTGCTTGAAAAATATTTCCGAGTTTTTTGACATTTGAATTTTCCGCCAGAACAAGTCAAACATTTTTCTATATAAGCTTTCCAATGTGCCTTTTGCCCTCAATTTTTTAAATCTGAAAATAAACATTATCTACAGAAAAAAAAATTTGAAAAAGTACATTATTAGGGGTAGGGGTATTTCCGAGTTTTTTGACATTTGAATTTTCCGCCAGAACAAGTCAAACATTTTTCTATATAAGCTTTCCAACGTGCCTTTTGCCCTCAATTTTTTTAATCTGAAAATAAACATTATCTACAGAAAAAAAATTTGAAAAAATACATTATTAGGGGTAGTAGGTATAATATACAAGCTAGGGGACTGAAACTTGGTGAAACGTTTTCCACCCCCCACAGGCTACCGATAAATCGTATTGGGACCCAAAAAGCCTTGGGGGTATTTTCAACCTACTCAGCCCGCTAATCCCTTTAAAATTAAAAATCTCTGAATAACATTAACACCAGTTTCTGAAAATTTTGCATGCACATTAAACAATTCCATTTTAAATAAAGCAGAAAAAATGGAAATAAAGAAACACGTATTTTACAATGTAATACGAAAAATCTTTTAGGATCGATTTCAATAATTCGAAAATTACCTGCGAATTTTCAAAAATTTACAGAAAGTTCTTCCAAAATGCAGTATTTCCCGAATGAGCGTTGGTATTTAGGATTTTTTTTTATTCGACATGGAAATTCTTGCTCTTTAAATCGATCCCAACAGAATTTGAAAAAGGATAAAATGGCGGGTCTTTATTAAATGATTGAAAGCGGATTTTCTAAAAACACCACTTAAATTTTTTTTAGAAAGAGCTGGTAATATGTATAATATATCTTGTGGGATTCGTTTTTTGTAAACTACTGCATCACATTGAAAACAATTATTTTGGAAAAATCGAATTTGTGATCTTTTGCTCCGTTTACGAGAATAAATCAAAAGTTATATTTCAAGAAAAAAAATATTTACCTGAGCTCAAAAATGTTCAAGCCCCTGGATAACTGACGGGATGCCTTTCTTATATGTATAAGCAAAAACTGTAAACAAAAAGTAAAAGAGATGGGGGTGGGGTTCTGTTAACATAAATAACGCATTCTACCAGTATTTTTCTAGATGTTTCAACTTCTATGTAAACATTTTTTGGTACCTTTCGTTGTTTCCGAGCGAAATGTAGATTCGATTTTTTCAAAATAATTTTTTTTTTATTGTGAAGCAGTCGCTTACCAAGAAAGAAACTTAGGAGATGTGTAGTATATATTTCCAGCTGTTCCCTTGTTGAATAAAAAAAGAAAATCCCGAATACCTACTTTCGTTCGGAGAATACTGTATTGTTTAGAAACTTCCTGTTTATTTTTGGGAATTCATAGATAATCTCTGAATGATTGTAACAAATAAAAAAATAAAAAACTTAATTCGTTGAATATGGGTCATATATCACTCATATTGAGTTTAAAAAGAGAAAACCCAAGAGTAGAGTTCAATATTTTAGAGTTGACGATTTTAAAAATCACTCAAAAATCTGCACCACAAGGTTTATGTCAAATCAATTAAATCGTGAAAATAGTTATTTTCCCAATATTATGTAATACTTTATCTGTTCTGCATATATTTTTCAAATAATGTTGAATTTTTGTTTGTTTTATTATACTCTTATGTCTTGACACACGACCTTTAAAAACTTGTAAAATTCATATACATCACAAATAAATCCCTTGATCTCCTAATTATATATTTTCATACTCTCTTTGGTCACCCTTCATTCAAAAATAATATTTTATGCAGTTTCCAATCTTTTTGTTTAGTAAAACTGTCTTGTCTAAGTCGGTTACTTTTTGAAAATCACCTATATATCTATTAAAATTGATGTATTAAATCTTATAGACAACTTTACCAAAACAACGCTCAAAACTTTAATTTATTATTTCCTTTAAAAAATGCTAAAAAAACATTTAATTTCCTATTCCAAATGTTTAGCCATGTTAAACAAATGATAAACTAGAATTTGAGGTCCAAGAAAAATAATTGTATGTCCTTAAATTATTATTCATAATTTATTTAATAGCTCTTCAGATCGAAAAATTTTTCTGATTTGAAGCCTATCAAGCTGATTTAGTGGTAAAGTTTCATTGGCAACTGGACATATATTATGGGTCGAATTCCCATCCGTTCATATACGTTCAGAGATATCTTGTACCCGGCAGATGTAAGTCTGCCTTTATTTTGCGACCTTCTGTCCGGACGAATAGTTTTCCACGTCTCTTCATTGAATGACATGAAGGTAAAGAAAGGACGGCGGAACTGGTATGAAAAAAGAATGGGGGGAAGTAGTCTTGGTAGACAAGTCCGACTTACATTTTTCCGCGTCTCGGACGCGTTCATGTCATGTCCTTTTCCACATCCACCCCTCAACTTTCCGCCAAGCGTAACATTCCTCTCTAGGGTATTTCGACCTTCTCGTCTTCCAGTGTGAAGGTTTGTTGTTGATGTTGAAAAACTTCACACTACTGTAGATACATTACTTCAAATTAATATTAGCGGATTACAAATTCTTTAAAATGGCATTTATGAAAATGGAACGTCTTTTTATTGCTTTAAATAAATTCAGTTTTTAAAGCAAGTTAAGTAGAATTATATCCTGTTATAAAGAATCCTTATTTAAATGGAAGTATGGAATTTATAAAATTCTTAAACTCTCCACTTTGCTTACAAGTTTCTTTGAAATAGTCACGAACGAGCTTTGAAAGCTCGAGCTCAGCTGGGCTTTCTGATGAAGTCACAGGGAAACTCTCAGAATATTTTTCTGCGTACACACGACACGGAGATGATGTATAAAAATCTGAAAGACTTTAATTTAAACGAAGCTCGTGAGGAATTTCTTTCCTGTGCCAGCTATTGAACAAGATACGACCCTCGCTTTCCCAACTATCGAGGAGTACGTACGTCGCTCGTAAAAGCAAGTGGGTTCGCTCGAGGGATGGAAGCGACGCGACGTTCGGAGGGTGGCTCTCTCTCTCTCCCTCCCTCCCCCTCTCTCTCTCTCACTTTTCTTTCCTTTTTTCCTTAGGAAGCACCGCGATGGTTTTTATCCTAGTAACGCTCTTCGCATTTACCCCACGTCGTTTTGAGTATCGGCGGTTGAAAGAACGGAGTAAAACATTGCGCGGGATACTGAAGCGTATATCGCGGCAGTAAAGTTCAGGATTTTCTGGTCAAGGACGATCCGTTTCGTCGACATTCGCAGAGTGCCAAAGACATCAAAGACTCATATAAAGTGAAACCCACGGATCTCAGGGGAAAAACTACACCGAGCAATCGATCTCTTTTGCATTCAACTTAACGACCTCTCTACTCGCCCGATAGGTCAGGAATCAACGTATTCTCTATAGGGTTGAACCAATAAAATTGTATACACTTTCCCATCCAATGAAAAAATGTGAAAAGAACTTGTTTTCAAATTGATTTTTTTTCTAAAAAATATGCATCTGTTTTGAAAGAAAACTTTGGCGATATCTAACTTTGATGTGAATATTTTATTTGTATATTTATGGAATTTATCTGAGGTACAAAATAGCGACTCTATTTTCAGAATTGTCTCTCCCTGAAGTTTTATCTTAATAAAAATCTCGTTTTTTATATTTTCAAAAAAATTTCTTTGCTAATATTTTCCCATTTTCCATTATGTTCAGCCCCTTTGCCTCTAAAAAAACAAACGCAGTTACAGTGAGAGGTCGAAGCACTAAAGAAAAAGTTGGGAAAATGTTTCGCCCTCGAATGATTCGTTCATATCGGAGAGGCCTGACGCCTTCGCACCATATTATTAATTGCGCTTATCGTAAGCGATGGAAATGACCCCTTTGTTTTGTTCACGAGCAGAATTTCGGGTTACTCGCGAGAAAATGGAGGAAAAACAAGAGGCGATAGTTCATAACGATCTTGAAGCTTCCTTTGTTCCGTCACAATGGAACTAGCTTAATGGGCATATCCTGTCGACCAAACTGGAAATCGATTTTTTTCCGGGTGAAATGTCCTTTCGTACAAGCAAGCTCGTAGAATTCCTTGAGAATGCCTTGCTAGGTTTTACTTTTCATACTGTATTAATGTTTTGCATGCATGCAACAAGTATTTGAAATATAGGCAATACATTGCCGCACAATCGTTACACTCTTCATCGCGTGCCCACAGTAATGTCACATAACATTTTTTTACTTCGGAAATTATAAAAATGCTTGTGAAACATTTCGAACTTTTTCGTAAAATGGAATTCTTCTTGCTGCGAAAAATGTTAAGAATATCATTATTTTAATAAATATTGTAGATTTGAATTTAAATTATTTTGATGTTTTATTGTTTTTGCAGATGGTGACAAGGACAAAGAAGATATTTGTCGGTGGCTTATCAGCGCCGACGACGCTGGAGGACGTCAAAAACTACTTTGAACAGTTCGGCCCGGTAAGCGTCCCTATTTAAAAAAAATTATACCTAAAACCTTTAGTATGCCTAAAAAGGATATTTCTATCGATAGATTAGTAAGAGCAAATAAACATTAAACGAATTTTCAATAATGTAGCCTGGTTAATCAGCAATGATGTGCAATATTGTTAATAAATTTGATAGCGTTGACCACTGTCGTACTGATGATCACATTTTGTCCTTTTGCATAATCGTAAAATCTCAATACTGAATTCGCTAATTGGGAATCCAGAGTTATTTCGTGCATAGTTCGTGTTTGTAAAATGTAAGTTCCCTAATAATATTTTCAATGACTTGTTTGATAAAAACCTTGTTCGTATTGATATTTTTATTACCTTTATGTGTGATTATGAATTAAACTTTGAAATCATTAATTTTTAATACATTTCTTCAGTAATTGTAACAATATACGTACTGTTGTTTTCATTCGAGAAGAAATTAAAATTCCATTATCATGAAAATTTGCAGTTATTCCTACAGATGGTTTGAAAATAGAAATAACGGCGAAAGTTAAATCACAATCACAATTTAATTAAGGTCCTTCAATTTATCTCTCTCGAACTGAGCTTGGACGAGTCGTGTTTTTTAATTAAGTGAATCATTAACAGTGAGTGGCATCCATCGTGTGATATATTACTGCAACTGTTACTAACTTCATTTTCATCGACGGATAAAACCCTTTTCTTATATCAGAATTATTTGGATAATCTTTTTTCGATGTAAAGGGAATCAACTGCTTCAATTGGGATGCAATATGCAAGAATTTGAGGATCATGAGTACAATTTCGATCGGGAAATTGCCATTTATAACGATAGTTTAGCGTATTTCAATAAAGATACTTGATCATCACATAAGGTACATCATAAATTTTCCATAAAGATCTATAGGTACCATCTCAATTTCGGTATCAGTTTAGCCGTCAAACCTCATAAACAGTCATTCTCGGTAATTCACGTTGCGATTCCAAGTTCTGCACATTTCTCAGCCTTACTGTTTCCACCGTCGAATATCTTAGGATCGATATCAAGCCTCTGGAGACCTATAGCAGAACTCAAGTAGTAAGTGATTGTGAATTTTCCAGCAAGCGAAATTATTCAGAAGTTCTGAATTGATAAAATTGCTGATTTAGGAGATGAGATTGAATTTTTTATTTCAAAAGAATTACGATCAACTGATCAAATCTGAGTTAGAAAACTTGATTAGATACTCTTAATTTATTTTTCATTTTAGTTTCATGAATTCTTAAAGTATATCAGTTTGAAATATTGCCATTCTGTGAATGAAATTTTTAAGCCTTCAAGGTCGATTTTGGAAGCCTTGAAATTTTAGAGCTTGTAATATTTAAATATATATGATTTTGGGAATAACCAAATTGTACTGAATAACTCTCTTTTCATCAATTGAAGAAGAATAAGAAGCAGATGTATAGTGCAGAAATTTAATTAAGATAGTCTTTATTTGACGTTATACGGTCTGGTTGACGATCAGACTTTAAAATACCTTATTACTCACGTTGAAGAATTTGTTCACAATTGTACCATTTCTACGGATATTCGTTTAAAATATTGTTCTTTTTACTTATAATACGTGGAAGAAGACTTCTAGCTTCTTGAATGATTATTATTTTTAGAACAGCTTTACATTTCTCACTACAGAAAATTCAAATAAAAATGAAGAATGTTTCAATAGCGTCTAGTTTTAACACAAAACAGCAAACTGCTATAAAGTACCTTCTTCTGAAAGCATTGAATTAGGCTATTAAAATTTTATAACCGACATAGCTCAAATTTATCGAATTGATAGTCCATGAATCGGCAAACACAAACCTTTGAAAACATAAAACTTTTAAAATATCCGATTCTCTAAGCATCCAAAACAAACAATCGTGTATAATTTATTTTTCCTTTTTCGAAAACAAAGATATATACTTTTTGGGTCAGAGCGTCAAGAAAATGAAGATGCACACAACCTATAAAACATTAATAATTTCTTACGAGAGAAGGAAAAAAGAAAAGTGGCTATAGCTGTACAAGCTCTATATCTTTATAGATCTTTCTTACACTTAAGCTCGGGTGCCCTGTGGCAAACCATTACGCAGACAGCCTACAGGTTTTTCCTGACGTACAATATTAAAGTTACTTTTCACAGTAGAGTTAAGTTCCACAGTGCTTGGTTTATTGATCCCAGATGAAACTGTCTGATGCCATTAAGAGAAGTAATGCCAAGTCCATCTGGAGTCTTAAATATAGGAGTCAGTCATTGACCCACGATATCGAGTCGAGACACTTTTCTCTTATCTATATTTCATTTCCACCTCGAAAGTCACTCGTGCGTTTCGTATTACTAAAAGTATGTGGTACGGATGCAGAAAATGTTTTGGGGATGGCCTTGCCTCTTTGTGACCTACATAGAGAGATAAAATCAGGCACCTTTGGTAGAATTTACTCTGGGACACGTACACACGTATTCGTCCTCTGATTTGTGCTGGATAACGTTTTGCTATACATGGACACATTCTTAGTAACACAAGAAAACACACGTATGAATACAAACACAAATACATTAAGGTCGAAGCTGTGTCGTAACCTTATATCGTTTTCTTGACTCCTCGGGCCAAGTCCACCCCCTATGATACTTATCAGGCTACCCTCGGGTTCCTAAGCCGCTGGAATCTCAACAAACTGGAGAAACCACGACGCTGATAAAGCTAATGGTATTGCTGGTAATACATTATATTTATTTGTATTGGGAACCATCCGCTCTCGGACTTTCCGATTTCATTCCGACATCTCTTTTATCATCGCTTTTCCTTTTAAAAGAACGCGGAGTTGAATTTGGAATCAGTAAAATGGTAGAGAATATTCGAAATGAACCTTTTGTAAGCTTTCATAATTTTGTTCAAAGACAACGCAACAAACTTCCGAAAACACTACTTTAAAATTTTGTTTCTCCACTCTGCCGTGCAAACGATAAAAGACGTTGCTGCAACCTAGGCAACTTTCCACTGAACAGGAAAATTCATTTGAGTGTATCGCTCTCATACTTGTACCTATTTTATTTTGAATCTTTGGGAGTCAAATACACTAAATTTTCAAATTGTCAAATAAAAAGAGTTTATTTCTGTTTTCTCCAATACTAATTTGCAGTTAGGACTTTTCACACTTGCAATCACATGTGCACTGAAAACGGTATATTTCATAAAAATTATATTAATATAAAAATACAATTATGATCATTTCGAAAGTATCGGAAAATGTAACTACTTCCCTAAACAAGGATAACAGTTTTAAAATACGCGAAAAATTAATGAATTAATTTGTTTTGATTTTAGTGACTCGGATTCTTAAATAATAAGATTATCACCAATCTTTGCCTATTGAGTACGGCCATGACCTTGATATTTACCGGATATGACAGGCAGCGCCCGCGGCGGCCAAAGCCTAAAATCCCTAAAATTGCATGTCCTGTTATCACACTGATAATTGCACAAACTGTATGAAATACACAATTAAGTACGCACAAACTTTCTATCGCAGATTTTTGTTTCAAGAGGCTCGAATTACGATTAAATAAATGGTTTACTTTTTTAAGTAAACATTCATTGCAAATGAGTTTTCTCTGACAATAATAAACAAATATTGAAAAATGAAAACAGAATACTTCAACGCCATCTGCCAGCATTTTTAGGAACTTTAGCCTGACCGGGTTCTACCTCGCGCCATTATAAATTACAAGCTAGGGCCAGGCTAGAGGCCCCCGGCTTGGCCCAAGAATGGAGCCAGGAAGAAATTTGGCGATTTCCACACGGGATGCTTTGATATCTATTGAATTAAAATCTCAGGACTTCTTTTGAAATATTTCGAAATTTCTTAAAATCTTTTGAAATCTCCTAAAATCTTGTTTAATTCGCGAAAATCGTTCTTAATTCATTAAAATCCCTCAAAATCGCTAAACATCCATCAGAATACTTCGATATCCCTTGAAATCCTGTAGAATCTGTTTCAACTCCTTAAAGTTCGTTAAAATCCATTGATAAATTGAGATTCTCTCTGAAATTGTACTAGCTAATATCTCCAAACTCTTAAAATATTTTTAACTCATTTGCAAATCGTGAAACCTCAGGTAATCCTTTAAAATCATTTGATGTACCCTAAAACCTTTTATACTTCTTTAAAATCTCATAAATTCTCTAAAAATCTTTGACAATTTTGTTAAATTCTTTAGCAAATTTTTAATGCTTTGAAATACTTTGCAAATGCCTTAAAATCCGTTAAAATCTGTTGAAATCCTTTCGAATCACTGAAAATCTTTCAAATCTTATACGATCCCTTTAATTTTTGTTTAAATCTCGTTAACAGTCAAAATAATTGATATATTGTTGACATATTGGGTAAAAAATATATTTGTGAATGATGATTCTTCCGTTTGCGATAGCCTTTAAAGTATATAAGAGAAAACTTCAGTATATAAAGCTATATACTATTTTCTTACAATATGATATTGTATAATATAAATTTATATCGTGATTTAAATGTCGGACAGCGTTTTCATTAATCATTAATAATAATAAATATTATTATTCGCGGATAGTAATAAGCCTTACTGCACAAAGTATTGTTTTACTTTTATTTTTAGGGAATAAGAAAAATCATGAAAAGCAAGGAACTTTAGAATTGAACTTTTGCCGGTGAAAATGTTGTATTGTTAATTAATTGTTTGTTCTTTTAACTATTTTTACAATCTGGTAGAAATGCGAAAGCTGCCTAAATTTTTCCTTCCAGAGTAATCATTGATATGCGTTATTATTGTTTCTATAAACATAGTAAAAATTAGATGGCTTACCAAAAATTACGTCTTCTACTTAAACAAGATTAACGCTCAGTCTTTAGACTAAAAATCGTTAATAAATTAATAATTCTTCATCAATAATAATTATTATTTATAACCCTGAAATTGCATAAAAAAAGATTTTTTAATATTAAAATTATTTTTGCAATAATGTAACGACAGGCAATTTTAAATTTTGCTCGACAAAATGCTTTTTTATTAAATTTCACACTAAAAAAGTCTCACTTCTGTTAGAGCTTTTGATTTCAACGAATCATGTCCACATTTATACTGTATATAGTGTGTTAGTCTGTCCTTTTTCCTTACACCTTAAATTAAGCTCATTTTTTTGTCTTGTAGAAAGATATTATTTCTTTGTTGAAATTCTATTATCTTGATTGTTAAATAATTTTGTGAATAATCAATAAGTTTAATCACATATAATGTTTTAACTTTGAAGAATACAGATAATTAGGGGAAGGTATATAGAATTTGAAATCTCAGTGTCGTTAGTAACACATGCTGCTGATTTTTTACGGTTTTGAAAAGTCTTCCATGGTTAAAAAATAATAATTTGTATCATGGAAATTCCCATTTGTTTTTGTTGGTCATTTAGAAATACAACGCACTAAATCTGAAGGTATCAATTTGATCTGCAACAAAATGATCCAAGAATGTAAGTCTTTTGTTTCTTTATATCAATACACATTTTTGTATCAATTGAATACCGTTGCAGCAAGAACGACATCCTCAGATTTACCGTGAATGTTTCAAAAATATAGTATACAAAATTATAAATGCGAAAACAAATGTATAATTACGAATACTTCTAGTAGAAAAAGTGCGTTATGGTACGGCATTTCAATTTGTAGATACACCATTTCCAGCTTTGTGTGTGATATTGAAAAACTAATGCTATATTTTCTAAATGCCTCCTGAAATCTCTAAATATCTATAATATATAACAGTCCTATATATATTTTTGACGAACCTAGACACGAGGCGTGAATAATGCAATTAAAATGGATTAGGTGTGTTAATAATACAATTTCACCATTTTCACACAGAATATCTTGTACATGCCTCAAATTTGTGAAGGTGACGTAGCTTTTTTTCAAGTATCATAATTATGTTCTTATTGTTCAAAAGATTATTATTTTAATTTAAATTTTTAATCAAGATTGTTTTATCTACAAAGTTTTGTGCGATCAAGTGAACGAAATTTTGTATTAATTGCTTTGTAAATTATAATCATAGTTAGAATTTGAAATAATAAATATTTCTGTAGAATAGAACTCATAATTAAATAAACATATAATTTTGTTATTATTGGCATTCTTTTCCTCACTTTTATTCTCTAAAGTAGTGTCGTTACAGGTACACTGTGAATAATGCTTAGTTGCAATCTATAGAAGGAGCAAGATATTTTAATTATCTCGATAAAACTTATATTTAATCAACCAAATTTAGTTCAGTCAAAATGTATTATTAAAATAACAAACATTTTTTTGGGCAATACAAATATTTTGTTGCAGGTATACGGAGAAAAATAATTGTTTGGGATTTAAGTAACTGTCCATGAAACTTGGATAGAGTTTTATGTGACTGGAAATGTATAAGAATACCTCTTAAATTTTATAAAAATAGTCACAAAGAACTCTATATCCAAGATTCATAGATTGTCACTTAAATTACATTAAATTATGTTTTTTCTGTGGAAATCTTGTTGTTCTCTCAGAGAAACATTTTTCTCAGTGTTAACTGTAATTTTAACCTTTTTGTTTGGTTAAATATATATCTCAAGGTATGAATCCCAATTTTCATTCAGTTTATATTAAATTTACAGTAACATTGATCAAGCCCATTTTGATTCTAACAAAAAAAATATTGCCCCCATATATAATTACGCTAAAAACGTATTTGGCAACTTTTTTCGCTCCACCGCCTTCCCCATTTAGGAAATAATTCAGCAAATCAACAAATCACGTAAAAAACTGATTAGAACACCTTAAACCAGAAAACCACCCTTAATAAAATCTCACTGTAATTTCCCTTCTTGCCTCTCGTAATCCGATTAGGCAACATCATTCCCAATCGACCACATCAGGATCTTAGTGGCTTATACCTATTCAGTTATCCTATGTCAATTATTCAACAAAAATATCCGTAAAATAAGTCCTACTAACCGCAAACATTCTCCCTCTAACCCAATTTAATCCTTACTTGACACACTTTCCGGGTGATCTACACCATAGCGACAAAAAATGATTAAAAAAATAATCTATTGAATATTTTTACTTGAAAATTTTATCAGATCATCCTAAGAGCTTACTTTAAAGGATTATGTAAGTTATATAGCCAAAATTAAAATTAAGTAATAATTATTAAAGTAAAGAAAAATGTTCGTGCGGTGTTTTACACCCCAGTGTGTCAAACAAGGGTTAAAGTACCAACAGCGGTTGCAACAACAGCATCCCATAATATAAAAGCGAGAAAGCGCGGCAGACACATTTAAGGGTGTATGGTGGCAGTGAAGGAGGGCTATCATATAGCATACAGTCCAACAGAGAAGTACGTAGTCCAAGAGCGAGAGATAAGTTTAGGGTGGCAAGGAGGAGTCGTACAATATTCGCCGTAATTAAGTCCCTCCGCTTCTTCGGGTACCCGCAGCGGAGAAGGTTAGGATGCCAGCGAGCAAGCGAGCGGAAAAAAAGGCGATCGCAATAAATAATACAGAGGGGGAAAAGAGGCGATCGCCTGCAACATTCTACTCAAATGTTAAATAGGTATCAATTTGCCCTGAGCCAATAAGAAAGCAGCAGGGCGTGCCGGGTAGGGATTGGATTGGCCGCGTGGACGTGGATAGGCGATACCCCATAGGCGCCTAAGGATATATACAGCATTTGTGCGCGCGCCCCTCTCTTTTCTGGTGGTGGGGCTTAACCACTTGGTTCCCCTCTACCGGTCTGGTCTCGCCGTCTATGTCCTGAGACAGGTCTGATTCACTCCACCACGACCAAGCAGCGACTCCGGGCCTGCGAGTCACGATTCCGACCGTGATTTTGTCACGTGACCGCGTTTCGATTCGCGATTTCCGTATTTCAAGAGTGAAAGGCGCGAAAGTGAACTTGGTAGATGTGCCGACAAGAGTGACCCTTCCATTGTTAAAATATGGTGACAAGAAATAAGGAATAGATTCTACTTGTGCGAGAGTGCTTGATCGTTTAGCTTTGTGTGCGTGGATAACGGATCAACGACCAGGAGTTCCGGATTCTGCTTCCTCCAAGAATGAGTTTTCTTGTAGTTTTCAAGGATACCACGAATTGTCGTTACTCGAAGGATACTGCGAAACCGATCACTTTCCCATTCCGTCCAAGGGCAATAAATCTGAGAGGCATCTTTGCAGCTCAATAGCGCATGAAATAATCAGACAACGTCGGATGAATACAGTCACGGATGATCTCAGACAGATGTATCCTCCTTTCTAGATTTGCAGCCTGTAATCTTTAATTTTTAATCCATCAAACGCCCTTAAGATAATAAGACTCTTAACTTAGAGCAAGTCTTACAAGATCCTCAAATCTCAGTTTGAAGTACCTTTCTATGAAAGAGTTCTAGGCTCTAACCTATCATTTTAACCTTTCCTAGCAATATTGTAGACCGATGATCTAGCGCGGCTGCGTAAGATGTAGCAAGAAAACTCTAACGGATCCTGCAAAATGATTGCTTCCTTAGTTCACAAGAGCGTGAATCGTAAAAGTTAGGTCCGATCAAAAGCAATCATGTCGGATCACGCGGAGAGCGATATGGACGCCACGGAGGAGATAAATGTCGATGATTCCGATTCCCGAAGTTGTAGTCCCCGGAACTACATGCACCATGATTCTAACAGGAATCGTGATGCGCCGTCCGAGTGTTCGAACTCCCCACCTCCGAATCAGACGAATACAAAGACTCTGCAAACTGAATCACCGAGAAGCCATCCCTTTAGCATAAGTCGACTTCTGGGTGAGAGCAGGAGCCAAAATGCAAAGAGTGCGTCATCTGAGGAGCTAGACAGTGATAAGGATAGAAGGTCATCCTGGGCTTGGGAGGAGAGCAACAACCGAACGTCGGCCTTGGAGGATGGAAGGCGGTCCTGGGAGCCGGAAGCTGAAGAGAAGACTTCTGAGAAGGACGATGATGATGACACTGGAAGCACGCCCGAGATACCTACGAGTCACTCCCTTCACTCAAACGACTTGTTAGCCCCTTTTAGACTCTTTCCTGGTGGTTCAGGACTTATTTACACCGGGGGAGGGGTGATTAGGGTACCGGCTCATAGACCACCGGGTTCCAATGGTGTACCGGCCGCGGGGATGCCTAATCAGGCATTGATACCTCATTGGAACCTCCAGGCTCTTCAACATAGTCAACAGCAAGCTGCAGCCGCTGGTCTCAGAGCTAGTTTCTTTGCTAATCTGGCCCCTCATCCTCTACAAGGTCATCCACACCTGAAGGATCGATTAGCAGGTTAGTTACTTTTCTTTTAAATTAAAACTGATCTTCACGGAAAAAAATCTTGTTCTCATCTGTGCAAAACTTTTCTGTCTAACCCGTTTTCTTGTGCATGGTTAGGAGATATGAAATCCAAAAAGTTAAGCGGAACTTAGGAGATCTGATTAATCGGGATTGTGGTATTGGTATACTATGGCGACTAGTTTTGGTACCCAAGATTGCTTTTCGTGTTTTGAGTCAGAAAAGTGTCCTCTCGTGTCAAAAATATATTCACGTGGCTCTAATCGAAACAGGCAAGAACACGATGCTTTTGATTCAAGACAACTTTTTCTCTAAGTGTTTCCAAATCTTCGTAGACTTTCTTAGAGAAGAGTCTCTAACTGTATTTGTTGGATGATTTTCGGGTAACAAACAGTGGATTACTATTAACAATTAGCATTTGTATTGGAAACCATTTTGTCAATGTATTATTTGTTAAAAAATTTCCAATTGATCAGGAGATGCATGAATGAAAATATTGATGGTCAGAAAAAAATGTGTAAATTCAGCTAATTTTCACTGAAAACTTTACTTATTTCAGAACGTATTAAGTTTTGGTGTATTTTGCACTATACAAAAAATGAAATGAAGTACCGCAGAATTTTCCAGTAGGTGCTTACACCGTCAACGAGAATTTTTGAGAATTTCAGTACAGTCAACATAAAGATCTCACAGGGGTGTGTTAAGGATATTAAATTGTTCTATAAGTTACTGCTGTGTAAACTATTAGAAATTTCTATAGCAATTTGTTACTATAAATTTAATGGAAGTAATATGCATATATACGTACAGTAAATTTGCTATTCAACATTATTTAGTAGATTTACTACACATTTTAAGTTTTCTGATTCATTAGAAAATGGTAGTTTCTTCTAAATTTGCTTAATCATTAAAATTTATTTGAAATCAAAATATTACTTTCGTCCCTGGTACGAAATATAACTTCTAGGTTAGGTTTTTAACTCTATCATTTACTTGGCAATTATGGTACTAATAATAAATTCATTTGAAGCCATGAATAAAGAAAATGATTGATTATAGGTACTTGAATTCATAAATTATTACTATACATTTTACTACACATGTCTTGTTATAAAAGATTACTAGTCCAAGAATGTAAAAACTTTTTTCTACTTTTTTACCTAAGATTCAATGGGATATAAATTATCAGTAATTAGGCCCCTGAGCTGTTAAAATTAATTTCAACCGATAATAATGTCCCTCCTTTGTCGTTCGTCCTAGTTGACAAAAAATCCATGCAGAATGCACCTGCGCGATGATCACCCACATTATAGAACTCTGGAGGAGTGTTATTGCTGCTCCCATTTTTGTTCTCTAATGTTACCGTGCATCCAGAACCGGCGCAGGTGCATCATTTAATTGTGTGTAACTTCTCTCAATGATATCTCACTTTTATTGAAGCTACAAATTGAAAAAAAAATTGTTTATAGAAATCGCTATTGCAATTCAAATATTGTCGTTAATAGAAGCCATTATAAATATGAGATAAAGTGAATCTTAAATTAAGAATTAGACTTTAGTTAATGAATCATATTTAAATAATACAAATTGGATGAAAATATGTCAGAAAATGACATTATACCAAATTGCCTGAAAATTCGGTCCTGATTAAATGATAATTTTGCGGAAATAACATACGAAACGATGAAGCGAGGGTAGTCGACGATTGGCGGATTTCATAATTGGTATCGACTCGAAGTTCCTTAGATTAGGAAGCTTATACGTCATGTCTTGCTCATGTTGATACAGCTATATCAATTAAGCAGCGCTTATGAATTATTTAGTTACTCGCTCGTCACAATCGGTGAGGGAAATTGGAACGCGAGAAATTATGGTATCTCGAAATAATGTGATTTCACATTTCAACATGCTTCGCTTTCAATCAATTTTACAGCAGCCAGTGTAAAATTATTCAGTGGATATATACGCTGCTGCAATCATCACTTGTCCATAAAATATTCTCCTAATAGTTTAAAATGTGTAATTACAATATACTTTTTTCGTCTTCTTGTTTACCTTTTCTTGAACGGATCCTAGATTTATCATTAATTTATCATATTAGCAATAACATCGGAAAATTGTTTCTTATGTATGAACCCGCATAATAATAGGTTTCTCGAGCCTCTAGTTTTCTTCGAAAAACAATTTCATACTTCAAGTATGAATGTTTACTTTACGACACCTCTCACCAGTTTGCAAAGTTCTTTTAAATAACTCAGTGCGTTATTATTATGGCAAAGCAAATTAGACATAACGGTAAAAGCGCAACGAGGGGTCAAAATTGAGAAGCAGTTGAAAATGCGATCCAGTAGCTCGTGGGCAACTTTCTTTATTTCAAAGAAACCTTAAAACGTAGGTACGTGCAAAATGCATAATTAGCGTCTACTTATAGGTGAATTCTCGGCGTCAAGTTTTTTTTCGAGTCGGTAAAGTAACCCGCAATTATTGCCTGTGGCGTGAGTAAAACTTTTCTTCGTAACGGCGTATAACGATATTCGTACTTGATAATTTTCCCCAGGAGTAATGTTACAGCAAAATAATAGAATGGCAAAAAAAAGACTCAGAGCTATTGACACGCCAACTCGAGGTATAGGACAAAATGTATAATACTATTGGCGTAAATCGTACGTGTCCATATGCATATATATATATACATAATACATGTACATATACATATATATTGCTGACAGTGCCAACCCATTAAGAGCCCAGGGCTTTGAAACGATGGAAAGGGGAAGTACCGCTTCGTTTCAGCGGATTCGTGTTATTTTCTGTCATTTGCCGGCGACCAGCACTGAACATATATCGGCTATATTAAATTGGCAATATTTGAGGGTAAGAAAGCGGCTCCTTTTAAGCCAGGAAATTATAACAACACAAGTGTGACAAGTACTCATTTTAACTTGAAACCTCTCAAATTCTGTTAACCTCCTTCACTTTACTTTTTAAACCATCAACATTTAATTCTCACCCTCATTACCTTTTCGCTTCTTCTCTTCATATTGCTGATAAAAACACGTTTTACCCTTTCACAAATTTACTTGTAATCAAGAATCATTCGAGGTTCAGTCTGAAACGAAATACAATTGTTCGAGGTTTAAAAACGTAAATTGTCCATTGAGATGCACCATAGCATGTCTATTTCTAAGAGTGTCCTTTTGGATACATTGAATTGTTTAAGGCTTGTCTTCCGATCAAAAAAGTTAAACAGCACTTGGCTCGGTCATACTCGGGTTGAGGGCCATCGACTCTGGATCTAACACTAATTTTAAAACAAATACTTTTTCAACCATAAATGGAATAGTTAAATTTTCGGTGAAAAAAAATTAATTTTCAACCTACAAAAACTAATTTTCAACAAAATAGATTAGTTTTCAAACAAAGAGATGATTTTTCTACGAAGAAAATTTTGTCACTCGAGAAAATAAAACTTCAACCAAATTGTTACATTCTGAAGCCAAAAAGACAAATTTCCTACAAAGCAATTGAATTTTCAACCCGAAAATATATATTTTCAAGAAAAAAGTAAATTTTTAATCAAATATTTCAACATTTATTAAATTGTTGAATTTTCAAGCCAAAAAGATGAATTGTCAACGAAAAATGTAATAGTTGATATTTCAACCAAAAAGATCTTTATTTAAAATCAAAATCAGTTGAATCATTAACCAAAATATATTTATTTGCAATCAAACAGTTGCATTTTTAACCAAAAATGATAAAATTTCCTCCAAAATTTGTTGCATTTTCAACTTGCGTTTTTACTCTACTATTCTCCTTGCGTTATTAGTCTACGTATTAAGACCCTAGATTTAAGTACTCGTTGTACAAATTTTGTTGCTTAGAGGGCTACTGAAATGACGAATCTTTAACAAAAAAATTCATTTTTGAAAAAGTAGTTGAATTTTTGGCTAAGTAGTTGCATTTTTAACCAAAAAAGATAAATACGCAACGAAAAATGTAATAGTTGATATTTAAACCAAAAAATAGTTTAATTTTCAATCAAAAACAGTTTAATTCATCCAAAGAAGACGAATTTTCAACAAAATTGTTCAATCCTCAACCAAAAAGATTAATTTTCTACCAAAAAAGATGAATTCTCAACAAAATACATGGATTTTCAAGTAGAAAAGATCAATTTTCAAATAAAAACTTTTCCACTAAAAAAGAAAGGACCCCGCACCAAATAGGGAAGAGAGGGGTATGGTGTCGGTGCGGGGCACGGTGAATATTACAAATAACGCCCGTATTTTTTGATATTAATATTAGTTTTTCACATAAAATAGTTTTCTCTGTTTAGAAAAATAGTGATTTGAGGCCATTTCTTTTTTTTAAATTCGCGTCAGAAGAGTCATTATGAAGAAACAGTTTTGGCGGAAACCGATGAAAAAGTCTTTGGCTGAAATTAAGCACTTACACTATATTTTGAAATACCTCAAGCATGAAAAAGTTAGATTTTAATAGGTAAATAAAGCTTGGAGTAATATTTTTTCGTTACATTACACTTTCCAGAATTATTATATTATATAATTTTAATTTTACAATGTTTGTATTGTTTAAATAAACTGCAGTGATATGACGGTCTCCGTACCCTAATGTATGGGGTACGCTGACTGAAATGCAATATCCATCAATTAATTAAATATCAAGTAATGAAGAAATTAAAAAGCGGTTCGAGGTAATAACATATGTTCCCTTATAATGTAAGCTTCACCTTAAAAAATACACACATCAAAATCACATTTCAATCATAATTTATAGGGCATTTAAGTCAAAGCAAGACATCATACCCCACTCTCCCCTACATGGTAAAAAAGGTCCCGGTGGAATTTTCAAAGTTTTTAATATTTTTTAGTTTATGCTCTCCTGATCAAAAAATCCTCATAGCAAAAACGCAAATTATGAACAGTTTTTGCGCTACGATGATTTAAAAGTAAGGTTTTGGTACATATTTTTACCTGTGGAGTGGAATATATCACAGACTTTTTTCCCACCCTTTACATTGTTCTCGTGCAAGCTTATGTAGAAAAAGAATTGCGCGGACGAACAATGCGATGCAATTGCGTTGGAAGTGATATGCACTAAGCGTTCGGGCGATGCGCTAAGCGCTTAGGTTGAATGGCCAGACAAAAGAATCAATACCCAGCGTTGTAATTGTGCACTGATCAACCAATTTATGTCAAGCACTCTAAAGTGCCTTTTACAGGATCCTCCTTTCGTGTCAACGCTTCCATCTTATCTTCAACGCTAAGTGTTTAGAAAAGCACTCAGACAACATAATTAACTCCCAGCGTAGCTGTTTGGCTTTGATTCATCAGTTTAACCCAACGCTCCGACTGACTGAACTGACTGATCAGCGCCAAACAGCAACGCTGGGAGTTGATTTTGTTGTCTGGGTGATTTCTTAAACGCTTAGCGTTGAAGTTAAAGTGGGACCGTTAGAACGAGATAAACATTTCTTATAAGGCATTTTAGACTGCTTGAATAAAACTGGCGAATCAAAGCCAAACAGCAACGCTGGGAGTTTATTTTGTTGTCTGAATGCTTTTATTAAACGCTTAGCGTTGATGGTAGGATGGAGGCGTTAGCACAAAAGGAGAATTCTGTAAAAGGTGCTTTAAAGTGCTTGACATGAACTGGTTGATCAGTGTCCAATTACAACGCTGGGTATCGATTCTTTTGTCTGGCCATTCAACTTAAGCGCTTTGCGACGAACTTAGGATGGAATCTTTCAAACGAAAGTAGCATTCATCATGCGTTTGTGAATTAGCTGTTTTCATCGCCGATTCAGACTACCAAATGCCTCTTGATAATAGAAATCGAATTTCGCGTTTAATGCTCGATAACATGCAATTATATGAATGATTTGTGCATTGCCTAAGCGCTTAACGCATCGCCCGAACGCTTAGCGCTTATCACTTCTAACGCGATTACATCGCATTGTTTGTCCGTGCAATTCTTTTTCTACATAAACTTTCAAGAGAGCAATGCAAAGGGTGGAAAAAAAAGTCTGATATATTCCACTCCACAGGTAAAAATATGTACCAAAATCCGACTTTTAAATCATCGTAGCGCAAAAACTGTTCATAATTTGAGTTTTTGCTATAAGGATTTTCTGATCAGTAGAGCATAAACTAAAAAATATCAAAAATTTTGAAAATTTCACTGGGACCTTTTTTTACCATGTATTTGGTGCGGGGTCCTTTGCAACAAAATAGTTCAATTTTCCACTAAAATTATGAATAATTGAAAAAATGGATTTTCAATTAAAGCGTTCAAAATTTCAACTAAATTGTTGAATTTTCAACCGAAAAGATGAATTTTCTACAACACAGTAGAATTTTTAACCCGAAATTATGAATTTTTAACAAAAAAGTTAATTTTCAACCAAAGAGATGAATTTTCTACAAAACAGTTAAATTTTTAGACAAATAATTAAATGTTTAACGCAATAAGATACATTCTCAACAGAGAATATGTAGTAGACGTTTTAACAAGAAAGAAAGAATTACATGTAAACCAAAAAAGTTGGATTTTGTTATTTAGTTTTATTAACTCAGTTCGCATTCAAGTGAAAAAACGAGAAAAAAAGGAAAATAAGGGATAGGCGTAAGACTGTGAAGCCAGCGATAAATAAGAAGGAATTTTTATCATTTATAGACTAAAGGAAAATAGTTTAAGTAAATTTTAAAGTTTATTCAAAATACTTTAAAAATATATTACACTCATACCCCAATTCTGTGTTCTCCGATGTTGTGCCGACTTCGCGCTTGACTGCTTCTGTCTCCCCCTGAGCGTCCCTTGACAGCCTATACGCTTGGCTAGTCAGTGCTGTATTAGAAGTTGTTTATATCGCGTCTCTCTAGCCGCTGCTGTGCCATACTGTGGCGGGTTCAAAGACTATGTTCAAGCGGTCCTGAGTGTTGACATGAAAAAAGGCTCCTTTTCTGTGCCGACCAGACCCGAGGCCGGCACAGAATTGGTGTATGAGCGTAGGTTAGAAAACTAGAAATTTTGCTTGGAAAATAAAGTTTATTTTCCACTGCAAACTTTTTGATTTCGGACCGAGAAACTCGTTAAAAAACAAAGAAATATTTCTTAGCCTGAGAATTTGAAATAATTAACTCAAGGAATTTACATCTTTGAAACTAAGAGCCTAGTTTCCTGGAACTCCGTTTGTTCATCCAAAACAATATTTCTTTAGTTCAATGATTTTGAGGCTTTGAGTTAAAATATGTAATTCATCAATACATGAATAAAATAAAGTTTTATTCAATTTAAAGAAATATTGAAATAACTAAATGCGATAATAATTAAGTAAAAGAGATATTTATTTCATATATAAGAAGGTTTATATTATTATTCCAATAGAATATGTCAATAGCCGAATGAAGTAATTTTTTTACTTAATTATTAATTTATTTACTTAGAAGATGTGTTTCTTTCGATCAATGAAATTAAGTGATTAATGTCAAATAAACATTTGCTTCAAATAATGAAATGAATTTTTGAAATAACTTCCTACACGAATCGTTCGAAAAAATATTTTTGTAACATTAATTACTTATAACGAGAAGATCAGGACAATTGCCGCAAGGTGGGCACAGCTTATGGTCGCACAATAGAAATTACTTCTCAAGTCTATAATTTATTAACAAATTTTCACTACAGTTACAATCTGAAAAGATGTGGTGCTTGGTGGTAATGGGTCTTCCTAAGCACTGAGCGTGCTTGAACATTTTTTTTTACTCGGTGAAAATGAAAATATATTATTTTTAAATGATAATAATTAAAATAATAATTAAATAATAATAATAATCAAAATGCATGTCACATCTTAGAACTACATAAATATATATTTCTGTTAAAAAGTATTGTTTGTTACAAATAAATATTAATTTTTCCCTAAAGTATGCTTATTTAATTTAACGAATCATAGATTTGTTTCAAACAAAATTTCACTTAGTCCGAATTTTATTTATCTTCTTAAACTTCCGCCATACTTCTTTACATTATGAAACTCGCCAATCATAATTAATACTTATTTCTTACAGTTGATAACAAATCTATTTCGCTCAACAAATATTTCACAGTAGGAAATAAATATTTCCTTGCCTCAAGCATTGTCTTCCTTAGATCCAAACGAAACATTTCTTTAAACTTAAGAAATATTTCTTCGGCCACATTCTACTCGATCATTTCTTTGAAACAAAGACATTTTATTTGATTTAAATAATTTTTTTGATTAACATTTTTTTTCAATCTCGTGACTGAGTTCTAGCTATAAAAATTATTAGAATTTAACTGACAGTTAATTATATTTTACTGGTTCGAATTCAGAGAGTCGAGGCTAAATTTTAAATATGCTTTTCTTCTTAATTTTAATATCTGATAGAAATATGTTATAACAAATAAATAATATATTATATTATTATTATTTATTATATTAAATATTGACTGCATCCTTGAAAATAGAATATGTGAGAAAACATTGTAGTTGCTTTCCCGCGGTGGTAGCAGCTTTTGTATATTTGAGATTCTGGTAACTGTGATGGTCTAACTCTAACATTGGAAGGTAGTTCGAACAATTTAGCGATTGCTCTTCCCAATCCGAGGTCTGTCGGTTAGCACGAAGCACAACTTCTATACATATAAGAGAAGACGAGTTGGAGGACGTATAGTTAGAAGAGCATTTCATACGAAGCATAGGGTTAGTTGCAGCGGATTCTGTTTCAGGTTTTGGTCACGCGATGCCTTTTTTCTCTGTTCCCGGTACCCGGTTATCTTTGGCCCCAGGCATTCAGTTCTGCTCGAACCAACTCTCTATCTTCCTCTGACTCTTTTACTCTCCTTCGAATGTTCAGATCCCAATGCTACTTCACTGCTAATCCCATTCAATCTATAGATACCATGCATATACCTATATTATATATACCTACTCATGCTACAAAAGTGTTTACATGTGCATTCCAATTAGCCAAGTAAATGAACTTGATCTTTGTTACACTCCACCTTTCATTTTATCTCTACACATTTTTCTTTAAGAATCAATTTCATTTTTACGCTAATACAGATGCAGTTGTATTTTAAATCTCCATAATTCACGCAGAAAATCATGAGGTACTTTGATCTTGAAGTTAGATCAAAGTGATTTGCAGGAGAGTCATACGCATTTTATTAAAATGATCCAGATTTAGCACATCTAAAAATTGCACTGTTAAAAATGGTTAGGGTTTTATAACACTTTTACTATACGAGTGTAAGGCAAAATTGCAAAAGAATAAGCTTCGCTTACCATACAATTAATTCAATTTCACTTTATAATACTGGTATTGTAACTCTGCCTTACGCCCTCGTCTTAGAGCTTGACGGTTTGGGTTCAATTCTCCGGTCCTGCGAATTTCGTCTTATTCTTAAAACTTTCTTCCGTAATACTTCATAATATGTGTGGCAATATACCAATATATTACAATTCAGCATTTGAAAACTGCAATATCATGTATTGGAAATAAACTTTGAATATACGTACATTTAATGGAACGTCCCAACAGAAATTTTTCACAGTGTAGTTAGAATTACAAGTAAGCAGCGGGCCTCGGACTCAAAGGATTCTAACTGATGTTAGGTATTTTAAAGGATTTCATAGGTTTTGAAAAATTTTAGTGCGTTCTAAAAGAATCCTAAAGATATCAGAGAATTCAAAAGATTGAAAGAAGTTTAATCTGATTTTAGAGGATATCAAAATTTTCAAAATTTTCAAACAAATTTTAAAAGATATTACGAATTTCAAGATAATTTACGGAATTAAAAAGTATTTCAAGGAATTTGAAGGGAGTTTCTCAGGCCGAAAGTTCTCCAAGAACTTTAAAGATTTAGAAAAATTGCAATGGATTTTAAAGGATTTGAAAGATTTGAGGGTATTTTAAAAGATTCCAAGAATTTTTCAACATTTCAAGGGATTATGGGTGACTTCTATAATTGTAAGGGACTTCTAGGGATTTCAAAGGATTTTAAAGAATATAGTGTATTTTAAAAGATTTGCAACAGAATTTAATGGTTTTTAATAGATTTCAGTAGATTTCAAGAGATTTGAAAGATTTCGGGCATGTGATACTTAAAAAATTATCGCTTTTAGCAGTGTTAGGTTCCCCCGGCTTTTTTCCAACAATAATAAAGATTTTGCCATAAAAATTTGAGGAATGATAGCGAACATGCTAACGGACGTCCCCAAACTCTTCTGTTGTGAAATAATTTAAAAAATTTTCATTTTGCTGAATTTGATTAATATATGTGTATTTTGAGGTACAACAGAGACTGTCATTATCGGAATGGCAGATACCTCAACAACGAATCGTAACCTCCAAATAGTGTACATAGAAAAAATTTGTATTTAGCTGAATAACATTTTTTTACTATTATCCCTCAAAAAAGAGTTCGAGGATGTCTGTTGTTCTATTTTATAGCATCTCCAAATACAGTTTTTAAATTTTTTAATTTTTGTGGACAAAAACCCGGGGGAACTGAACCCAATTTACCACACGCGGAAGTATCACATGCCCTTAAATACCTAATTAAATAAACGGAAAAAACATCAATTTTGTAGTTTTTTTTTTCTTCAAATTTGCGCGTATTCTCATTATCAATTTCTTAATCGGCGAGTGAAAATACACCGGTATACAAACTTTCAAATAAATCGGAGGTAATTACTTTTCGGAACTTTATCCAAAGTTTATACATCTAGAAAATTTCTACAAATAACTTGAAATATCTCCCGTTTTTTTGTTGATATCTTGCATCGTTTACGAGAAAAAAATTATATTAAACAAAAATTCCTGTCCTAAAAAATAGTTAAGCCCACATAAATTGTAAAACAAATATGGGAAAAAATAAAAAAGTAGGGGCTTTCCAAAAACATCTTCTTTATTTTATTTTTTTTAGTCGCATTTTGAAAACACGAAAATAAGATTTTCAGGAAAACCATACCTTCCTTATTTGTTCCCTATATTTAAAAGAAGTTTCTGTTAATGTAAAAAGGCATCTTATCAGTTTAATGCGGACTAAATCATTTTTGAGACCAGGAAAATATTTTTTTAATATACAGTTTTGAATTTTTTCGTGTGAACAATGCAAGAAAAACAGCTGCCATTTTGTCTTTTTTTTAATTTGTAAATTTTGTTGGGATCAGTTGAAAGTACGCGCTTGTTCGGAAAATACTCCATTTTTTTTAAATGTCTGTTGTTTTATGAGAATTCAGAGGTATTCTTCACTTTAGAATCTAGAAGTGTATATTCAAATAAAAAATCATTCTGATTCCATGACCCAGACTATTCTTGATATATTTTGCCTGATTTAAAATGTAATTTTATTGGTCATATGCATGTATATCCCAGTTATTAAAAAACATTTGTTGAGTATTGTAAAGACTTGTAATCTGGAATCCTTATGAAACATAAAAACTGAATCAATTTCAATTTAACCAACAAGGGGAGACAACCAATGGTAAATTTTAGTTTCGGGTTTAATTGTCTTTTTCTCCGGAAAACTGACTTTTTTACTTCATCGTGTTTTTTGTAAAAAAAAGTTATTTTCTATAAATGTTATTAATTTGTCCATAATGTTCAAGAATTATATTTAAAATTAGAAGTATGAACGAGGTTTAAAAAAAAAATGTATTTTTTATCGCATTTCAATCCTTCCGAAACCAATGAGTCACTTTTCTATTTGAAAATTCTGATTAAAAATACAATTTTTCATCCAAAAAACTTTATTCATACTTTTAAATTTAAATATAATTGGTAAGCGCAATGCAAAAAATTAATAACATTTTTATAAAACATATTTGTTTGCAAAAAACATGATAAAGTTTTTTAAAAATTCAGTTTTCCATGAAAAAGGCATTAAAAAAATGATTATTATCAGAAATTTTCAAGTTTATTGATTTAAACTGAATATAACTTAATTTGAATTCAAGTCCAGCTGAATTCAAATGAATTTTTTTCAACTGAACTGAAACTAAATACAATTGATTTCAAGCGTATTTAATTCAGTTTAACTTAATTACAAGTAAATGCAAGTTATTTCAGAGTTAATTCCACTCAATTTAGTGAATTTAAGGAAATTCCGATGAATTATACAATATAATAATTCAATTTCAGTTCAATTTAAATGCATGGAACTAAATTAGTTTAACTGGACTCGATTAAACTATAGCAACTGAATTTCATTACATTGCAGTCAATTCAATAAGTATGCAACCTGAAATCTTATGAATTAAAAGCCATTTAGATCAATTAATCATAATAGCAAGGAATTCAACTGAATTAAATTAAATTTAAATAGATCCAGCTCAGTTCAATTCAATTAAAAGTGAATTCAAATCAATTAATTGTAAATTTAAATCAGTGTAACTATATTATTCAACGAAATTTAAGTAAAGCCAGCAAAATTCTACTGGACTTAAGAGAATTAGATTAATTTTATTCAATTCTACTTTGATCGAATTCATTCAAGTGAATTTAATAGAATTCTAGGGGACTTAATAAAGCTAGTGCGAATCAATTCGATTATCAATTGAACGGTATATTTAACTGAATTATTCCTGATAAGATAGAGTTGAAATGAATTCATCGTAAATCAATCGCGAATTCGATTGAACTATACTCAATTATATTTTATTCAAATAAAATCAACTCTATTCCACTGAATTCCATTCAATCAAACAAAATTTAGCTGGACGAACCTTAATATTATGGCAAGCAACTCAATTCAATGTAGTTAAAATCAATTTATTGCAATTAATCAATTCATCTCAATTTCTCTGAATTAAATTTATTTCTAGTGAATTATGTTATATTAGGGTTGCCCTTATTTTGTTCTTTTCGAATTTCTTTCCTCTCACCCTAAAGTTAAGTTCAAATAATCAAACAAATTATGTGTTCTAAATTTGACCCAACCCGGTTAATATTTAGGGTTTGGCGCAAAGACCATGAAGTTTCCCATTGAGTTAACATGAAAACAATGGAGCTTTTTGTCAATCAAATATTTAAACACAATGGTATCTTGCAAATAATTCTGTGTTTTAGTATTTAGTTCAGAATTCGTCAGAGCTTAAAAAACAGTCATAAATATTGACGGTGAATGACTTCAAAGTGGGTCCCTAAGAAAAACCCATAAGCGACAAATTTGAATTTTACGTAATATTATAGGTAATTAAAGCTTTTTGAAAGTTGTTTTCAAAAATAATCATTAATCGGTAATTTAGGAATACCCAGTCGATTTTAAACTAATTTTCAATTGTTTAAACGATGTTAGTTTGTTGAAACACTTGTTTTTTCAGGTAAGTCGAGAAATGAACGTATTTTCTAGACCTTATGAATTCTTAATCAATTTTAATATTTTTAAGTACTAATTTTTTTTCTAAGAATACTCTTAAATTTTTGAATAAATTAAAATTGTTTAAACAATTTTATGTTGTTTAAATATTTTATTTTTGCAATTTTTAGAAAGATTGAAATATTTTTAAGTACTAATGTGTTTTCTAAGAATACTGTTAAATGTTTAAACAAATTTCTCCTTTCTACCTATAAAATATACATAAAATCATGAAAATAAAATAAATTGTTCAAACAATTTTAATTTATTTAAGCCTTTGGCTCCGGGGTGGGATGCAGGAATCCCAAGCCCCTCATCCTGCTCCGGTGCCAAAGGGTTAAACGTTTAAGAGTATTCTTAGAAACTCAAAAATAATAAAATTTGTCGAAAATTTGGTTTGACAAAATGTTTCTCCTGCTTGCTTTAAGTAAACTACACTGGAACTTGGATTGAAGCAGTCCGGATTTATGGCGTTCCAGGAATTGATGTCGTTTACGTTCGGACGGTCTGAAAGTAGGATCAAGGCCAATGCAAGCCATGCTCTAAACAGTTCTCAATTCCAAGTTCCAGTGTATATACTTAAACAAACACGTATTATTTAAATAATTCTAAAATTATTTGATTGTTATAATTGATTAAAGAACTCATAAAATCTAGAAAATACATGCATTTTACGACTTACTTAAAAAAACAAAGGTTTAAACAAATTAAAATTGTTCAAACAATTGGAAATTAGTTACCAAATAACTGCATATTGTTAAGCTACCGGTTAATGATTATTTATGAAAACAAAAATCAAAAAGCTATAATAAACAGTAATATCACGTAAAATTCAAATTTTTCATGTGGTTTTCTTTAGGGACCCATAAGAGTGGCTTAAACTTAAAGTCATTCTAACTCCAATTTTATGATTGATTCTTATTCTCTGACAAATTCTGGACAATATACTGAAACACGGAATTATTTGTAAGATATTATGGCGTTTAAATATTAGATTTACAAAAAGATGACTTTTTTCCATGTTAAATCAATGGGAAACTTCATGGTCTTTGCGCCACCCCTAAATATTAACCAACTTGGCTCGAATTTGGAGATATGAAAAGGGAATTCAGAGGAATTCGGAAAACACAAAATATTGATGAATCCTGAAAGTTCAAAGAAGGACATTTAAGTAATATCATAGTCAACGTAGAATATTACTCGGGAATACTTTTCCTTTCAGTTACATCTTATCTGTGAAACGAAACAGGACTGTTTATCTTCCTAACTAGATAACATGGGAAAGAATGATGTAAGGACAGATATATATTGTATGCTGCAACTATCGTTCTCTCGCCTTTATGCATCATTTGTTTTGTTTAAATATTTTGAATTGAAATACGAAAGTAGTTTCAAGTTGGAGCGGTTTATATAAGAACCCAGAACTCGGAAAAATGCTGCGAAATTCATTAAAATCATTCTGATGTACGTATTTGCAACGTAAAGAATAAGAAACATGAAACAAAGAAAATAAATTGTTCTTTAGCAACATGGGAATATTTTTCATGTTGAAATGTTGACTTGCTGTTTTGCAAGGATAGGGGCGAGCGAAGTATGAAACACTGAAGTATACTTGAAGAGCCGTTCGAAGCTGAATAGAGGCAGAGGCCGCAGCGTTTACAAGCGACCGCTTGCAGACCTTACAGCTAAATATATCTCTCTGTAGAGCTGCTCAAGGTCAGAGCTTGGATTGGTCGACGATAAAGCGGAGCTCTGCGCCACTCTCTTGCCCTTCTCTTCATTCGCTTTCCTGGCGATCATGCTCTCATGCTCCAACTCTGACTAAGCTTCAACTTTGCTCATCGCTAGAACTTCGCAGCAGGCCCACGTGTATATTCGTATTTTCCGACAATACCACGTGCACGCATTCGAAAGTAGAATTTGCGCCAAGGCAAATACAGTAGTGAAATAGCGCGATTTACAGATGTAGCGCGATTTGATGCGTCGCGACGCATGCGGATTCCTCCTCAATCTGCGATTCATACTTATTGTACTTTCGATGCGGAGACTGTATCGCTGATATAAAACCAGAAGTATTTCAAATTCCTTTAGAGAAAATAAATTTTTTTTTGAATTTCTATTATCTTCGAATGTCTGCTCAAACTTTTTGATGTTGAATAATTTGGAATTAAGAATGATTGTTAATTTTTTATCAGATTTGTTGTCAGATCCTGACGATTATATTTTTAGTTAAAAATTTTATTATTAGGTTGAAAATTTGTCTTTTTATGTTGAAAATTCAACTATTTCGGTAGAAATTTAATTCTTTGTTGAAAATACATATTTTGGTGTTCAAAATTAATCTGAAATCTTTATTGGGTATTTTTTTTTTATTCGTTGCTTGGGAAAAAAAGCAACTATTTCATTGAAATTCAGTATTTTTTAGTTGAAAGTTCAAATATTTTGTTGAAAATTGATCTTTTGTGATTGAAAAAACAAATGCTTGGGTAAAAGTTCAACTACTTAATTAAAAATTTATTTTTTTGGTCGAAGGTTTGAAAATTGAAATAGATTGTTGAACATTCGTCTGATTGGAATATTTTGTTGAAATTTATTTATTTTTTTATTTTTTATGAAAATTCAATTATCTTCTAAAAAATTCGGCTTTTTGGCTTGAAAATTTAACTATTTTGTTGAAAATGAAACTCTTTTTGTTTGAAGTTTAATCTTTTTATAAGTAATAATTCGACCAGTTATTTAAAAATTCATCTTTTTATAACATGCATGTATATTGAAAATCTAAGTATTTGGTTAAAAGTACAACTATTTTGTTGAAAATTCGTCTCTTTTGCTTTAAATTTCAACTCTTTGGTTGTAAATGCAAATGTTTGCTTACAAAATAATTCTGTTGTTGTTGAAAATGCAACTATTTTTATGAAGTTTAATCTTTTTTGTTTGAAAATTGGACCATCTTGGATCATTGTTTTTGGTCGAAAATTCAAATCTTTTGTTGAAAATTCGTCCTTTTGGATTGAACATTCATCTTTTATGGTATAAAAGTAATCTTTTTTTAGTTGACAGAAGTAAGTTTTTAAAACATAATCTAATATTTTATTGTTTTATTTTGTTTATAAAATATTCTTAAAAATTTTACAAGGTAAAAATGCTAGTCTTTGAATATTGTCAGGGAAAATGAAAAATTGCCAGAGAAAAATCTGGGTAAAGTCAGGGAAATTTTTAAAATGAAGTTTTTCGGCTACCCTGGTTTTAAGTTATTTATTAATATTATTATTATTATTTATTATTCAATAGTTTGTTTGAAAATGGGTCTTTCTTTCGACAACTTTCAATCGATTCCATTGATTTTGTTTTGTACGACTAACATTTTTGGATTATATTGGTCAATTTAATATTAAGATTATCAGTTTATTGTTGTTTTTTTTAAAGCAAGTTTATTCTCTCGGTTTGTCTCCAGTCTTAATTCAAAGGAGAATTCAATTTCACTTCATTTTTTGAGTATAGTAAATGTAGCTTTCAAGGTCAAAACTTGATGAAACTATACCAATTTCATGTTTTTTTCGTTTATTTCAGTAAATACAAAAAATTTACAAAAAAGCCTCAAGTCAAAATTATAGATCTGTCAAAAATATATCTTTTATGTGATATGCATTTTTTCTAACAAATAATTATTTTTTGAGAAAAGAAGGCAAATTTTGGTAAAAACTGTATAATTGCTTGAAATGGGATTTGCGGCAACTCTGCGACTGGTCATATAAATAATTTATGTCTCATCCCTAACCCTTTCAAATATGTCGTGACGTGTCGGAAGGCACCCCTGTGACTGGTCACAAAAGTAGTTTAGAACTTTAGGTCACACCGCTTAATCCTTTCCAATGTCTTTCGGGGTGCGGGAAAGCACACCTGCGATTAGTCACAGAAATAATGTAGGTCACACCACTAACCCTTTTCAATATCTCGTTGGGGGAGGAAGGCAACCCTGTGATTGGTCACAGAAATAATGTAGTTTACGCCCCTAACCCTTTCCAACGTCTCGTTGGGGACAAGAAAGCAACCCTGTGACTGGTCACATTATTTCATAGTGTTAACCCTTTCCAAAGCTACGGTGTGACGGGTCGCAGAAACAATGTAGCTCACGTCCCTAACCCTTTTCAATATCTCGTGGGGGGAGAAACGCACCCCTGTGACTGGTCACGGAAATAATTTAGTTTGGTCATACTCCTAACCCTTTCCAAAGCCTTGCGGGGTCAGGAAGGCACTCCTGTGACTGATTACAGAAATAATTTAGGTCACACCCCTTAACCCTTTCCAATGTTTCATGGGTGGGGCGGGAAGGCACTATTGTGCCACCTTATGATCGTCCATTGTATATACGAGATGTTTAAAAAATCACAGGTAAGACCTTTTTAGAATATTATCTAATTTTCTTTTGTTTAACAACTCAATTTAATTCTTTTTGACTAAAAGATGCTGCATTTCAATTTTAGATCAATATCCGACTGAAAATGAGCCCAGCTTTTTTCTGTGAAGTAAACCTAACTTCGATTCTTAAAATATACAATTCAAAATGAATTCAATTGAAATTGTAACTACAATGATTTTCAACGCAATTCAATTGAATGAAGTTTGATTAAACGAAAATTGAAATGAATTACAAAATTAATTAAACTCAATTAATAATTTAATTCAATGTAAATTCATTTCAATTTAATTAAATACTGGAGAAATGCATCCGTATTTAACGAAATTCAATTTAATTTAACTCATTACGATCAAATCTCATTTAAATTAACTCAATTTTACTGAATTTAATTGTACCCAGTGAAAATTATGACTGCAATCATAAAATTGTTACGAAATTGTCAGGAAATCCATGGATTTCAATGTTGTAAGGATAATTTTTGGAATGCTTACGTACCACAAGCCCCTAAAAAAAGCCTTACGTAATGATTTAAAAATCAGAAAGGAAACATAGATAAAAAAGTCATTTGTGAGTTTGTGACAATCATGAAAAAAGGTCTGGAGCAGATTTCTTCATGTCTTGAACGAAATTCAAGTCGATTTCCTGCTTTCGCGACTACTGTAGCGTCTATCTATCGCAGTAACGATAAGGCGTTTCAAGGATAACTCGACTCGGGAGGGTCGCGATGTAATGTAACAGGCGGATAACACAAGTGCCTCTAAACTCTGAAAGACATCTCGAACAGGCAACTCAACTTTTCTTATTTCCGGTCCAGAAGAAATATCTTCAAACAATATTCTTTCTCGTAAAAGAGTAATAATAATAATAATAATAAATCTTTAGTTTTAAATCTTTAAAATAATAATAATCTTACCAAATTAAAGAAAAAGTTAAATTACAATTGAATGGTAGCCCTGCAGACGTTTTTTGTCTCTATTGAAGAATCGTCAAAATGAAACTGTTATATGCTGTTACTATGGTATATTCTTACAGTGGTTTTTGCAATAGATTAATACTCTAGATCAAAAGTAATTGATGTTTGTATGTTCAATTTCTAATGGACTCAGCTTGTCCGGATCCACATTTTCTTATGCTATGTGTATACTATAAAAAACTGTGGCGATATAAGATAAGATTATAAAAAACATAGTATGTATTTCAAGTTAATTAAAGAAGAATCATGTTTATTTAAGGAAATTAATCTGTAATTCGTTCAATTCAAAAAAGTTATGGACTTTAAAATTTTGCCCCTCGATCAACTGAAATATCCAAAATATTAAACGGAAATTTATGCTTAGGTCAAATTAAGGCTGTAAATATTTGAGTAGTTTACCTATTCCTAACATTCTAAGGAATTGATGACTTAATTGTAAATTTAAAATTAAACTTGAATGTTCATACATAAACGAAAAACAGATCAAGGATATGAAATATCAATCAGATGATACATTCAGTCAAGAAGAGTTTATGTTTAATATTTATAATTCAAAAGATTCAAAATAAAAAATAAAAACTGGGTAAGTAAGCTGAACGAATCAGCTGTGATCAGCATTTAAAATTGTATCTATTTTTGGTTACTTGAACTCAAACTTTATTTACAATTTAAAAAAAAATGGCAGATGTATTCGAGTCAGTATAACCGTCGTGTAGGCAATATTCAAAATGTGTTCTTATCTGTAATTTTTTTCAGATTTTATTTCTAAATTTTGTCAAAAAATAGGCTCTTTAGTGTCTACAAAACACATTTCTTTCATTACAATCCGGTGAGCCGTTTTCGAGAAAACCCACTTTTTTATTTTTCTTTCCCCCTCTATAACTCCCACAAAAAAGTAATTTCTGGATTATCATTAGGGGAAATTTTACTCCACATGGATACGAACCTATAACAGCAATTTGGACTTAATACTTGCAAGGGAAAATTTTGTATATTGTATAATTATATATATTATACTTATCCGGCTAGACCCTTTCTCGTGAGTAATTACCCAATACTTAATTTCCTTTCTTATTTTTATGAATTTAAATTTCCAAGTTTTTGTTCATTCTCAGTCAAATTATTTAAAATAAAAATGAGGTACGATAGAATGATAGATCTTCTTTTTCACATAATTGAATATTTTAGAATTATTAATGTCTATTTGAATACAGTAGTTTTCGTCTATCTAATTATACAATATCAATTATAAGTAGTTTTAGTTGATATCGTAAAATTTCCAATGTTGTGCCTACAAAAATGGTATCATTTTTGTATATAAAATAACTTGAGTTTTCAAAATGTAACCTATAAATCCGCAGTAATAGGTACACCATATTTTTGTTCATCCGCAGTAATACGTACAAACATACATTTTATCTCAATTTCAAATATTTGTGTATATTGCCTTATGATTTGGTCTTGATTACTGTTTTTTATGTACAAAATACATCCTACATGAGAGTGAATCGAAAAATTAGGGTTATTTCATTATATATTAAAAATAATAGTCAAATAAAGTCAGACTAAGGCTTGATACCGCAGTAATTGGGGCAGTTACCCTACATCAGTGCTGAATTGAAGCCTAAAAAGCCGAGAAAATAGAGGGAAAATTTTGTTTTCACTCGAGGCGCACGTTTTCTCCAGTTTGCTTTCTGATCTAAATCTGCGAAATATCGCTGATTAATCAGCTATAAGTATACCACTGATTGCAATCAGCTTATATACGCGAATAAATCAGTGAAGTTTCACTAATTCCTGAAAGCAGTTTTTAGTCTTAAAATAGATTTTATGCTTATTCTGGATCATATGAAAATGATTTAATTTATTTCACTAAGTATGTAATAAATTGTCCTACTGTGTCATAGATTGTTTTCTATTTTCAAATTGTCACATATGCAAGTTGAAACTGAATATTTATATTCAGCAGAATTGGTATCAAGCCTACCTTTATGATTACGTGACAAGGTAGCAAATGTTTCAAATTTGTTCTGAACCGTATTACACATAATTTATATTCTATAACGATATAAATTATTATTCATATATCATAGTTTTATTTTCATCTTTAAAACATTGTACAGATTCTCAAAATAGTTATAAGCTCTAAATTAATTAAAACTTTGATATTAGCCTCAATAAGTTAATTAAACTAATTAGTGTTTGGGCAGTAATTGATCTAATATGTTGATCTTAACTTGAGAAATTATATCCGAAACTGAAAATAAACTTTAATTGAAGTGTCGTGTTTTGATCGATTTATGCGGAAGTGCGCTTTATCGGTCCTATAAAAGACGACTGGCATGAAACGATGTACTTGATAGTTTGATATACGCACTGGCGGTAAAAATACCGGAAAACCCCTGTGATTCCAATACTCTGAAGCCTCACAAAAGGCGCCCATGCCGTCACTTGTGTCGAGGTGATTGCGATTTCGTGTATGCGCGACTTCCGGGCAGCGCCATGGACACGGAAGAGGCCGTGACCTGTTGCTGCCGGCAAATAATTACCTTCTCCTCATTGTGTCCCTTCTCCAAATAACACCTCTCAGGACAACTTATTAAGCAATTACATTAATTAGAGAAATAATTCAATTTTACTTTTTAAAGATATTAAACGATAGAAGCCTTGAATAAGTTCTAAGTTAATAAATACATTACAAAATTCACATTCATTTCAATAAAAATGCATAATTTAGGGATTCAAAAATAAGAATCTCACCAAAAACTTCTAGGATGCAAACAATTTCGCCAAGTAAAAAGCTTTTAGCACAATCAAAATAGTTTGTGAAATAAAAGTTTGCCAAGTAATTCTGAAAGATACCTAAGTTAAAAAAAAGTCTTTAGATTGATAAAATTACAGAAATTTCGGGAATATTTTAAAAGGAGTAAATGAAAACATTATTAAGAAAAAGGTGATAAAATTTTGCCAAGTTTTCATTTTTTCCCCTTTTAATAAATTCTCAAAATTTCCATAATCTTATCATTCTAAAAAATGTTAAGAGTTAGATATCTTTTAGAGTTACTTGGCAAACTTTGATTTCACAAAATATGATATTTAAATTCCTTTTTAATAAATAAAATGCTCGTTTCAAAGCAATAAGAATATTTAATACTCAAAACAATATAATACATATAATTAGCATTGATATTGATATTATCAGTCAAAATATAACGATAAATAGTTTTTGAATTTTCTTAGATTTTCATCTAGCGGTGTTATGTTGAAAAATTGGAACAAATCAGTTTGACAGTGTAAGCTCCACAGGTCATTCAGGTCAAAGTTTCCTAAAAAATCGCACTTCAGCTTCATCTTAGACAATTTATCCCGCAATTTATAGACAACTCGGTTAAATATTGTAGGCTGTTTCGATTGAACTGCTAAAAATCGAATTCTGGGAAAAAGTGAAATATTTCTCGAAATTAGAACTTATGTAATCAATTTATCCTAAAATTATTTAATGAATCGTTTGAATATTGTAGGCTGCAGGTCGACTGAACTGATACACAGTAATACAAGAATCTGAATTTTAATAATAACTGAATTTCATTTGTAACTTAAATTAAGTAAATCAATTAATTTCAACTATAAATTGGTCTTAAATACCGTGTCTGTCTGAAATATGAAGTAATACAATAAACAACTGGTAGGTATATTAACTTTCGAATGATTTTCAGTCGTGCGATCTGAAATTCATTTGGGCTAGCAGAAATGCGTGCGCGAACTGCGATGCGCGAACACTTAGGAAAAATGTCGATTGACACGTAGATCTCGGTAAGTTGGAGATGTGTATATTTGAGTCGTTTGTGAAACGTTTTTACTTAAATAAAAAAAAAGTATTTTAAAAATGGTTGAAATCCAGAAATTATAAAAAGCCAGTGTTGATCGATGCCTGTTTAAATCTATTTGTTGGACAAGTGGGTTGTTTGTGAAAAGTTTTTTATTACTTAAAGCTGAGACAAATTCCAAAGAATACATTATCATGAAGGTAAAGAAAAGTTCAAGTTTTCATGAGAAATAAATTTCCTTACCTTATTTTTATCATTTTTGTCATATTTTGTAAGTATTTTATAATATTTGCGTCTTAAACTAACCTACAAATTTAATTTTACGTGCATAAATCGGTTGACTTCCAACCAAGCGAATAACTGGATGTCATATTACAATCATCAGTTGATTCTTGTATTACTGTGCAATAACCTTGAGAGCTTTTAAAATCCTCCAAAAACAGATAAATCCTCGGAGATTTTATAAAATTCCTTGTAATCTTTTGAATTATCATAAAATAATAAATTATTTTAGAAAATTTCATATTAATTCAAAATTTTAGTTATAGATTACTTTTAAATATGTTGAAATTCCCTAAAAGATTTGAAATTCTTTGAAACTCTTGAATCACTTGAAACTTTGTAAAGTTCTTGAAAATCGAAATTTATTGAAGCTCTCGGAAATTCCCTTGGTTTTTAAAAATACCTCAAAGATTTTAAATTCTTTGAGTTGATTGAAAATTTCTTGGAATCTTGTAAGACATCCTAAAATCTTTCAAATTCTTTGAAATCTTTGATAATAACTTGAAATAGTTGAAAATCCGTTGGAACTTATACGAAATCCATGAATTCTTGTGAATAAATTCTTAGCAATCTGTTGAAATATTATATTACCCCTTGAAATTACATGAAATCTGATATTACCTGAAGTCCTGGAAAATTTATCAAAATACCTTGTGAGATTTCAAAATTTCTCAAAAACATTGAAATCCTTGAAAATCTTATAAAATCACTTGGGATTTTTTGAGATATTATAATAGACCCTACAAAATCGTGCTACATTTTCCAAAATTCCAGGAAACTTTTTAATATCCCATGAAAATTTTTCAAATCTTTTTTTTAAATTTGAGATCAAAATGAAATCATTTTTCTTATGATTAATTCCATGCAAAAAGAGCATGAAATATATTCACAAATCAATATTAGATTTTCAAACTACCTCCTTTGCGGCTCATTAGAGACAGATAAACAAAAAAGGAAAAAAGAGGAAGAATTGAATCACTTCAAATTACTGAAATCTATTAAAAATACCCTAAATATTTCAACAACTTCTAAATCTTTTGAAATCAATTGAAACATTTTAAAGCTTCTAAAAATGCCTTAGAATCTTTTAAAAACATAAAATAATTCAAATCCTATAAAAGACATTACATTACTGAAATCAATTAAAAAATTCTTAGGATCTTTTAAAATATGAATGGCCGTCAGGAAATATATTACATGATAAAAAAAAACTAAAACAAATAATGATCTAATGTATATTAGTATAATAAAAAGTAATTTCAACAGTCAAAGCAGGGTTCAAGTAGCATATTTGAGAAAAAATAAGTAGATAGAGGAAACACACATAATTGATGGACGCTGCCGAACAAAAGGGATAAAATATGAAGCGAGCAAAGTTATTAAAAAATAAATTTCGAAAATATCGGACATTAGAAAAAAAGTTCTTATAGAACTATACGCATATAATAATTTTACTTTTGTCCTTTTTTTGTTTCGCGCATATATAAACAAAAAATCATTTTCAGGAAAACGGACGCTATTTTGTTAATTTTCGAATTTTCGCAAATTATTTGAGGTTTAGAAAACAATTATAAAGACCGTTTCGCTGGTGAAAATTGGCTAATTACTAGTGAAAATTTACGAACTTTGTTTGAGTAAATGTACGTCACTAAAAATTAGTAAAATTTACTAATTCAAGTAGCATAAATATTGACTAATTTGATGGTGGAGAACTCAAACTTATTTACAATTAGTGAAAATATTTTAATTTACTTAGAGCTGAATATATTAATTAGAACAAGATTAAAGAATTCAAATCGGGTCAATACAAAAGTTTAATAAAAGTATAGGCTTGTGTAACATTTTCAATTCTAATAAAACTGTGAAAAGGCTATAATATCGTGAAACATGTAAATAGGCTACGTCACCTCTACCAATATGTATGTTTACACGAATTATTCCTTAACAATGTAAAAACAAGAATCATTTACACACTTATTTCATTTTCGCTTAAAAAAGTGAAAGCTCGATTTTGTACAATTTATTTTCATTCTATAATACATTATTATTCTTTCAAACCGTTCTATATATCAAAATGAACAATCGACAAAAAAAGTCCACTAATTGATTAGTAACTTCAATCACTACAGAATTGATCAATATATCTTCACAGCTGAACGTTCGTAAAATAAGCTAGTCTTTTTTCAATTTTCCGTGCTAAAATATTACTATTTTATTATTCAAACACTAAGGTACGGCTAAAAAAAAAACAATTTATTCTTAAGAATCTGTCATAAGAAATGTTGAAGTGAATAAAGCATTAAGAATTTTTAATGCGAATACTGAATGCACTCAGAAAAGAGATTCTTTTATTCAAAGAAAATATTCATTCAAAGAAAAATGTATTTAATTCTAAGAAATTTCTTTTAATTCAAAGAAATGTTTTTTCCATGAATAAATTCGTTCATTCCAATGCAAATTTTTCCTTAATTTTATATGATTTTCTCCGATTTGCAGTTATTTTTTAATAAAATGAGAAAAATCTATATTATGGAAACGTTTTCTTGAATTCAAGACAAATATATTTTTCTGAGTGGGAGTTACCAGATAACGCGTATTTTAAACGCATAGTTTTAGTTTTATTTTGTAGCCAAATAATTATGTTTGTGTTAAAGAAATTTTCACGTGGTTCAGAACAAAACAGAAAAAAGGACGATGCTTTCGTTTCAAGTCAAATTTTTCTCTGTGTGAATACATACATATAAGTATTTATACATATATCATAAATATTTATGAAAGATGTATATAGCTTTTAAAGACTTTAACAATAATATAATGTAGGATCACTTAAAATTGTATGGGATTTGAAAGATTTCATGCCTGATGGTTGATTCTCATACATATAAAAATGTCCGTTGTTAATTAAATTTAAAGTTATAGTCACTTTGTCAAACACAATCTGGGAAAGACGTGAAGATCGATTGCATTTCGCGTTTTTGCTAGTAGAATTAGGCAGGCTGGCCAAAAAATTCATTTTCAAAATTTCCTGATTTTTCCTTGACCAATTTTTCATTTTCCCTAACTATTTATATTCACAACCCAGCATTTCAATCTTGTAATGTTTTCAACATAGTATATTTCATAAATGGAATAAAACAATATTTCAGATACAAATTTAAAATTTTCAAAATTATTTATTTATTTAAAATAAAAAATTACTTTTCTACTGTAAAATATTACTGTTTGAAAAATACTTAAATTTTCAACAAAGAAATTAAATTTTCAACCTAAAAAATATGAATTCTCAACAAACAAGTGTAATAGGTGATACTGAATTTAGAGTTAATATTGAATTTGGAGTTTAGCGCTTGATTCCAATGAGTCCTTGGTGAGATACGATAGTTTACCGCTGAAGTTATTGGAAATCACCTAAAATTTAAGCGAATTTTTTAATTGAACTTTTTGGCCCTTGTTTGAGTTTTCGTGACGGGTTGCGAACCCGAAACCCAACTTGGCTGACTCGATCAGAAAAAATACCAACCCAATCCGTCGGGTTTGGGCTTCAAAAATATTGCACATCTCTACTTGTTACTCATGAGCTCTCATTAAATCAATTATAACAATGAATATTTATTCATTCATTTTAAGAAAAATGTATTTGTAGATAATTGTCCAAATGCCCGAATCAGAATATCTCCAAACGGTCAGGCTTCATTGTGCATGATAACGTAGTTATTCTTCATGAATAAATTAATTTCGTCATACGTGCACATAAAAATGCAATGGATTTGGGTGTTTAAGAATCATAATTTATTTGTCATATCTAACCAACGTACGTTTCGACCTTATTGCAGGTCTTCGTCAAAGATAACAACGGCACGCAAAAAAAAAGTTGTCTGCCCGGTGGACTACACCAGCATATCTATATGTTTTTGGGGTCGCTGAATCCGAATCCGGTGTCCAAATATCCAGGTTAGCTCGTATTTTTCCAAAAAACGCAAAAATAGACGTAAAATCGACGAAAACAACGATTTTTCTTGTATATTTTTACAAAAAAAAAAATATCTTCATGCCCGGTGGACTTAACCAGCATATCTATATGTTTTTCGGGTCGCTGAATCCGAATTTGGGGTCAAAGTAACTCATTTGGCTCATATTTTTCTTAAAAACGCAAAAATAGACGTAAAATCGACGAAAACAGCGATTTTTCTTGAATATTTTTGCAAAGAAAAAAAATTTCTTCATTTCCGGTAAACTAAACAAGCATATCTATATGTTTTTAGGGTCGCTGCATTCGAATCCGTGGTTCAAATAACACAGTTGGCTCATATTTTTCCGAAAAATGCAAACATAGACATAAAATCGACGAAAACAGCGATTTTTCTCGTATATTTTTGCAAAAGAAAAAGATCTTTATGCCCGCTGGACTTAACCAGCATATCTAAATGTTTTTCCGGTCGCTGAATCCAAATCCGGGGTCCAAATAACCCAGTTGGCTCTTATTTTTCCGAAAAACGCAAAAATAGGCGTAAAATCGAACAAAGCAAATGACTGAACAAAACAAATGACAGATCGCGCTCGAACTTCACGTCAAAACAAACGGCTGTGAACAAAACAGATGACAGATCGCACTCGAGCTTTTAGTCAGTAAAGAGGACATTGGTGCCAAGTTAGCTTCATAAAGGTTTTTGACATTAGCAGCTCGTGTCCCGCGTTAGGATTCGTCCCGCAAAATGTCCCGAAAAATACGATGGGGTCCCGAATGTCCCGCATTTACTACACATTATGGAAAAAAAGTTTAAATATGTTTTTAAGATTCATATTACGCGCGCTCTTACTCTATGATGCGCCATAATAAGATGTCATGCGCACGACGCTTTTCTTTGACACGGCGTGTCCAGACCTTTCTCTAGGATCTTGATTGATCGTGATTGATCCTGATTTCAGTATTCTGTGTAGGAATATGTGTAAATCTGACTCGCTAATACTGGCATTTATTTGTTTATTTTTGTCGAAGGAAGTATCAGTTACTGTTGATATAATATATTGAAATATTGTATACGAGATTGAAAATTTAAAAGAAAAAAGGTAACACAAAATGAAGAATTACATTTTTTTCTTCAATCATTTTACGATTTTCTACCATTTAAGATTTTAAATATAACTTTTTTGGGGATAATGGGGGGAGGGGATTTCGGAATTTGCCTAGGGCGCCAAAGTAGCTTGCTAAGACTCTGTCCGCAGCGTCCCGCATTTGGTGTGCGAAAAGTTGGCTGCCTTGATTTTACTCAAAATTCAACAATTTTACCAAAAATTTTAATAACTTGGCAGATTTCCATGAAAGTCAGTACGAGGGAGATTTTCGGAGCGCAGAATACAAAGTTGGAGTAAAAATTTGAAAATTCAAAACGTTTACTCAATTTAAAAGATTTGTATTGATTTTGTAGATTTCCATGAGAGCTAGCGCGAGGGGGGTTTTCGGGGCCCAGAACACAAGCTTGGTGTAGAAATACAAAAATTCTACAATTTTACCAAAAAGTGAAGATTTTTAAAAAATTGGTAGATTTGAAGGTAAAATTGTTGAGTTTAGAGTGAAATTGTGGAATTTTTTTAACTTGACTCTAAATTTGTGTTCTGTGCTCTGAAAGGAATTGGAACAGCCTACATACGGCAAGCCTTCCCCGTTAAATAAATGTATTCCACGACATCACTTCCCCAAAGATAAAGTCATCTCCGGCCATCGCTCCCCCCAGTTGCATGGTTGCGTCGGGCATCTCTTCCACCATTTGCATGGCTCATAAAGGAATCTCTTTCACACATGATTGTCAAAGTTTGCCATGGGCTAGTCTTCGCTGGGCATCATTTCCACAGTGAAATAATAAGTACCCGAAACAGGGGTTACCGGAAGCAAAGCCTTTCCCTGGTACCACTTCCACAGTGAAATACACTCCAACTCCAAAGATACGAGAATCTCGGGAGTTGGGAACTCCAAAAATACGAGCTTGAAAGGGGCTCCCACTCCTGCGACGTTTACGTTTCGGGGGTAATGCGTGAGATCGCACACAGTCCTACTGCACGCATGCGCGCGTATGCATTTCGCAATGAACAAACGTCGAATTCAAAACAGCGCGCGTTCACGTGCGCCTCACTGGTGGGAAAAATTTCTCTCGTTCCTTTGGTGTCGGGGCGCTCGTATCTGTGGTGTGCTCGTATCTTTGGAACGCGTATATTTGGAGTTCGAGTGTATTAAGAACATGACACTGTGGTTTCCAGGGGTAAACTTTCTACGGGTATCACTTCCACAGTCAAATCTTAAGAAAACGACACTGTGGGCTCAAGTAGCAAACCTTCCCCGGGTATCACTTCCACAGTAAAATATTAAGAACTTGACACTGTGGCCTCCAGGAGTAAGCTTTCCGCGGGCATCACTTCCCCAGTCAAATCTTAAGAACAGGACACTGTGGACACTTGCCTCAAGTGGCAAGCCTTTCCCCGGCATCACTTCCACAGTGAAATATTAAGGGCAAGAGATTATGGCATCTATAGGCAAGCCTTCACCGGGCATCACTTCACCAGTCAAATATTAAGAACACGACACTGTGGTTTCAAGTGGCAAGCCTTCCACGGGCATCACTTCCAGAGTAAAATATTATAAACATGACACTGTGGCTTCAAGTGGCAAGCTTTCCCAAGGCATCACATCCCCAGTCAAATCTTAAAAACATGACACTGTGGCCTCAAGTGGCAAGCCTTCCCGCGGCATCACTTCGACAGTGAAATATTAAGGGCAAGAGATTATGGCATCTATGGGCAAGCCTTCCCCGGGTATCACTTCCAGAGTTAAGTATTAGGAACATGACACTGTGGCCTCAAGGGGCAAGCCTTCCCTGGGCATCACTTCCCCAGTGAAATATCAAAATTAAGAGATTATGGCATCCATGGGCAAGAATTCCCTATGCATCACTTCTCCAGTTAAATATTAAGAACACGACACTGCGGCTTCAAGTGACAAAACTTCCCCGGGCATCACTTCTCCTTTAGATATTAGAAACATGACAGTGTGGTCTCGAAGGGCAAGCCTTCCCCATGCATTGCTTCCCCAGTCAAATATTAAGACCAAGAGTATATGGCATCCATGGGCAATTCTTCCCCGCGCATCACTTCCCCAGTCAAATATTAAACCTAGGACGGCACACCTCTTAAAGTGACCCTGATAACGACACACATGGGTCTGTGAGACCCACGCTCATATATTTCTACGCCGTAGAGTCAAAAAATCTGATTTTAAGGAAGATAATAATAACTGGCGGTTCCTCGGTGGGGACAAGAGGCGCTGTAAGGAAAAAATATTTAATTTACTCAAACTCGCTCTCCCAGTACCCCGCGAGTTGCCGAAACGCGGAAAAATTTCCGAAAATGACCAACTTGCGAAATTCACTGCGCAAAAAAATATGACAATGTGCTGCTCAACAAGCTGCACAACTTTTATTCAGAAATTTTCTCGATCAAATCAATAGTTTTCTTACTAAAAATTAAAAACCGGAAGTAACAATATATAAACAAATAAAGTGACTAAATTGACCATTTCAGCTTTGTAAATTTTTATCTCAAGACAAAATACCGAAAGAGATTCACTATCGGCTGGAATTTTTCAAACTCAACATTTCTCTTCAGAATAAGCTATAGAATACGGATGAAATATTACTTCCCAAATTTTACCCTCATAAGTCTGTTTCATAGAATCTTAAAAAAATCCCTTAACTGAAAAAATGTCTTTTGCGAGTTTTTGGCGCTAATTATGATTGTTTTACGTTTTTTTGAATGCAAATTATTGCTAGTACATGGAATACTACTTCATACTGATAATTACATGCTTAGTTGAATTGTTTGAATAATTAACTATTATTTTTAACAATTTTCTCTCAGAACAGATATAGAAAGTTGTGGCTTTTTTCTGAAATTTCTTACTGTTTGTCCAATTTCCAATTACAGTGAGGTGGATAATTATTTATGCGAGAAAATTATTTGTTTATACAATTAATTATTATTGTTAATAATATTCATGCTGAATAATGCTAGAAAGTTGCGGTTTTTTCTGAAATTTTCCGTTTTTTGTCCAATTTCCTATTAGAGTGAGGAGAATAATTAATTAAAACTAGAAAATTAATTGTTTTAACAATGTAGCACTATTTTAAATATTATTCAATTTGAATAATGCTTCTCCTATATTGATGGTAGTTAGTTGCGGTTTTTTGGTGAAATTTTCAACTTTTTGTCCACTTTTCACTTAGCATGGTAATAATTATTGCAAGTCGAATAAAAATAGTTCTTTCATTAATTTATTAATATTTCTGACTATCTGATGTTAGATAAGTGCTAGAAAATTGATGTTTTTCTTTTTAATGTTCAACTTTGCTTTGATTTTTTAGTTATAAACAAGTAATGAATAAAAATTAGAAAGAATCACATTTCAAACAATCTCTCTGTTTAATATATAGTTCTTTCTAAAATAAAGCAGATATTTGACATATGCGTCAAATTTTCTACATGGATCCCAGAGATTCCCCAGGGAATCTCCAGGATAGAAGGGGGGTGGTGCCTGATATTAAAATATGTGCACTACCAAATTGTTCTTTTAAGCTTTGCAATAAACTTCTTGTTGTCATTTAAAACAAAACTTTTACTAATTATTTACAGACCTAGTCCTCCCACCTACTCCTACGTATTCCATTCTATGTTTTTTTCTCTTGTGTCAGATATCTTTTTCGTTTGAATATATTTGTTTAAACATTGTGAAAAGAGCAAAAAAATGCACTTAAAACAATACAATACTATTTGAAAAATGATTCTGTTTGAAGTTCTCTTATCATTTGCTCATAACTAAAAAGTCAAAGCAAAACTAAAGATTTTGGAAAAAGCTATTTTCTACCATTACTCTATGAAAACATAGTTAAAAACAATAAGCAATTGTTGAAATAAGCATGTTTGGTAATTTGCATTAACTATAGAAGTGGAAAGTGGATAAAAAGTTAAGAGTTCAGAAAAATATCAAGTTTCTAGCATTATTCAAATGGAATATTATTATCAATAGTGATAAATTGTTTGAACAATTAATTTTCTGACTTTAATTAATTGTTCACCTCACTCTGATTGGCAATTGGACAAAAAGCTGAAAATTTTAGAAAAAACGGAAATTTCTTTGCGTTATTCAAACTGAATACTATTAAGAATGATAATAAATTGTTTAAACAATTATTTTTGTTGAAATTGATTGAGTATTACCTCAGTCTAATTGAAAATTTGACAAAAAGTGGTAAATTTGGGAAAAAACCGTGACAATAATAAATTGTTAAAAAAAAGTCATGTAAGCATCCAATTATAAGTACTAAGTAAAATTTTATGTATTAGCGACAATTTGCATTTAAAAAACCTGAAAAAAAAATAATTAGCACCAAAAACTCGCAAAAGCCATTTTTCACTTATGGGCTTTTTTTAGGACCCGTTAAACCGTCCTATAGGGGTAATATTTGGAAAGTAATATTTCATTTGTATTCTATAGCTAATTGTGAAAAAAAATGTTGAGTTTCAATAATTCCAGCTGATAGTGAGACTCTATTTGTATTTTTTCTTGAGATAAAATTTCACAAAGCTGAAATGGCCAATTTCGCCACTATTTGTTTATATATTGTTGCTCTGTGAGAAAAATTGAAAAATCGCAAATGAAAATTTTCTTAGTTTAATGCTGAGCATTTTTAAAAAAAGAACTTTGAAATCGGTCAAGAAATACGACCTGGGGGCGATTATGAACAGTAAATTCCTATTCTAGACCACTGTTCTCGGTACAAGGGTGCCGCGCCGGTCGACTCGAGTCGAGTGCGCGCCCAGCAATAAACAATCTCTTGTATCTTTCAAACAAAGAAAACAATTTGACTCAAATTTTGTCGAAGTTTTCCTTAAATGTCAAGGAACAACTTAGCCACTCCAAGATTTCCGTCCGCGAAACTTTCCTGGAGACTTTTTTCCGTCAAAGTCTGACGAAAGGATTCCTGACGGTAATGATTTGCAATAATTTTGATGTTGCAAATATCGGAAGAAAATCTATTTTCATAACCTAAGTGGGAATCGGTAGAGGTTTTCCTATTTGGAAAAAAAATGAAGATCATTTCGTCAAACAGAAGCTGAATTTTCGCGAGTTTAGTTTGAAAAGTCATTGATTTTCGTACAATAAAAATTTCCGGTTTTTAATTTGTAGTAAAAAACTATCAATGTAAAAAAAAATGTTTGCGTAAAAGTTGTGTGGCTCGTCGATCCGCACATTTTCATATTTTTTGCGCAGTGAATTTCCCAAGTAGGTCATTTTCGAAAACTTTTCCGCGGTTCGGCAACTCACAGGGAAATGTGAGGGCGAGTCCGAGCGCTAAGGACGTTATGGAATCCAGATGCTCAATTTTCTACTTTCGCAAGATTGAAGGATTGAATAAACGACCTAAAAAAACATTGTGGTTAATTCGCTCTCAAAGAGGGAAGTTTTTTTTTATGACACATGTAGGATTTCAGCCCTTTACGAAGCCTATGAAGCGGGGCTTAAACTCTAATTTTTAATCCCTAGGGACTGAAAAGTGACGTCAGAAGTAAATAATGAAAATTATACATCTATGAGCTCGCATTTTACGATTATCAGCCCACTCACCGTAAAAGCTGTGAGGAAATTTTTGTTGCAGATAATAGGATTTTGCTGTTATTTATGGAAAGTTACTATGTGTACCTGTAAAATTGCAATAAATAACTGAAAATTTCTATAAATTTCCGGAAATTTGTGGATATTTTTAACTTGGATTTGTGCGATTTATAGCAAGTTACCATAAATCATCGCCAAAATTACCGTAAATTACCACAAGTTTCCGGCAATTTTCAAAATAAATGATTGATAATTTGGAATAAGTTAACATAAATTGCATGCTTCTTTATGTAAATTCTAATATTGACTGCATTTGGAGAAATGTCTGAAATCATCCGTTTGTTATAAAAAATATCGTATGCGTCAAGGGTAGAGGCACTTTTTCGTATTGTGTATATTTTCAGTACTCGCCGAAAAAGTCCCTCTTCTACCCTTAGGTGCATAATATACTTTTATTGTATTTGCTTGAATAACATTTTAAAAATTTGGACAAAACTCAAAATTAATCGCATGGAGCGTAAACATAGCATAGCTTAGTAGTATGCTCAACGCATATAGGGGCACTACAGGCCATAAATTAGTACCACGTATTCTGGTCAGATCTGTGATACCAAGAGAAGGCTTGCCACTTGAGGCCACAGTGTCGTGATCTTAATCTCTGACTGGGAAAGTGATGCCCGGAGAAGGCCTGTCACTTGTGGCCACAGTGTCATGCTTTTAATATTTGACTGGGGATGTGATACCCGGGGAAGGCTTGCCCATAGATGGCATAGTCTCTTGCTCTCAATATTTCACGGGCGAAGTGATGCTAGGTTAAGGCTTGCTACTTGAGACCACAGTATCATGTTCTTAATATTTGACTGGAGAAGTGATGCCCAGAGAAGGCTTGCCCATGGATGCCATGTCCGGGGAAGGCTTGCCACCTGAGGCCACAGTTTCATGTTCTTAATATTTGACTGGAGAATTAATGCACGGGGACGGCTTGCCCACTGATTTTCCCCAGGGAGGGCTTGTCACTTGAGACCACATTGTCATGTCCTTATTATTTGACTGGAGAAATGATGCCCGGGGAAGGCTTGCCCATAGATGCCATAGTCTCTTGCTCTCAATATTTCACTGGCGAAGTGATGCTAGGTGAAGGCTTGCCAGGTGAGACTACAGTATCATGTTCTTAATATTTGACTGGAGAAGTGATGCCCGGAGAAGGCTTGCCCATGGATGCCATGTCCGGGGAAGGCTTGCCACCTGAGGCCACAGTGACATGTTCTCAATATTTGACTGGAGAAGTGATGCCCGGTGAAGGCTTGCCACTTGATGCCACAGTATCATGTTCTTTATATTTAACTAAGGAAGTGATGCCCGGGGAAGGCCTGCCACTTGAGACTACAGTGTCATGTTCTTAATATTTGACTGGGAAAGTGATTCCTGGGGTAGGCTTGCTCATGGATGCCATATTATCTTGGTCCTAATATTTCAGTGGGAAAGTGAGGCCCGGGGAAGAGTTGTCACTTGAGGCCACAGTTTCGTGATCTTAGTATTTAACTCAGGAAGCGATACCCGGGGAAGGCTTACCCATGGATGCCGTAGTCTTTTGCTATTAATATTTCATGGAAATTCACCAAATTAATATAATTTTCCAAATTTTTGTAAAATTTTCGAATTTTGCTCTAAATATTGTGAAATTTAATGAATGAAAATTCAATGACTTTCATGGAAATCTGCTAAATTGATAAAAAAATTAATTTTTGTTGAAATTGTAGAATTTTTTTGTTTTGACACCAAGTACGTCGGAACCTACGACGGAGCCTACGTCGTAACCTACGTCGGAAACTACGTCGGAACCAACGGCGGAACCTACTTCATTTACTATCTCAATTTTCGACGTAGGTTCCGACGTAGTTTCATACGTAGTATTCGACGTTGTATCTGACGTAGTTTACGACTTCGGAATTTTCATTAGGGGAGCGTGAAGCCCCTCGGGTTCAAGAGGGGGTTGCTTAACGATTCTTAAACATCAGCAGCGTAGGGACAGCAGAGAATTGCTCGGATACTCACGCGCATATATTGCGTAATATTAGGAAATTTTTCACACGCCACTGACTGTTTACGTTTAGATTGTCTAGATTCACGCTATGGCCACTGTGAGCAATCCCCGAGACCCGTCATAATTCCAATTTCCAATGTAGTTAAACATTCTTCATTAAAATATGTAATTTGAAATTGATGCAATAACGGCAAAGATTCCTTGATTCGAGTCATCTTGATTGACTCCAAAACTAAAAGTTTTTATTTCTTCAAATGTTTAATTCAGGTTACTGTGTGAATAGGCACACAATGTCAGCCGAAACGTTCAAATGAATAAATGAACTTTAAAGTAGTTCTGATAAGTATAATTTTGTTTGTACTTGAAGGCCGTAAGAACTAAAAACACTTCCTCACACGGTTTTTTGTTACGTAATTGACTGCTATTTACTCAGAACGGACCCTGTTTATTTTATATAAATCTTACATTATTTGGAAAAATCCTCAGTTGTTTATTGAAATAAATTTTATAATACAATGAAAAAACAGAGTAAAGATTGAAATATCGCTACATCCAGAAGCACAAGCACTGTACCTCAAGCCAACATAGACAGTATAATTTCGATTGTTTGAAGAAGCGGTTGCTCATGATAAAATAACACAAAAAAGGTATACAATCAAGTAGTTTAAAAAAATTGAATCTGCTTGTTGAAATTTGACAATAAATTATATAAAATAAATAAATAAATGAATATAAAAATTAATTATAAAATTTGTTTAACGAAATAACAAATTTTTCGCTGTTCTTTCGTTGAGAAGTCGTTCATTTGTGAATTTGTTTCTAAAAATGTAAAGAATCATAAGCGAAGAATCTATTTTTTTTTACTCAATAATATTTTTCGCTTAGTCTTTAAAACGTTTATAAATAGACAAAGAATCAGAACGAATTATGGTAAGTTTATTAAATTTCATTTTAAATTTATAGTGATTTCTGTCTTTCTTTTTCCGGGGTCCTGAGAAGTTTCTAGTGGGTATCAAAATGAGTTCTTAAAAGTTTGAGAAAAAAAAAAAAATAAATTACTGTAAAGCCGAGATGTGCTATTCGTGAATATAACTAGGTGATTGAGCTTTCACTAAAGAAACCATGTCAGGGAATCTTTCTTGGTGAAATGTTTATATCTACGATAGTAGAATGATTTACCGAAATATTTTTTTGTCTGATGTCACTTTATCTTTGTAGAGCGTGGCAAAAACGAAGTCATGCGTTTGATTGCATAACCGGTACGATTCTTAGTGGAATAATGAGAGATGGGATCAGTTCTAAATTCACCGGATGTTTCGTTACGGCTTTTGTTCGATGATGAATACGGTCTCTGATGATTTCTTCACAAGCGATGGGAACAATTTGATATTTCTACGATTTCATGCAGGACCTTATAACTTATATCGCGTTGCCGGTGCTTTGACCTTCCAGCGCCAAGATTCCGCGAGGCGATAGGCGGACTTCTTTCCGTGATAGAATTCTTAATACGTCCACTTGCAGCAAATGAATCATTATTTACAGCAACATTGTAAGAGGCGTTGCAAATCGATACACAAGTGTTGAAAATATTTTATTACAACCTTCACACACACACACACACACACACACACACACACACATATATATATATATATATGTGCAGCTTCTACTTTCTTTTTTCAGAATTAGTTAGTCCTAGAGGATCATTGACTAGAGCCCCGGAGCCACGGATAATTTCCATTCTTCTTAATCTTCGTAATTACGAAGGTCCCGGTAATGAGTTTAAGGACTTACCACAACAATGTTTTTCGGTAGCAATAGAGGGTGCATACATCATTGGAGCAATCTTAGATGATTCTATTTTGTATCCATTTCTTGATCTGGTAGAGGGCGAATACAAAAGAGTTGTGGTAAACAAAGAAACATCTCAACATGTACCAATACCAAAAAATGTCTCATCAGCTCAGAGGGATTCTGTCAATGATAAGTTCTTCCATCATTACCGGAAAGGAGAGAACATGTACCTTGCCGAGCCACAATATTCAGAAAATCATGAAATTCTTGGCTATCTTGTCTACACTCTGCGTTCCCGTTCTGCAATTTAAAACACGCATCCTCAAAAGTTCGCCAAATTCGGTATTGTTTTTTGTGGCGTTGAGACACGAAAACAAGTCAAGGCACATGCGAGTTTTCATTGTTGAAATGAGATGCAACAAATTTCACACCACTGGTTTTCTGTGTTCAGGGGAGAGTGGCTATCAGTGGGTTGAGTAATTTTTTAAGGTCGAAATTATGCTTTCATTTTAGGTAAATAATGATGTTGAATACAAAGGATTTGTTACTGATTATACAAATTTAATATTTTCATGAGAAAATAAATTGTCCTTTTTTCTAAATTCATCTAGACACAATGGATTGTTCACTATATTTTATTCTGCGCAGCATGAACAAATTTATATTTCATGGAGTTATAAGGAAAAGTGTTCGTCATAGTCGATTTACGTAAAAATATTTCAAAAAAACGAATTTATTATTCAGTTTACGTTCCCTGTGCAATGCAAAAAACCATAATGTGTTGCTAGTAGGCCTCTCAAGTGTTTTAATTGGTTGGAAATGTTGGTCGACCATTTCGCCATCTGATGCCAAAAATGAAAACTAGGACGAGTAGGTAGAATTTTAAAGATGTTTTTCAATTTTTGCATAAGAGTGTTTTACGATTCTTCTGTCGATTCTAGAACAACCGATAAATAGTAAAAGTATGTCTTTATCAAAAACAAAGTGTTTTGGATGTAATTTCGATCTTATACAGGAAAACGTTTCCCCTGAAAAATCTTTTTCTCAAAAATAAAAAACAACAAAAAAATTATTTTAATATATCATATTTCTTTTAATTTCAAATTCGACAATTGAAGATACTGTCATATCAGTTGTGAAATGAGACCAAGAAAAATGAAATCTTTTTATTTGTTTCCGAGTTAGGACTTAATTTGTTAAGCCATGCACGGCAGATTGACAGATTGATTGATATAAGTCCCTCTAAGTACTGCAAAGTAAAGTCATGAATATGAAGTAATTCCGCGACTTTAGAAAGGTACAATAAAAGGTTAGCATTATGAAGATTGTGAAATTTTGCAGGTAGGTTTTGTCATCTTCACTAAGCTAATGTATTTACAAGTTATCGTGGCAAATGAAAAAAGTTAGTATCATTGACACACGTATTTTATATTATCAGGTCAGTCCATATATTCGTGTAGGAGAAACATATTCCTGAAATCAAAATAATTTATAAACAAGGGTGAGATACCGGCTAGTATATCTTCACTGAAAATTTAAGAAAAATATTCATCTCGTACACACTTATCCATATTTTCCACAAGTACTCTTCAATTCAAGAAAATGCGAGCCGAGATTGGGATTATGAGTTTCATCCTACTCGTTATTCCTAAAAATATTGGTAAATACAATATCTACAATTTCAAGTACATTTTTAATTGTAGCATTTTTATTTTCTATTCAAAATAGATCAAATAATTCATTTAATATATTATTTATTTTTTCGAAAAGCCATAAAACAAACTTAAAAAAATACTTAAGGCTTAAAAAAAGATGAAGTTGTATCGATAATAATATGTTTTGATGAAATATCCCCATCTATGAAAATTATTTTACTTCTCATTCAATTTTCAAGACGACACACTTCGCTCAGATAAATTTATATTTTTCAATCCAGCGTTATCTCTAGAATGGATTCACTTAATTTAATTCACTTGGAATCAAAAACCAATATTTTTTTGCGTTCTACTTAATTTTTTTTTTTTTAATAATGCTCCTGCAGAAAAAAACTTTTAATTGAAATAAATTGGAAATTTTTGAATGACAAAATTGGCAATTGAAAGCAATTGGAAGGCCGCCTTGTGAATTGATTTTAATTGTAGATAATTCTATACTTAAAAAATACTTAGTCTCAACCTGAAATAGCATAAAAGGAAAAAAAATCTTCATGATTATCCAACGCAATCAATTGCTTTTTTTGTGCAACCTGGCTATAACTAAACATTCTGCTCTGAAATATAAAAACCGTTGATTAATGGTTCAAACGATTTATTCACAATCATCAAATTAGAAATGCAATAATGAAATCATCAGTGTTTGAATAATATTAAGATAGCGACAAGGCTTCACTTGAAATTAGAGATAAAAAATTTTCACAATACTCAGAACTAGGTGCTTGTTCGAGTTTCTGATTATAAAGGAATTAAAATTAAAACATGCTCGAATTCAATTGCGTTCAAATAGAATTGTAGACTGATCATTTTATCACGCATTTGCAGTCAATAGATTTCAAGCGAATCTTTTTTGGCACGATGTGGTAACATTTAGATTTTGCTATGTCTATCATCTGAGTTATGAAATGAGGTTGATTAGAAATCATGGTCAATCTATTTTATGAAATTTATCTGATGTGTTTGCAGAATATTTATTTGCAATATTGTATTTTCTAGAAAAAACTACTTTTTATAAAATAAATTGTAAATTAATACAATAATTATTTTACTACTGATGCTTTATTTCTGCAGAATTAGTTAGTCCTCCAGGATCACCGGTGAGGGATTGGCGAAGAAGGGATATTCCTATTTGTCTTTCTGTTCATGATTACGAAGAAGAGGGAGGCTATCGTAGGGACATACCAAACCGCAGATTTTTGATAGTAATAGAAGGTGAATACATCATTGGAGCACTCATTGATGATTTTATCTTAAGTCCATTCCTAGCTGAGATAAACGAAAGATTGATGAGAATTAAGATAAACAAAAGGACCCTTGAATATGTAGGAATACCAGAATATGTTTCACCACCGGATCCTTTGAATCACGAGTTCTACCACCAGTATCGAACTTATGGGAACATGTATATTGCTGAACCACCAAATTTTCGTCCGAATCACCCTACTTGTTTAGGCTTTATTTTTGATTTAATTCATAAATATAAAGAAGGTATGACGATTTTTTGACCGAGGACTGGTTCATGCTCACAGGGAAAACGCATGCAAAGTGAATGCCATAAGGAAACGTGTTAAATTTTGTATTCAAAAATAAAATTTACTTAGTTTCGAACACTTTAGGGACATTAACATTCACAAAAGCGCGAATATTTTTTAATTCCTTTCCTTACGAAATGTCACATGCATTGTACACCTTCTAGTTATTAGAAAAGGCTTGAAAAATATATATGATATGTTTTGTTTTGTTATTTGAAAAATCTTAAAATTAAGTTTTGTCTTTATTGATGTAACTGAATGATAATAAAGATATCCAAAATAATATTTTGTAATAGGCTTTTGATTATAAACTTACGATTACTGTAATTTGTGTCGTTTTTCCAAAAATGAATTTTTTTATTCTTCATGTCATGTTTAACGATAGAAAAAA